>JAJTUV010000240.1:1635000-2235000 GCA_021653895.1 Mastomys natalensis | reverse complement strand
GTATCTGTCAACTTGTGGATTTATTTACTAACCGTGCTGTATGTGTCAAACACTTATTAACTAGTTACTAGGAAATGAAGATGAAATAAAATAATCATAAGCATTAATACATACTGAGGTTTTACTTTGGGTCAGAAACTGCTTTAGACATGTTATATATCGGCAGAATTACATGATATAACCTTTAAACTCTTGAACTCATTGCATCTGCTGTGTTTTACAAAAACGTGAACAAGAGTTGGCATATTGATATTTTATTAAGGATTACATATTCATAAGAGACTTCATGCCTGGCCCATGAGGAACTATTGACAGTTAAAGGTTGCTAAGGAAGATGGTATTCTTAATTCAGTAGTGTAGCTACTGGTAAGTTGCCCACATTCGAGTAAAAATTCTCTTACCCCTTTCTGGGCAAGATAATCAAAATCCAGTGGTTCTCTACCTTCCTAATGCCTTTCAGTATATAGTTCTTCATACTGTGGGAGCCACAACCATAAAATTATATTTGCTGCCACCACATAACTGTAATTATGATACTCTTATGAACCACATTGTAAATATTGTGTTTTCTTCATGGTTTTATATGACCCCTGTGAAAGGGGTCAACAATATTGTTCAACTCTCAAAAGAGTAGCCACACACAGGGTGAGAACCACTGTTTTAATTAAATGCACTGGGGCATACACAAAAGAAAGATATTAAATGGGAGAGGGATATGTTGAGAAACTGTGTACAAAAAAAAAATCCTAAACTTTGTCATGTCAATGTACAGAAATTTCAAAATTTTAATAATAATGTATCAAAGTCAAAAATTACCATATAAGACAATCATTGCTTTTAATCCCATTTGAGGAAGAAAAGCTAAAAGAAAAAGATGTCACCTCAGTCATTTTCACTGAGCAACAAAATGACTATGATTCCTTTTAACTGCATTGTCATTCATATCCTGCAAATGTCCAGCTGCAGATGCTCTTCCTATCAAGAACTTCTTCATTAAAGATAAACAAAACCACAAAGTCTTTACTTCAATGATAATGTAAGCTTTTTAATTAATTCAGTAATGAAAATACAAAGTAGATGTAGTCACCATTACAACATATAGCCCTTGATAATAGATATAGATGTTCTTTAGAAAATGAATACATATTAGTGTTTAAAGTAAATGATCTTATGTAGCTTGATAATTTTACAAACATACCCATTTATCACTATGGCTACATATCTGAAGACAATCTAGTTATAACGTTTTAGCAGTTGACATATTAGTACTATGACATGAGGAAATCTCATCAGTGACTTGTAGTGTTCAGTAGGACCAATGTTTTTGCTTATGAGCACTTTTCAATGAATCAGTTGAAGATTACTAGCTGAAGTCCATTCAATTGAAGTTTTGATAGCTGTTCAATACTAGAAAACATAATGCTGTGTGAGATGTCAATCAATCCTACATACTAGGACAAAGGCTATATTAAGTGGAAAGCACTTATAGCAACACAGTTATGATGCTACAAGAAAATAAAAGATTGGGCAGCACACTTAACCAGTAATTGTAGGCCAAAAGCTCTTCTAGTTTACAGAAATTAGAACAAGAGAAGAACTTTTGTATTTTCATGTTTATTACTCAAATACATGTAGTTATAAAATTTGATTCTGTTAAGAAGGAAAGCACCTAAATCTGAAGTGAATACGTCATTTGGAAAATTATGTTTCTAAAAAACACTTCATGTATGTAGATGCTATTGTATGTAAATGGCTATTTTTTCAATTTAGGAATATTAATAAGAAAAATCATTCAATTTACTTTTCCAACTTTGAAAAACATCAATAATCACCCTTGGTTCAACAAAAATTCTTATTACAATTTTTACTCTATTAAACCAAATTTTATTGGTAAATGATAAATAAGCATTTATGTTGCAGAAAAGCATGAACACTAAGTATGTATACCTGATAGCTGGCAAAAGAAGCACCACCTGCTTACCACACATATCATCATCATCATCATCATCATCATCATCATCATCATCGTCATCAATATCAACATTAACATCACCAATTATTTGTTGTTGTTGTTGTTGTTTTTGTTTTTTGTTTTTTGAGACAGGGTTTCTCTGTATAGCCCTGGCTGTCCTGGAACTCACTCTGTAGACCAGGCTGGGCTGGGACTTGGAAATCTGCCTGCCTCTGCCTCCCAAGTGCTGGGATCAAAGGCATGTGCCACCACAGCCTGGCTAACATCACCACTTATAAATACATTGGTGTCAGCATTTAAATAAAAATAGTTATGAGTAATTACCTAGAGAAAATGTAGTTCCTTACGGATAGCCCAGAGGTATGTGTGGGTTTGACTAGATAAAACAATCATTCCATGAATGATTTCTACCTGTACTGAAGCACACAGAGGTTGCTGACAGCTTTTATTTACCGCCATGATTAAGCTCTTTCTCAGTCAAAGAACACCCACCATACAGTAGTGTGACAGAGCTTCTGCTCTAGCTATCCCTGCGCTTGAGAACTTCTTATAATCTCCTCCCTCATATTTGTGTCAAACTATGATTGACCTGGACTCTGCAGCTGTACTCACGTACCCCACTCCTACCATCCTTTTCTCCTCTTATTCCTTCTCTTGTGTATTTCGGGGTTGAATCCAGAAAATAGAGTGTTGTAGAACGACAATGGCCACTTCAGCTCTATTCCAAGTTCTCAAATTTTCCTTATGCTATGTTCTTTTCTTCTACAGTACATACCAATAGGTTCCAATAAACAAATAAAGCATTAGACACCCAGATAAAATTTTACTTTTTATAAAAGACAAATGGGTTTCAGGATAAATACATACTTATGATTCTGGGGTATACTTACATCAAATGTTAATTCATTTTTATCTGAATTGCAATTTTCTTTTTATAAATATATATGTCTAATATTTTAACTGTATCTGTTTTATGTATATGAGTCTTGTACCTGAAACTGTGTATATGTGCATCACACCTGTGTCTTGTGACCATGGATATCAAAATTTATGGATGGTTGGAACTGGAGTAGTAGTAGATTATGAACTACCAGTGACTATGGAAAGTAAACCTAGGTCCTCTGCAGAAATAGCATGTGCCCTTACACATTGAACAATCTCGATAATCCTAAATACACATGCCTTCTATGTTAGCTGACTGTTTCATGCTTTACTTTTAGCACACTGTAGGATTCACATATCATGCTTATTTAACATATCTTGTCTCTTGTATAGACAGTGACCTTTATTATCTATTACTATTTTCTATTACTCTCAATGGCTGAAATCAGTACTGGGTTTCTGAGGGGAACCATGTGGGTATCCAGGCAGGGCAGTGAACTCACAAAGAAATGTGAGTGAAACTCTAGTTTAGACATATTTCATCAACTTAGATGAGGTTTCCAGGATTTTAATACTAGGTGGTTTATTGTAGACATGTTCAAATGCAATAAAATTTGGAAAAGGGTCTTCAGGCAACAATAATTTCCATAATCATTCCAATTCCAGGTATACCATGAAGCTTAAGCTGTAAATACGTAAAAACTATTTTACAAAATATATGTGATCGTGAGAGTGGGTTGTATACAGCTAAATAGTCTAGAATTTAATATGGGCCCAACCAATATAGCATAGAGGTCAGCAGACCAGAAAGTACATGTGAATAGGGTCCCAAATGGAAGAGTTAGAGAAAGGACTGAGGAGATGAAGGGGTTTGCAACCCCATAGGAAGAACAGTAATATCAATGAACCAGACTACCTGCCCCCAGAGCTCCCAGGGACTAAACCACCAACCAAAGAGTACACTTGGAGGGGCCCATGCCACCAGCTGCATACATAGCAGAGGATGGTCTTGTCAGGCATCAATGAGAGGAGAGAGGCAATTGGTTCTGTGAAGGCTTAATGCCCCAATGTAGAAGAATTCAAGGGCAGGGAGGCGGGAGTGGGTGGGTGGGTGGGTAGAGAAACACCCTCATAGAAGCAGAGGAGGAGGGAAGAGATAGAAGGTTTCAGGAGTGTGTGGGTAGAACCAGGAAAGGGAATAACATTTGAAATGTAAGTAAAGAAAATATTCAATAAAAAATGGTAATGATCTAGGGGGAGAAGAGTCTGAAATAATTATTCTGGTGATTTACAGTGAAGTCTGTCCCTATAGATAGCAAAAGCTGGGTAAGGTCTGCCTTCAGAAAGAGCAAAATGGTCACCAGGGCAGTAAGAAAATCTACTCCCAGAAATTCTAGATTGAAAAACAGGTATTTTCTGTCCTCCATTATAGAAGTAATTTCAGGCAGAAATCTAAATCCTAGGCTAGAAAAGAAGTAGTTTCAGGCAGGAATCTAAATCTTAGGCTAGAACAAAGAAGTAATTACAGGCAGGAATCTAAATCTTAACCTAGAACAAAGTAGGCTTCAGGCATGAAAATGACTTTGGGCTAGGATAGGAAGTATACTCAGATATTTTGGTCATCCTGATAAGCCCTTAGAAATAGTGATCAAGGGAGTGATCACGGGACTCTGTTTATTGTTCTGCTTGTTCTTTGACCATCCAGGTTTATTTTCTTGCTTGTTCCTTGACTATTTGTATCTATTGTATTGCTATTTCCTCAACCTAGAACTGACCTCAATACTTGCATGAAATTTTAATAATATAAAAGCAAAAAAGGAGGAGAAAGAATGGGATAGGGAGTTAATGGGGGGGGGATGGAGAAAGGGGATAACATCTAAAATGTAAATAAATAAAATATCAAATAAAAAAGAAGAAGAAGAGACAGCTTAACATTCTTGGTTTCCCTAGTGTTCTGTTGGTGCAAAGATTGTTCTGCCCCCACAGGTTTGGAGGTGAACCTTTTTTTACCATTTGTATTTGCTTTTGAGGCAGGGTCTCCTTTGAACACTGGAATTCCTGGTGTCCTAGTGATTCTTGATTCTCTCTCTCTCTCCTTCTCTCTCTCTCTCCTCCTCCTCTCTCTCTCTCTCTCTCTCTCTCTCTCTCTCTCTCTCTCTCTCTCTCTCTTTCTCTTTCTTTCTCTCTCAGTGGGATGCAACTCTCTGTCTTTCAGTGGGATGCAGTGTAATGACTATATGACTGAACAGTCTAACACATGATGATGTTTGTTGGAAGCCAGAAAATCTCATTCTGGGTTGATGAGTTTAGCAGAGTTTAGGTTTTTGTTTTCTTCTTATCTTTTCAGTCATAAATGGTGACAAAAAGCACTTACTTGTGGATTATTGTAATCCTAAGTTAATAATACCCCTCATTTACATTCATTTCCCTGATTTCAAATAAAGATTTTATCTGTGCTTTGTATTGGGTCAAATCTATTGTGTCTTCTTGTTTAGCAAATTAGACTACTTATAAAGTAGGATTAAACGATATAATTATTTTCTGTAATTTGCTATCAGTAGAGTATTATTCAGGTTCAGATTTCTTTGAGCACAGCACAGAATAAAATTCTTTTATTTTCAAGGGTCCCACAACTAAAGTTGGAATTCAATGTTGGATCACGAAAATGAGCATCCTCACTGCAGGAGCTAATTTATAGAATGTAAATGGGAAGAGCATGTTGTTTTGCCGTTTCTGATGACTGCCATCAGACATAGATTCTCAGAAAATCCCAAGGCTTATCATCATCACCTAAATGGAAAAAAACTTAGTGTCTTACTAATAGATTGTTTTTATTTTCATGCTCTCTATGTACAATATGTATTTGCATGTTTCATAATCCAGGTTTTATGTGAAGACTAAAGCTGTGCATCTACTCTACATACATTCAGGACTGATTGGAAACATGAACCTCTTTTCCTCACTTGATTGTCCTTCTTGAAAACATCACTGTGGAGCAGTCGTCACTCATCATCATTTGCCATTGGTTTCCCTCCAATTATCAATGTTAAGACCCTGGGAATATAATTTTACTCTTCTCTCAGATTCAGTAAAAATAGATTGAAAGGTGTGTCTCCTCAAGACTTAAAAGAACATTGCTTAACTATAATATAATTGCATCCACCTTCCTAACTATACAAATAAAAACAAATTAACACATAAAACTAGTCAAGATCCTTTTTATTTTCAGGTTTTTTTTTTTTTTCTGGCACAAACTTAGGAGTCCCAGGTCTTGTAGTTTCTGTACAACACATTGCTAACAATTACACCCCTTCCTAAAACACTCCCAATAGAACAAAGCAGAAACAAATGCTGGTTTCAAGGTTGATTTTTCACAAACTTGATTGAAAAATTGTCTTCAATATGACTAAGAAGATGGCAATCCAGATGGAGTATAAAGCCATTTATGTTCTACAAAGTAAAAAGATTTCTGACCACAATATCCATAATAACTATTTTCTCCACTGAGAAAACATATAAGTAAAATTCTTCCTGAATATCCCTAATTTGTTTATCAGTGCTCAATTATCAAGTCATCAAAGCTTGTTAAATCATTTAGAGAAAATTTCTCTAAATGGACTTCCACTACACAAGGATAACAGAGTCTGTGTACAAGAACTGAACAACCAAAGCTATCTACTGCAAATGGGAGAGATATTTAATAAGCACCTAACCTGGTTTTCCTTAATTTTTCATCCATTGAACCAAATAGAAAACAAAGCTTAGTAAAGTGATGATAAGGAGAAAAATTTTTGTTATTGTCAGATATTTCTTTAGATTGATTATAACATCATCTTCCTAAATATATATATATATATATATATATATATATATTGTATGTGTATGTGTATGTGTATGTGTATGTGTATGTGTATGTGTATGTGTATGTGTATATGTATATGTATATGCATATGTATATTTGATTTCTTTTTCAAGAGACCTACAGAAAATATTGGGGTAACTTTAGGAGAGCAAACATCCTCTAATATGGTTAAAAAGTTAAAATAAATCTTAGATAAAAAGTACAGTCTAGTACTCAGGAAAAAAGCAAACAAGAAAACAAGCAAAATGTCTTTTTCTAGGCTTTGTTTTCTGTAGTAACATGTATAAAGTGAGTTGCAATGAACTCTTCCTTGTTGTTCCTCATGGTTCTTAGAATATCACTATAACCATTTCTCTTCTGTCTATTTCTATGACTTTGCCTCAATTTTCACAGAATTCTAACCTTGACTTTCTTCTTTAGACCTGCACTAAGTTGTTCTGTATACTGTTAGCCTCAGGGTAAGTTCTATTTCCCTAGCACTACTGCATTCTCCAAATACACATTTGTTGAGAACTCAAGAACTCCATAGTCTCTTGTGTGGTCAACTTATATATGTATATATAATTACTTTATGGAAAATAATTACTGACAAACTTGATTTTAAATTACAAAGCTTATATTGCTATATAATTTAAATTGATTGCCAATCTACAGCCTCTAATCTAAAGAATATTGGAAATGGTATTTAATTCTTTTCTATTAGACTGATAGACATTAAAAAGATTTCTCAAGTTTAGTTATTTTTTTAATAGGACATTCTTTGATCTTGAAGTGTTCCTAGTCAGTATAAATACATTGTAATTAAGATAGCAGTATGAAGAAATATTAACTATCAGTGCCATGTGTGACAGTAATATAAAATTAATTGATATATGAATTACAAAATTATACTGTAGGGTATTACTTGAAGGCCTAATAGTGATCCCCTGCTCCATCGGGTGACAGTTTTAATATTTCCTGGAGATGCTAATTTTATCTGTCTCCGCTGCATGATCCTTCCTGCTTAGAGGAATGATTTCAGAAAACACCAGGAAGCTCTATGAAGAAATGAGAGGAGTCAGAGGAACCAGAGAAAAATGAATTTTGTTTACCAGGACTTTTCATATGTGTGCTCCCATTTTTCTCTTCATACTGATATGAAAAATTTTCTCATCATACCGATAATTTTCCTGGTTTTACCTATAAAATGTTAATTGAATCAAATAAAAATTTCCAAATAGTTTAAAATTAAATTTTTTATTGCCATATGTAATGACCCTAATAAATATTAAATGAGGTAGAAGCTTGTAGAGTAATGGGTGGGTGACTCTTCCCTCCTGTCACTGATTCAATTCTGCTATTCGACGTAAACCAATCTCTCTCCGTAGGTAAATGGAAAGAAAGGATTCTTCCTCCAAATAGACAAAAGTTTAAACATAAGCATGTACATGGAACTTGTACCTTGTTATCATGTGTTTCACAATAGAAAAAACAAATATTATTTCTTTTCATAAGCCTTGGGTTATCAACATATATTCACTTTAAAATAGTTATAATGGCTACCTATAGTAGAAATCTCTTAGATAATATTATGTCAGCAATAATTATCATGTACCTTTTTATACATATCTATCTATACACCTGGATTCTACATAGACATTGACTATTAAATTAATATGTAAACATCACACATATATCATTAATTTTGACCCGAGTTTACATTACAATTGGTCACTGAAAGACTGGAGAGATAGCTCAGGATTTAAGAGCAATGGTTACTGACTCAGAGGTCCTAAGTTCAATTTCCACCACTCACAGATGGCTCACAACTACCTCTCATGGAATCTGACTCCAGCTCCTTGTGCTCAGATGTATATGCAGACATAACTCTCGTATACATAGAATGCATAAATAAATATAAATGGTTTTTAATTTTTAAATGTTATCATCCTTGTATATATAAAATACAACTACATAGGTGAAGTAAATAAAAAACTCATCTTTAGAAGTGGTGAAAGAAATCTTAGTATAGCATATGTATTCTTTTCTATTCTGCTCAGGAGTTCAGTTATCCAATTCCTTTTCAACTACCTTAGTGGGAACTTTTTTTCAATTAGGTTTTAAATCCCATCACCTGATACCGCCCCTTCCTGTGACAGCTTTGATACGGTGTTTTTCATTTAGGGAAACATAAAGAATCTATGGCTCAGATGCAGTTTTTCCCTAGATGGAGATGAAAGCTGGAGAGTGAAAGTGGTTTGGATGTTATTTAAGAGAGCTCTGTCTTTGCTGTACATCTGACTCTCACAAAAATATTTCTTTCTTGGACCTATAAAAGTTGATTGATTCAGAGTAGAGTAAATCATTCAATCTTGGGAAATCAGTAATTTACTACCTAGCAGATCAGTTTATACACAAATGATGTCCACAGTTAATATTTGTCTACTAAAATGTAATGTGCATACTGCTTAGTGCACTATGTATATAATCAAATAAATATCATTTTATGGTCTGACTGAAGAAATAATAAAACATCATGTTGACATAGTGCTCCGTATAACAGAATGTCCATAGTAATTTGTTTTCCATTTGTGTTGAATACCTCAGAAAATATATTTAAGGTATAATTACATAAAACAGAATGAAACCCACCAAATCTCCCATTCTTTTCCTAGAATTCTCATGCTATGACAGTTGGTCATATGCTCATTTCTCTCCTACACTTTACCTTTCCTTTATTGTTCATCTGTTCATCTGCTGAATTCATTCTGCTACTCACTGAGTTCTTTTCTTTACGTTGCTTTCCTGGTTTTTATTTCTCAGTTTTCACATCCAACAATTTTCCTGATTCTCACAAATAACATAAGCAATATAAAACAGATGAATACTTATTTCTTGATCACATGGAGGAGTAGAGAAAGAGGCACTACAACTCTGTAAAACAATTTGAAAGCATTTTATTGCAACAATGTGATATCCTGTCAAAAAGCCTTTGCATTGTCTACAGCTGCTCTTTGTGAATCAATGGATGTATTGGACATCTGCTCTCTTACTCAGTTAATCATAGATGTTATCCTTATGATTCCTAATAAAAACAAGGATCTTCAAAGACATAGGAGCAAGAACATAAACATTAATTGTATAGGCTCTTCTGGAAACTAAGACAAGTCTAATTCTTCTAAGAACGATATAAGTAGTAACCTATAATACTTTTTTCCAGGTATCTCAGATTTTAATTTTTTTTAAAAAGTAAAAGAAAAGTAAAATGGAAAAAGTAAATATGCTAGTAGGAGTCTCCACAATGTGATAACATTTTTGTTCAAACTATAAGCCAGATTGTTCCTTACTATAGCTAAGAAATATTTACTAAGTCTCATGAGTACATGCAACTGGCGAATGAGAAAGATTCCCTAAGGCCATTGAAGGGCTGTCTGTGTTCAGAAATATTCCAAGCAATAGCTACTGCTGCTTTTTCTGTTCTTTTGTAAATCTCTCATTTCCTTTCCCAAGACTTGGCCAGCAAACAAATAATACATATGAAAGTTCTTCATTCTGCCTTATTCTACAATCACTTAAATATGTATTTGAAGTGCCAAGATGTCTTACTGCTTTTAAGTAACTGTCTTATATCACTTTTCTCTTGGAATTCTTCACCTTGTGTCTATCAACTTCATAATGAGATTCCTCTGGAAATTATCTATTAATCTTAATATGCCCTTCATTTTGTTGTCTAAATTTGAATCAGTCCCTAGGTTAGATTCTGGAAGGAAAACCCCATAAACATAAGGATGTAGGGTGTATATATCACTTTTACTTACAGCTACACTGGTCATGTTTATCGTTCAAGGTTCTTATTTTGAAACTATTACTCTAATACTGCTTTCCTGTTCACAGTCCAGGCAAGCATTGAAAGGAAGCTTGGTTTTATTATTGCTGCAGTTTGTTTATCTACAAGGATATTCTGAATGTTTGTAGTGTCTTCCTCCCCATCATGCAGCCTCACCAGGTTTTCATACTCTTCACTGTCGCTGAAATTGGAGTCAATGAGCTACTTTTGTCCTTGAATCACATTTCCAACAAATTGTAATACTATGCCTGAAGTTGTATCTTTCCTGCAACACCATATTCTCAACAAAGAACTCATTGTAATTACCTTAGGTGATATTTTTAAAGATTGATTTGTTTTTATTTTATGTATATGAGTGTTTTGTTTTAATACATGTAAAATGTAAATATATCGAGTATACCAGAGGCCAGAAGAGGACACCAGATTCCATGAAATTGGAGTCCTGGTCCAGGAATAAACTACAATGTAGATGCTGGAAATCAGACCCTTGTCTTCTGTAAGAGCAACAAGTGCTCTTAACCATTGAGCCATCTCTCCAGTCTCTCCTTTAGCATATTTGATGCTATATCTGCTCAGGCAAAACAAAACAAACTTTGCATGAATACCATAATTTAGGCATCTTAGTCACATTGATGCTTTAGTGCTGTGAGTTTTCTGTCTGAAATGACTCTTTGTTTTCTACTATACAGTACTTTCATTAAGTTTCAACCCTCTTTATCATATAACTGAGCATATAGTGAAATGTGTGCTAATTTGCCTACAAACTTCAAGAGATCTTATCCCTGATCTACTCTTCAAATGATTTACACACAACCTTCCCAGAAGATTCTTTAGAACACTGTTTGGGATTTCATTTAAATATTCAGGATTTTAATGCCCTATAAGACAAAATCAAAATATTTGATCCTGGTAACTATGGTTTTCCAAACATAATTCATGCTTGGCTTGATTTTATGGATTTAGGATGAAATTCTGTGTACTTTATATAATAAAATTAAATTTCTGGAGTATTTATAGATAACATAACTTTTAGATTTCAGTGATAATTATTTTATATAGGACTAGATTTTTCTTTGTGTATATGATTCCAAATATTTCTCTGGGAGAAAAAATGTAGAAAAACACAGAACACAAATATATATCATAGAGGTGTGTTTTAAATTGAGTTACATGTAGATCAAGTATTAATAAGTATTAGAAAAGAATTGTTTAAACAGAAGCAGTAGAATCTGTCAAGACACTGAAACCAGAAAACACACATGAAATGGAAGAAGAAAAAGTGAGCCAGGGTGAAGAGAGTGCTCATGTCTGCAAAGGAAAGTCAAAGTAGCCAGCAGGAAGTCCAGACATTGGACTTTGCTTAGATATTTCTTGTAATTCTCACCTTCTGAAGGTTTTGAGCAGACATTTTAAGGTGTTAGGACTATATACTAAGAATAAATAATTTTTTAAAATGATATCCAAGATAACAAACAAAGCAAAAGGCAAAATGTGGTCCCCAGTAATAACAGAGGGGAGAAAAAGTAATGAAAATGAGAGCTGGCAAGATGCTCAGACAGTAGAGGAGCCTCAGGTAAGGCATGGCAACCTGAGTCCTATCCTTGGACTGGAAATGTGGTAGGACAGACCCAGTTCCCAAGAACTTTCATTTGTTTTCTGCTGGCACTCTATGGCAAGCATACATGCACACCCACTATTAAATAAATAAATGCATAAACACATAAACTTTAAAAATGAAATTGAATTTGGTATTGTAGGACCATAATAATTTTGGGCGACTTTCTTGAGAGGAATGAATACAAAACATATTTTAAGTGTACCTAATTAGAATATTTATGGACCTCCCAGTTATTTTCTTTGTACTTATAAATGTATTACTTCTCTGTATTTATTACTATTCTGCCATACTCATCTGATGCATTCATGGCATTGAGACAGTGTGAGAGTGTGCAATACCAAGATACATAGGAGAAGAGCCAGACATCAAGTCACAATGTAAATGCACTTGTTGATATCTGAGATGTGTGGATGGTTAAATAAAAGTTAAGCCAACAAAGAATAAAAACCTAAAATAATAATTGAAAAGGAGAGGTAGATCTCAGGCTGAAATATTCTTCCAAATCTCACATCTCATTTTTGTGAAAAATATTTTCCCAGACTCCCAAATCCTGTTCTATATATAGTTCATTGGACATCAAGTGTTGAAATTTAAAGAAGCTTCTGATGGTTAATGAGCATAATTTACAATTTGATCAAATATTTAAGAGAAAAGACAGTATTAACTTTCTAATCTCTCAGTAAAATGATTAAAAATGCAATAAAAAAGGATATAGATGAGGCAAATATAGATGGAAAAATATCATAGATATATGTCAGTATATTAATAAAATATTTTATTTTTAAATTGATATATTTTTCAGATTTTTAAACTTGAAATGCATTGTGATTTCTATCATCTTTCTAAAAGTGCTCATTGTTGTACTTAATTTTCCACTTATAGATTTTTTCAGTCTCTCCCTGTAATCTGCAAATCTGATTTTAAAACAAGAATATGCTATGACTCAGATCACAGGGATTGTCCCTGGTGGGAGCTGATGACTGAAAATATTTTAAAGGAACCCATGGAAGTAACACCTAAGACAAGATCCTAGACCTATTCTTCATTTGTTCTTTGAAGTGATAATGGGGAATCTCAGACCAATAGACTTTCTAAGAAAGCAAAGTAGACATAAGTATGAATGAAGCAATGAGTTGATTATAATGTAATGAAGAGGAACAGGTTTTAAGATTATAATCCTTTGTTACATGACTAAGAGGCACAGACACTGAATTCCAGATTTTACAAACTTCAGCTTGCCTAAAATGGCCTGATACCTTTACAGATTGCCAGTGTCTGTATCCTATAACTAGGGGTAGAAATTGGTACATTGGTTAACAAGTTAGGCAACTCTGTAGCAGATGATTCCATCCAAAAGGGAACTATAGGAGTTTTGTGCATGCAGCTTCCTTTTGATCTCTCTCCTTAAAATTCTTCACATATTTTAGGATTTAAAATAACAACCAAGTAAAATATTTCCATAACCTGCTAATAAATAAATTGGTTCTATGAAATGAAACATTGGTACATTAAAGGATATAAGGGCAACAGTGGGAACTCTTATACAGACAAGTTTGTTGATTATCTGTCAACATGAAGACTTTAAATAAAAACAGGAATTTATTAAGGTGTTAGGAAAGGTCATATCATATCCAAATATTCACCAACTTAATTATTTTAAAATATATATTATACAAATTAAATTACTTAAGGACAAATATCAGAGTCTTCATATCATTTCCTCATTCTGATAATTAACCTGTCTTTGTTTTTTAGTTTACTTTTTCTGTCATATATTACACTTCAACTGCAGTTTCTCCTCCCTTGTTCACTTCAGCCTCTTTTCCCAACCTCCCATTTATCCAGATCCAATGCTCTTCCACCTTTCCCAGAAATAAGCAGACCTCACAGGGACATCAAACAAATACAGCATTACAAGCTACAGTAAAACTAGGCACATGCTCAAACTCAAGGTTGGATAAGGCAACCCAGTAGGAGGTAAAGGAGGCAAAGTCAGGCCAAAGAGTCAGAGACAGCTTCAGCTCCCACTGTTAGGACTTCCACAGAAACCCCAACCTACTCAACCATAACATTTATGCAGAGAAGCTAGGTTAGACCCATATAGGCTCCTGGATCTCTGTGGGCCCACTTGTGTCCCAGTCAGTTGATTCTGTGGGCTGTTCTGGTGATGTCATTGATTCTGTTGGCTTCTCCAATCCTTCTTCCATTCTTCCCAAGGATTCCCTAATCTCCCTTTGTGGGTAATGTAGAAACCTAGTGTAAGAAACTCCATGGAATCTATGAAAGCGAATTAAGCAAAGACTCCTAGTAATGGGAGACATGGATCCTGATTGCCCACCCTCTGTTACCAGGCAAGGCCTAAAATGAAGGGATTGAGACAGCAACCCAGTGCCCAAGCCTCAGATCTACTGTTTGTCATGCCTGAAGGACGTGCTGGAACCAGATCCTGGAATAATCATCATCATAGAGAACAAAGAGACTTCATCCAGCAACTGGTGTATGCAGATGCAGAGTAACATAGTAGAAATTAATTTTTTAAAATCTACAATAAATATTTTATTACTGACAAGAGTCCACTATAGATAACCACAAACAATCAAAATACATAATTGTTGATTCCAGTCTCAACAGGTGCCTCTATAATGCATCTGTCTCATGGAAGAGCCAGGGAACATTACAGAGGAGGGAGTAGAGATATTGTGAGAGCCAGATGACCAGAGAGTTTGCTATGAGACTGTGTCTCGCAGTGTTCTCAGAGGCTTTGTTCATTAAGCCTCACTAACATGACTGCCAAAAAATAAATCTAAGAAGAAAAACAAGAGTAGACATGGAAAAGCAGACAGAGAATAATTGAGAGCTCACCCCTACCCAAGGAATTGCATGCAAGAAAGGAGTATTGAGGTCAAGAGAGAGAGTGTTTCCCATTAAAGACCACAGCAACTGTTTATCCAGTACCAATGACTGATTATTAAAGAAAACTATATGCATAGAAGTAATATTATAAATACTGAGTAAGGTATGTTTAGTAATATATGTACACATACACACACACACACACACACACACACACACATATATATATATATATATATATATATATATATATATATATATGCAGATATATTATATATAAGCAATTAATGAAAATAAGGCCATGACTTCGAAAGAAAACAAGGGTACACGAGAGTCCTTGGAGGGAAGAAAGAGAATGATAAACTGATAAAGTTTATAATTTCAAAATAAACAGTTAAAAGTTTTGCAATATAAATTTAAAGTCTTCTTTGCTAAGGCATAATTCATATTACCCAGGTACTTTGAATTTATTACAAGGTTCCTACCTATAAGTCCTTGAATATTCAAATTGTGTATTAGAAAACAGGCACAATACAATACCACAGTTAGCGTAAAAGTGAGTGCATAGAAGGAGCTCAAAGTTAGTCAGCCTATTTAAGGCCCGTGACCAAAAGAAATCAGCAAAAATAACCCAATTAATGATCCCAAGATGGGAGGAAGTGGGGTTGACAATCATGGAAATGTTGAAAACCAGTCCTTGTACCAGCTCTCATCTTTCTCTTTCTCTCTCTGTTTTTTCTCCGGGCCTTCTCTGACCTTTTTCATGTTCTCTTTAACCATCCCTGTCTTGTCTATGCAAGGGTAACATTCTTCTTTAAGAGCTGTACACAGTCAAGAGCTGTACACAGTCTTTTCTATTGTAGAAGAGTAAATCAAGTCCAATAAAGTCCTTTGCAAGTTTTGGAGATCATTTCAGACATCGAAACGAGGGATTTCTTCAAATTAGTGATGTCAATCTCTAGCTGTTTGGTATCCTTATCAATGGCCCATCAAAGGTCTGAGTAGTATAAGTCTGGAGGCCAGCATCAGGATTAGAGCTTCTACCAGCAGGCATCATGGGTGTTTCATTTTTACCTGGAAAGGAAAAAGAAGGGAATTCTTTGGGAGATTTCTCTTCCCTGGAGTTCAATTGTTATTCATCTTATTTATAGTTGGGCCTGGCTTTGTGGGGGTATCTATTTATTTCATTAAACTTTTTGGCAGCCATTTAGCTGTGCCTTCTGTATGATGTGATTTAAATAACTAAATAAATTTTAAAAAATGAAAAAAAAAAAGAAGGAGCTCAAAGACTAGAGAAGGATCTGAAATAATGAGGTTCCCGTTTTCAATTGGGCTAATGAACATTTTCTCCAAATCCAAAGTCAAGAGAAAGATTGAAACCTTTTACACTGCTTGAAAGCTCTGACCAGCACTGTGTCCAGAATGCAGGGACAGTGGGCACAGTCATTTCCCTGAAGTGACATTCAATATTCCAGATGAGTCCAAGCAAGGCCCAAATACATTGACTTGTCTAAGAGAAATATGGGAGGTTGATTTTTAACAAAGTTCCATCCTCTGACTTGCACTGTTTCCCTTGCCCTTGAGAAAGAGGCTGCACAGCTGGAAGGACTGTGGGGTCTCAGAGGCCTACTTCTAGGAGGTGATTCTCTCCTTTATTTATGTGGGTGCCACTCAAGTAATCAGGTTTTTCAGCAAGCACCTTTACCACTGAAGCGTATTGCCTACCCAGATTTCCCTTTGTTTTCAGTTACATCGAACCATGTATTATATTGTTGCTTTTTAAATCAGTCTTGATGTGAAAAGCCACTGAGTTCACAGTTTGCATCAATGTTTAAACTACTGAATCCCTTTAGCAGATGCTTTCTGCACATAGCTGACAGCTGTCTGAGGGCTGTAAAGAATCATATTAAGGTGTCATTGCCAATCCTGAGCACACGCATTTTAAGGAGATTATAAAATGCTTCACGATTGAACAGGCTTGAAGTGAGTTCTTGTATGTATTCTGCGTTGGGGGATGAGGAGGGGTGATTATTTGTATGGATACAAAATACAGATAGTGATTAACTGATGATATATTCTTCCAAATCACACAACTGTCAATGACTATCAGTTAATGAACTGGAGAGACAGGGAAAGTACTCTCCACCTCAAATTTGGAAATCTACTAATTGAATCATAATGCAAATTTATATTTTGAATCTATGTTCTTCATAAGCCCTCAACTTATCATTAGAGAATGTTGCAGTGTTGTGATTCACATCCGAGAATGAGTACTTACAGTTCATAATACCAATTAAGCATATACTATAATGTAATATAATATAATATGAATTTTAAATAAAATAAGCTATTTGTAGAGTAAAATAAAATTCTCCTTTTAACCATGGATTTGGCCCTCCTTAGCAAATAGTTTATTGCTATTGGTAGCAGAGATCTTTTCCATGTGTTTTAGATGGAGCATTTGCAGAAATTTACAAATATTTCTTACATCTCGAAGCTAGAGTTTTCTCCATTCCTTCATTCAAATCGCTTCAGATATTTTCTTTTCAGTAATATAAGTTTATCTGTACTACTTACCCTTAGTTTTCCAGTGTTCAATTAGGGAGCTGAAATAGAGCAAATGTCAGTCATAAAGTTAAGCCATGTGGCTGCACCTGAGAAACACCAGCCTATGGGCCCAGGTTACTGTCTGGACCATCACCATTGTGTTTTATTCTCATAGCTTGAATTCTACTCAAGGACCTTTAGTCTTCTTGTAGTATTCCAATTAACCATTTACTTTCCCACAATAAGAAGTGCATCCCACTCTTCATCTTACATAATATCGTCCTTAGTCGTCAGTTTGGGTATCAGCTGCATAATTTACATCACTGGCTGCCTTGGGCCATGTGCCCATGTCTGGTCCAACTAGCTGGATGAGAAGAAAGGTATACTCTGCTAAATGTGTCAGCACCATAACTAGAGACTTGCTAAGAAAGTTGGGGTGCTGAGACCTGGAGCTGAGTGGTTATTAACAGTGGCTCAGAGTTTCTGCCCCATGAAATCTAATTAGTAGCTTTTCCCCTTAATTCCTCTGTAGAGAAACACATGTCCTTCACACCATTGCCCCTGTACTTGGCTCTTTTCTATGTTTTAATCAAATAAATTTTTATATCTAGGGTGACCATTCTGAGAGTTAATGTATTCTAGCAGCCCTGAAAGAAATTGAAATTTATTTAAAAATTTAAATAGAATTACCCCACTGCTACCATTTAAACAATGAGAATTAATTGAAAAATTAATTGAAGAATGTCTACGATAGATTATGATGTTTATACAACCATGTTTTTAATACCAGATGAAAAAAGTGATAAATATCCTTGGGAAATAAGTGCATAAATATGTATAATGAATAATAATTACTGAGTTACATAATTAAATACATAGCGAGATATTATGTTAACTTACTCATTGCTAAGTTGCAAGATAGAAATTAATTTAGTCTTTAAATTTAGAACATTATAAGATGAGTTCATGAATTTAACAGATACATGTCATAGCACTTACAAATCTTTTCTTTAATCTTTATCGTGTAAATGTTAACATCCTTATTTCTTATTAGCTGTCTCTTTAATACATTTAAATGTAATTAAACGTTTCCAATACTTCACAGAGGTTATTTAATCACAGTGGAGGATTCTCAATTCTACCACAGAAAAGTCATTGTCAATGGATATTGTGAATAAATGTGAGGTCTCAGTGTGGTTTGCTTTGGCTCTAATATTAGATTACAGATTTACTCCTGTCACATTCACATAAACTCCTACGTGATGAGTGCCAGGGTTTCACACACATATACACTGGTTGAGACACTCTTCCTTAGAGCTTGCTGCTCTCTCTCTTTTTTCAGGATAAGGGTTTAAGCATTCAATATCTGACATTTATCATGACAATGGTTTCAAGATATGCCCACTGGCCAGGCAGTGGTGGCGCACGCCTTTAATCCCAGCACTTGGGAGGCAGAAAAGGTGGATTTCTGAGTTCAAGTCCAGCCTGGTCTACAGATGTGAGGTCCAGGACAGGGCTACACAGAGAAACCCTGTCTCGAAAAAAACAAAAAACAAAACAAACAATATGCCCATTCATTCTTCAAAGGAAAGACCATCCATTCACAGTAGTGTCCACATTTGGCTTATTTTGTTTGAAAACTAAGCTTAGTTTCCTTTAGTGCTAAGTTGCCTTTAGAGAATTTTGTATAATCAGATAGGGGTATGAGGAGAAAATATAAATGCACAATTTACAAGACTGAGGGGCCAAATCTTTTTTTTTTTAATTTATTTATTTATTTAAATCACATCATAATTTACTTATTTACACAGGGGTTATAAACACAAAAAGGCAGGATGTGGGGGAAGGGAATGGCACCGGAGCATAGGTGTTCAGGGAGAGTACAGATACCTTTCAGAACATGGTATCAGCTGGGTGTAGGTTCAGGGGACAGGTCACTATGACTCTGCCTATGATTCACTTGTCCTTATCTAAGTTGCTACTGTCCACCAAGGCTGCCTATTTATAAGACCTATGACTACTTGGGCTGGTAAATTTCCACAGAAGCCGCCTGTTTACAATAGCTTATAGCCTGCTGTTTCAGTGTTTTTCCACAGAGACCCAAGACTTGGTGTTAGCATGTATGTCAGGACTATTGCTGACTTTAGGCCTATGGCTGATTTTAGGCCTTTAGTGTATATGTAAGGCTGCTCCTGACATCTCCTCCTTCTCTAAGTATAGAAGGGCCTTGGCGATTCTATTCTTTCGAAGGCGGGGATAGAGGCCTGAGGGGCCAAATCTTACAATTTAAAAAGATGGACTGACTAGGAAATTTGGGTACATTTTGTCATATTTAACTGAAGAACTCAACATTCCTTATTAGTTAGAAGTCTGTAACTTTTGACACAAACACACATTTATAAATACACACAGTCATATATGTGTGTATGAAAAGTTATGCATGGTCAACACATTAGTAACATTTTTTTTTTTGCTAGATGATTAGCAAAAGTAGCTGGCTTAACTACTTGTGTCAAAGCTGTTGCAGAAGCAGTGGTGCTAGCAATTAATTTAATTAAAGCTGTTATACCAGCAATAATCAAGCCCACAACACTCTTGTTTATGCTTAAAGCCTAATTCACTTCTTCCAGTACTTCCCAGCTTTTTTTTCAAAGAATCAAGGTTTTCTAATACTCAGGACTTGATAGACCCCCATAACAGACATGCCAGGTTTCAACAAACTAACACAACTAGAAAGTATACAGTCAATGCAACTTACAATAAATACTGTAGAAGAGACAAAACCAATTTTAGTTTGACAATTATAAGAGCCTTAACACATGCACTAACCCTTGTTTGAAATCCAGGTCCTGTCCCAACTTTATCTCTTGCTATCATAACATCATAGAGAATTGCAGCTAACTTCCAAATATGTTTTTGAAAATGTCTAGATCCTGCCTTTCAAATGAAGACTGTTATTTCCAATATTGGATTGATTTCTAGACGAGTACAAAATTAAGTCTGAATAACTGGTAAACTTTAAGAAAAATACAGGAGTCATTATAATTTCTCTTTTCAATTCTCTGTCTCATAAGGTCTAAAATCTTGAGGCAAGGCAGCTTGTTCCATCTGGGATATAGACAAGCAAAGGTGGGTCAGGAACATATGTCCAATACAGCTTCCCAGTCACCCTTGTCAGGGCACTTAGCAAGCTCACAGGTCAGCATCATTCTTTGTCTCAACAATAGCATGTCTCAACAATCATTCTGGCAGCCACCATGCTCCTTCAGCATCCTACAGAAAAAGAACACAAACATGCCCTCTTCCCCATATTAGAAGCCTGGTCGGGATCATGCCATGTACAAGTAAGTGGATCCTTCTTTTTCCCCTAGGCATAAGTATGCCTAGTTGTAGGGTATCATAGACACTCAGCAGAATGTTCCTTGGCATGCAAATTGTTTTTAAAATAATTGAAATAAAAAGAGGATGATTTAAATATATTTGTGGTGTACAGGGATATACTTCCCTCTTTTTAATTTTATGAAGATATTGTTTTAAAGTTCCATGGGCCCCTTCCACAATATTTTGTCCTTGAGTATTATAAGGAATCCACCCCATTCCTCCCCCATAATGAATTGCTGACAAAGTCTCAACTGCATGACTACAATTGCCAGTTCCATTATCTGGTTTTTTTGTTGTTGTTATTGTTGGATACTTTATTTATTTTCCTTTCAAATGTTATCCCATCTCTCCATCTCCCCCCCAAAAAACCTTTTCACATCTCCCCTTCTCCTAATTCTATGAGGGTGTACCCCCATCTATCCACCCATTCCCGCCTCCCTGCTCTTAAATTCCTTAACACTAGGACATCCAGACTTTCAAAAATGTTACTAATGTGTTAAATATACAAGAGGATTTATATAGGTGTTTGGAACAATGAATTGATTCTCTATATCCTATTCAAATTATCTGAAGAAGGTTCAGGGTTTAAGGGTTAGGAGTCATTTCGAGTTTCATGACAAATACTATTGGAATGGTGTTACTTCTAAAATTTACAATGATAGTCATTATAAATTAGGAAAAAGTTTTAAAGACACCTGTAGGATATTTGGCATAATTCTAACACCTCTCTGGATGTTTTAACTTTGCATAGTGAAATTATGAATTTAAAGAATGCTGCTCTGTAGAGCTTTGATGCTGCAGATAATGCTGATAAAATTATCCATGGCTTGAGGTCATTTTTTTTCCATTATAGTCAAACCTCAGGAATTGCATATATAGCTTGATCAGGCTAGCCCCCTTTGTCCTGGGAGTACTTTTATTCCTGCCCATTGTGTTATAGCTTGTCTCTAACTACATCAGCAGGTTGGCAGCAAAAATACATTACTTGAAACTGAAAATGGACCCCCAGACAGAGCTATTCATTTAACAGGCTGGCAAGCCAAGGACTAGTAAGATTCTGCATAGAGTCTTACCAACCTAAGACAGAAGTGCATTGCTTTTGATAATGCATATATCATGACCGGTAAGGAAGGCATTCTTGTCAGAACAACCCAAGACAGGATCAGTGTGGTTTATACAATAAAAAAGAGGGGGATGTGGAAAGCTTTGGGGCTGCCTGGAAGGAATCTGACATAGGCCAAGGACAAGGAAATGGACTACAGGCAGGAATCTGACATTAGGCTAGAACAAAGAAGTAACTTCAGTCAGAAATCTAAATCCTAGGTTAGAACAAAGAAGTAATTACAGGCAGGAATATAAATATTAAGCTAGAATGAAGAAGTATGCATCAGGCATGAAGATGACTTTGGGCTAGGACAGGCAAGTAGGCTCAGATACATTGGTCATTGTGATAAGCCCTTAGAAACAGTGATCACAGGAGTTATCACAGGACTCTGTTTATTGTCTTGCATACTCTTTGACTATCTGAGTTTATTATTTTGCTTGTTCCTTTACTATTCAAATCTATTGTATTGATAGTTCCTCAACCAAGAAATGACCTTGATACTTGCATATTATTAAAAAGGTATAAAAGCAAAAAAGGAGGATTGGGGATAGCATGGGGGATTAATGGGGTATTGAAATGGGGAAAGGGGATAACATCTGAAATGTAAACAAATAAAATATCAAATAGAAAAAGAAACTATGAAAAAAGTTATGTATGTATGTATGTTATTGTATGTGTAGTATTTAATCTTCTTAAAAATAATGCATATCATGCTTAGACTTGAAGGAAAGTAGAGACATATGAAGATATTGGAAGAAGTAGATACATAAAGGCCATATACATTTGTATATCAACATATTGGAAGTGATCGTGTGTGTGTGTGTGTGTGTGTGTGTGTGTGTGTGTGTGTGTGTGTGTGTAGTTTTAAGAATGAATATTTGAAAAATACTAAAATGAAACTCACCTTTAGGACATATTATCATTTACTGTCATCACCTTCTCTGATTCATAGTATACATTGAATTTATTTTGATAGAGGAAATATTTTAAGATTAGAAACCTTATTAAATTTTTCATCATATTTTGTAATTACTTAAGTAACATAAGCCAAACTCTCTAAGTTTCCATGCTCATTATCATATTGACTAATAAAGATGTTCCCCATTTGAAGGTTAGTGTTTGGATATATGTTTACAAATGGGTAGCCAGTGTATGAAAACTAATGTCTCATAATATTTAAAGGAGTTTGAAATTAAACATATAAACAATCTATTGTCTTCATTGCTGTGGTTTCAGAAAACACTGACATATCCCTGCTGTCCATCATACGGGTGGGCCTTTTTCCCCAGCCTTGATGGTGTAGATATTATCTTGTCATGTAAACATCCTTTCCTGACTGTGTACACCACATTCCATCCCTTCCTTATCTCTTTTGCTCACAAAAATTTATATAAATAACAGCTAAATGATACTTACCTCAGGATATCTGCTATATTTGGAGATTGGAGAATCAAACACATAGAATTTTGTTTGTCAAGAGCAGTGGCTTGGGAAGTGGTTCCCCTCAAGAGGGCACTGATGCCAGTCCCTTATCACCTGAGCTCAGTCACCTGGACCACAGATGGAAATAAAGAGCTGACTCATACAAATAATCCTCTGACCTCTTCAATTACACTGTGGCCTTTGCGTGCAATCAACTCAAATAAATTAATAAATAGACTAGTAAAATCAAAAAAAAATTAATCAAAATTGTCAGTAAGCAGAAAGGGCAAATTTTAAAAGACATCACGGCAGCAATCTAGAGAGTGTAAGGTGTCCTTCCTGTGTGAATGGTGGTAGTTGGGGTTGGTATGGTGTTGCAAGGAGCAAGTATCAAGGATATCAGCATAACTAGGCAGAGTCCTAGAACAAAAATCAGCATCTCACCCTAACAGCAATCTCTCTATCTTGACAAAACAACCTTGAATGACCTTGAGAAGAGTCATTCAGTAAAATAAGTATATGTCCTTTGTCCTTGCCCAAAGATAGTACAATATCAGTTGTTTCACTTTCCAGTTATGTGTGAATTTTAAGATTCCAAAAATTCTATGTTAATGAATATTAAAATATATAGAAATCATGTAATTTAGAATGTGTCATATGGTGACATTCAACAATAGCTTTACTATTTATAGCATTAATTACTTTATTCCCCAACACAAAGGAAAATTCAAAATCTATCGATTTAATGAAGATTAAAAAAATGTAATTAAATTTTGGAACTCAAATTAAAATATTGATTTGGGAATGTGGTTTAAAACAAACACACCAGTGGGATACCATAAATGGTAAACTATATTTGAACATAGGAAAGTCAATATTCAAAGATATTTATCAGTCTTTTATACATATACTAAAGTCTCACTATATAAATGTCTTAATGAGCTACCTTTTCCATGATACCCTATCACAAGCTTCTTTGTGTTTGAAACATCATCTTCCATCTAGACAGTATGCAAATTATATTGAAGAGATGTAGGCAGTTGAGAGAGAGAACCAGTTTTCTTCTTACCTTGAGATATGTTACTCATGCTCCAATGATCAGTCAAACACCTATGTACATATGGAAAATACCAACTGGACTTAGTAGTTTATATATTAAAAATATTAAGAGGGAATAAGAATTTTAGGGAGCCCTGACAGTAGGGGGTAGCATACTAGGAGCAGTTGGAGGAGGGGAATGAGAGGTAGATGTATTTAAAATGTGTTATACCAGTGTGAAATTCTCAAAGAATAGAAAAGGAGAGCTTAAAACAATCCAATTCTGAGATTCTTTCTAGGTCCTTGAATTTTTGCTGATAATAGTGTCTCAATGTGCTGTAGCTCAGGGTGGGGCAATAGCATCCTAGACCTATGCATCAAGCCTCTTTCTCTCTACCATCACATGGTATACCTTTATCTCTTAACTTAGTTTTATGCTAGCTAGCTACTAGAGACATCATATGCTCAATGTACAGCTACTCAGAGAAGAAGAAGGAGGAGGAGGAGGAGGAGGAGGAGAGGAGGAGGAGGAGGAGGACGAAGGAGGAGGAGGACGAGGGAGGAAGGAGAAGAGAGAAGGAGAAGGAGAAGGAGAAGGAGAAGGAGAAGGAGAAGGAGAAGGAGAAGGGGAAGAAGAAGAGAAGAAGAAGAAGAAGAAGGAAGAAGAAGAGAAGAAGAAGAAGAAGAAGAAGAAGAAGAAGAAGAAGAAGAAGAAGAAGAAGAATTTGTTTTGCTTGGAGAATATTAACAGATGTTCTATTTCAGTTGTCAATAGCTATTACTGGGCTACATGCCCATGCTTAACCTTCCCTCCCTCACACTAATAAGGATTTTCCAAAATGATAAAAATTGGCAGTAATAAGCAATATCCTGTACATGTCTTTCCCTCGCTGTCAGCCAGCTCCTTACTGTGTGAGTTGTTCCACTCTGATAGTCTTCCAAGAACACACAGACAAACCGGTAATTGAACCTATCCCACATCAGTGTAAATATTCATAGTTAGCCTACTTTTCTCATGAGACAACAGTTATATGCAAAAGGGCACACTATGTATTAAATATTTAGAACCTTGAAAAATAGATATTCACAATGTAACAATGCACTTTAATATCAAAATAAGAATTTTTGATAAGTAACATAGCAGTTAAAGCGCAGCAAAATGGGTAGAAGACATTGCATGGTTTCTGAAAGGGCTCAGCCATCTGCTTCACTTCTCAATGAGGCAGAGATTAGAAAAAGCATGTAAATTTTGGTTCCTCCTGGGAGACAGGGATAAAGATCACATAGGATTTAGTGAATAGAGCTTGCAAAGAAACACCAATAATTTAGGATTTTCTTTTATATTTTCAAAGGAGACATATCAGAAATTTACCCTTCCTTCTCACTGTTCAAAAGTAACTCTGACTATTTGCTTCACTGGCTGGGCATTTGAGATAGGGCAGTTAGAAAGCAAATACAGTGTTTTTACTAAAATTTCAGAGGACACAGAACTGCAAAGCACTAATTCAGTGGTAAGAACCGGGAGTCAATCATTGTGAGTTGGTGGTTTTATATAACTGAATTCCTTTATCCTATGCCTCGGACTGAAAAAGACCTCAGGGCATTCACTTTTCTGTTTGTGCATGTGTGTGTGCGTGTGCGTGTGTGTGATTTTCTATTCTGGGAAAAAAAAAGAAGAGAAAAGAGAAGAAAAAGCCAAGAAGCCTATCCACTTTTTAAACGGCCAAAGAAAAATTTCCAATTTGTAATTTGGAAAATAAAATGTGAAATGGGATTGTTTACAGAGTAATTTCCTCATGATCCTAAAAAAAAAAAAGAGCAAAGCCTCTTCCTAGAAATAAAGCATCTCCTTCAGTTTCTTTTTCATTAATTTACTTATTCACTCTCCATCTCATATAACCATGCTCTCATACCCAGCTCCTTCCCTTACACCCTGTCCCAGTCTCCTCTGAGTAGAGGAAGTCTCCCTACCATGCCCATTCTGGCACTCGGGTCACTATAGGACAAGGCTCATTCTCTCCCACTGAGGCAAAACAAAGGGACCCAGTAAGGGGAACTGGATTGATCCACAAACAAACAACAGAGTCAGTAACAGCCTCTGCTCCAGTTGCTGGGGACCTGCATGAAGACCGAGCTGCATTTCTGCTACATAGGTGTTCAGGGTCTAGGTCCAACCCATGTATGTTCTTTGGTTGGTGGTTCAGTCTCCGAGAACCTCTAAGGTTCCAAGTAATGTGACTCTGTTGGTCTTTCTGTGGAATTCCTATCACCCCCTTCCCCAGGTACCTCAATCCTTCCCCCAACTCTTCCACAAGACTCCTGGAGAGCTCCTTCTAATCTTTGACTATGAGTCTCTGCATCTGTTTTTATTTGCTGCTGGATGATATGTACCCACTTTAAGAGGATATTAGCCATAAAGTACAAGATAACTACACTACAATCCACAGACCCAAAGAAGTCAAATAAGGAGGGCCCAAGGGAAGATGATTGAATCTTTTTCAGAAGGGAAAATAAAATAGATATTAGAGGTGAATGAAGGGAGAGTACTGGGTGGGAGAAAGGCTGGGGAAGGGAACAGGATGGAGTTGGGAAGATCATGTGTATGGGGTGCAATGGAGAGAGAATGAAAAGAGCAGTGGGCAAGGGGCTGAGCATCTATAGGACATGCCAGAGACCTGGGACAGGAAGAGGCTCCAAAAAGTATATGGAGGTTTCTCTAGGTGAGACTCCTAACAATAGGGATATAGAACCTGAATTGGTACCTCCTGTACCTAGGCAGGACACCCAGTGGAGGGCTTAGGACAGCATCCCACTCACAAAATTTTCAGCCCCAAATGTGTTCTGCCTACAAGATAGAAGTACAGGGAAAAGAGGACGAGAGAGAGAGAGCGAGAGAGAGAGAGAGAGAGAGAGAGAGAGAGAGAGAGAGAATGGCCAACAAATGACTGACCCAAGTTGAGAACCATCTTATGGGCAAGAACCAATCCCTGACAGTATTAGTGATACTCTGTTATGCTTGCAGACAGGATTCTAGCATAATTTTCTTAACTTTGAATTTTGTTTTGGTTATATGTAATGTAAACACATTATGTGTGTGAGCACAAATGAATTGCCATTTGCAGCTCCAAAATCACTTGGTGCTTAGTAAGGCATGAAATGCCTGAGAAATTTGTAATAATTATAGGAAACTCAAATACACTGGATTAATTTTTCATAATAGACATTTTCAGAATTTTATATATTCTCATCTACAAAAATAAAACCATTCACATGTATATGTACACACACCACACATGTACAAGCATGTGTGAGCGCGCATGAGTGCACGTACACTCAAACAAACACAAATACCCTTTCCAAACTCTTGTAGATGGCGGTGTTTTTTCTTGTAGATATTCTGATGCTTTTCATACATTTTCTGTAATGTGCATCTAAGAAGGTCATTACTGACACCCTTAGTGCTGGGTATTATATTTCAATTGTCATTTGAAATAAAAGGAAAGAAAGTACATTTATCTTAGTGTTTCAACAAGAGAAATGACAAAGGAAAGGGAAAAAACACCCTAAATTTCTGGTAATGCTTGTTTTCTGCTAATTTGCTAAGAGTTACTTTTTCTGTGTCTTGATATGATGTGGGTCAGGAACCTGTTTGAGGCTTGGTTGTTGTTGTTTCATAGTAAATTACCACAAACTAGGTGTCTCGGTGCCAAATAGTTTTATGGTTCTGGTGAATTGATGTTTAAATGATGATGTCCCCAGATGGAGTCCTTTTGAAGACACAGACAACTGTCTCTTCCCTGTCTTTTCTAGCTTCTAGACTCCTTTGGTTACCTTGTTGCCTACTTCTTCAAATTTCAAGTGTAAACTGGCATTGATGATCCTCTCCTTTTCAATCTATTGTAGGATACTTCATGGTGATTTGTCACCTCCCTAAATCTGCAGAGAAAACCTCCTACCTAAATAAATTAAAGTATAAATAGCTTTTATGCTATATGAAGTGAGTGGTTTGTGTGGTGTAGGAACCCAGATGTGAATTTCTTAGGAGTGAGTGCCATTAGTAATTAGTCAACTGTGGAGGGTCACATTAAAGTTGACTTCTTAATTGATTGGTGTCTACTTCTTCTAGCTACTAGAATGACTCAGCTCTACGCATAGTTTTAAAGTCTATGAACATTTATACACATTTTCTGTTGGTTCGTGCACATGTTAACACTATTATTATGTTACCTGATTATCACAAGCTTTCTACATGACAATGGTAGTTGCTTATTCAATCTCATATCTCATATCCTGCTATTGAAACATAGATATTCATCAGTATTCAGAGCTCCCCTAATTCTCACATAGACAGTTTACAAGGTGGATTAAACAAAGACAAACAATAACCTGAATTATAACTTCATGGTGTTTAGGATTGACTTTAGTCAATTATTGGTTTTCCCTAGTAAAGCGAAATTACAGACCATTTTTCAATGTATCTGCTTCATGTATGTTCTTCAAACTACATCAGATTCAACACCACCTCAAATGGTGAATTATAATTTATTTCACATTCATAGTTATAATACTCTTAAAGAAAGGAAGCTTCAAAGACAAGAAAACAGAGCTCTCCAGGCAGTCTTTAACATATTTCTTTAAATTATTTTTGCTCAGTAGTTACATGAGACCCTGGTGGGAAGCACCAAGTTTCTTGCACATTTGTATTTTAGTTTTCATGGATGTTTTCATTTCATACTGTATAATGTTCAGTACTTAGTGTATTTTATTATGAACATGAGAGAACATAGTTTTATTTTAATGATTAAATAAAGGTATCCATCTCCAAATGTAAAGTTCAGCAGTGGTACTATTTCAACTTTTGTTTTTCCTTCTCTTGCAAAATGCTATGCTGTACAAATATAAGAAGTATTTATAGTTTACATTTATGTCTGCCTTTTAAAAAGTGAAATGTCACATGATTTTTGCATTATGGAGTACAATGTGACATGTTAAAACATATGAACACTAAAAGTTATAAAATTAGAACATTGTTGTACTTATTTTCCAAAGTTGTTGGCATTTCTTGTATGGACATTGTTTTGAGTCCTTTCCTGTCAGAATGTAATTAACTATATTCACTCTTTTGAGATCCAACTATTAGAACATATTTCTTCTTCCTAACTATGACATTGTATATGTTGGCTAATTCTTCCTCCCTATTCTCATTTGGTACCTTCTGGTATCCACTGTTCTAGCTATAATTTTTTATAGGAACATTTTTATAGATTCCACACATAAGTAATATCTGCATTGTATGTTTTTGCACAGTCTATTTTCTTTCAATTAACATAATGTTCTTCAGTTTCACCAATTTTGTGTTCATTAACAAGATTTTACATTTTTTATGTACTGTGTATGAAATTCGTTCCATTGAATGTACATACCATAGTTACCTTACTAATAGGTGAAACATAGGCTGTCCTATTCCTTGAGAATTGTCAATAGTGCTGAGTGAAGCCAGAGCTGGTGATATTCCCTTGGCCACTTCTTAAGAGTACTGACATGGAGTCAAAAGAAGTGGCATGTTGAGAACTCGTTACACAAGAGTTGCAATACAGATAGTATGCAAAACTAGAGCTATAGATAGATGTGTATATTAAAGTGTTATAGGACACTGAGAACAAATGAGCACACAGGAGATGTTTCTATAAAATGCTTGTTAAGAGGCAGAGAGAAGATACCCACAAGCTTAAAACCAGATGATATTTCTAGTAAGTTCCAGGTCAATCATAGTGAGATCCTGTTTTACAAAACTGAAGAAAAAAAAAGGATGTTATGTGCATCCTACAGTTGAGCTCTCAGTTTCAAGCTTGGTGTCAAGCTCCTTTGCTGGCTGAGCTGCTTTGCTGCTGTCCATATATTTTTTGTAGGTTGGAGCTAACATGACATGTAACAAAGCATACTCACCAGGTAAGCATTATACGTCAGCGAGCTACTATATTTAATGTGGTAAAGGGCATTCCTTATAAACAAAACCACAGGAAAAGTAGAAAAACTGTAAGCCTATGATGCCCAGAAATAGGAAACTGAAAAGAAAAAGAAGAGAATTTCAAAGTCGTCCTTGGTTACTTATTGACTTAGAGGTCAGCCTCTGTGCTATGTGAGAATACCTCAGAAACCACCATCACTGCCCGAAATGTATACTGAGTCTTCAAATGACAGTAGAAGAAAGTATTAAGAAAGAAACTCCAAGGAACTGGAGAGATGGCTTTTAGGGGCTCTTGAAGAGGACTCAGGTTCAATTCTCAGCAGCACAAAGATGGCAGCCCATGGCAGCCTGTAAATATAGTTCCAGAGGGATACAATGCCCCCTACTGAATTTCAAGTACTCATCCATGAATGTGACATGCATATTTGATGCAAGCTTAGACACACATATACATTAAAGTAAATTCAAAATGAAATTGAAAAAAAATAAAACAGAAGGAAGCCCTCTAAGCATATTATTTGAAGCCATTCAAATGCCCTTCTGAGGACATTGTTCTTCTTCCGCATATGTACATTTTTCTGGCATAAAATAGGAAAAGGGACCAGGGTACTTCTGAAAACCCACTAACTACACTGATTCCTTTAACTTTACACGAATGCCATCAATAACTCACAATGAATTAGCAATACATTTAAGTCTGTATATGAGTTCTCTTCTGATAATCAGCATCAACAAAAGACAAAATGAGATAAAAATATGTTTCGCATTAGAAATGATGAGTGCTTGTTATTCATATGAATGATGTTAACCACTTCACATTTAAGTCACCATTGAGATATAAAGAGAATGAGTTGATTTTAACTGAATTTTGATGTCATGGCACTTGCCTTACACTTTGTAGTTCAAGTGTTGTGTCTGTTCTTTAATGTACTTACTCTTTTTAAACAAACTTTTCTGTTTCTCTGGCTCATTAGCTACTGAGTGCATACGTATCTCTCCTCTATGCCTTAGTTTATAAAATTTACTATCAGTGTCTGTAACTTCTATTGGCTCTAAATTTCTCTATTATACCTTGTTAGGAATAAAAGCTCTCAGTAATGTGAAACATTGATAGCAAGGCTAATGACATAAGATTATTGCACATTGATATGGTGAATGTAGGCAAGGATGTAGAAGGATACTCAGTAAATCCTAATTGAATTGATGGATAATATTTTTGGTGTTTGAACTGGTAGTCACCACTATTTTTTTTAAGATCTATATCATCAGTTCATCTGAAAAGAACATGGAAATAAACTATTCTGGTAATAATTATATAAAAATGATCTCTATCATTGAAGGTTAAAAGTATACATTACAATAAAGCTATTAAAATGTTTTAATATAAGCACAAACTAAGATCTTACTAAGAACACAATGAATCTAAATTCAGTGAACTGCAGGCCCACTTTCCTTGTATTTCTGCGCTTAGATCATGTGCTGGCTGCCTTGTTTTCCTTTAGCACAAGTAAACAACAATGATATATTATTACTACTGCTGCTGCTGCTACTACTACTACTACTATTATCACCAGAGTGGAAAACACCATCTTTTCTACAATAGAGAGCTTATTTTGTACACAGAAGATTATTTCACAAGTGTGGGTGAAACTATTAAATCTAATGAATGGATTCATGGTACGTTGTGCTTCTGATGAAAAGAACTGAAATCAGTAATTTCTTGTTTTTAGATTTATTTTTATTTATTTTATGTATATGAGTGGTCTAACTGCATATATATCTATGTGCCAGAAAATGGTATCAGATCCGATTATAGATGGTTGTAAGCCATCTATAATGGACCACATGGTTGCTGGCAGTTGAACTTAGGACCTCTAGAAGAGCAGCTAGTGGTCTTAACTACAGAGACATTATTCCAGTCCCAAACATTGGACAGAGGTCAGGGACCCCTATGGAAGAGTTAGGAGAAGGATTGAAGGCCTTTAAGGAGATGGCGACTCTACAAGAAGACCAACCGTGTCAACTAACTTGAACCTCTGGGAGCTTCCAGAGTCAGAGCCACCAACCAAAGAGCATACACAGACAGGTGTGAGGACTCCAGCACATTTACAGTAGAGGGTTGACATGTTTTGCCTCAGTGGAAGAAGATGCATCTAACCCTGCAGAGACTAGATGCACTGAGGTCAGGGAGGATATGTGGTGCCTTCTCAGAGGCAAAAGGGATATGGGATGGGGGAAGGAATTCTGTGAGACCAGGAGAGGGCAGCATTTGGGATGTAAATGAATGAACAAAAATCAGAATATGTATATATTTTTAAAATGATCTTTAATCTTTTTTTTTACAGTCCAGTCATTATCCTCCTCCTGGTCTGCCATCCCACAGTTCCTCCTCTCATTCCTCCTCCCCCATCTCCAAGAAGATGTCCCCAACCCTCACCTCACCAAGCCTCCCTACTCTCTGGGGCCTCAGGTCCCTCAAGCATAAGGTGCATCTTCTTTCACTGATGCCAGACCAGGCAGTCCTCTGTAATATATATGTCAGGGGCTTGATATCAGCTAGTGTATACTGCCTGGTTGATGACTCAGTGTCTGAGAGATCTTGGGGGTCCAGGTTAGTTAAGACTACTGGTCTTTCTCTGGGTTGCCCTCCTTCTCAGCTTCTTCCAGCCTTTCCCTAATTCAACCACAGGGGTCCCTGGCTTCTGTCCATTTGTTGGGTGTAAGTATCTGTGTCTGACTTGTTCAGCTGCTTGTTGGGCCTCTCAGAAAATATTGCCTCAAAATACTGAAAGAGAAATCTTAAGATTGTGTTTAGTGCTTTTATAACTGCACTTGAAATACATGATTGAAAAACAAACTGATGAACAATTTAAGCAAACTTTTAAATGTCATCTCCTAAAGATATAAAATGGTCACCCAAACTACACCATTATAAAGGTATTGTTTTTATTTTAGTAATCGTACGTGCGAGTATGTGCACTCATATGCATGTGTGCACCTCCATATCACTGGGTACTTTTGCAGGTCAAAGGAGGTCTTCTGTCTCAGTGCCTGACTCCTTATTGAATCTCAGATACTACGACTGAAAATATAGTCCTTCCTCACTTCTTCACATCCATCTCCCCCTGAAGCTTCTTCCAACTTTCTGCAGTTACAGTTTGTTCGGTTTCTTTCTTTTTTTAAATTTTTATTGAATATTTTATTTATTTATAATACAGATGTCATCCCCTTTCCACATGTCCTCTTCCTAGATCCTCCTATCCCATCCCCCCTCCTCCTTTATGCTTTTATACCATGTTAATTACATGCATGTATTAAGATCAGTTCTAGGTGAGGGTCTAGCAATACAATAGATGCAAATAGTCAAGGAACAAGCAAGACAATAAACACAAATAGTCAAAGAAAAAACAAGGCATTAAACTTAATTATGTGAATACTCCCATGATCACTGTTTCTAAGGGCTTATCAGGATGACCTAAGTATCTGAGCTTACTTCCCTGTCCTAGCCCAAGTTCACTTTCATGTCTGAAGCCTACTTCCTTGTTCTAGCCTAAAATTTAAGTTCCTGTCTGAAATTACTTCTTTGTTCTATCCTAATATTTAGATTCTTGCCTGAGATTGCTTCTTTGTTCTAGCCTAATGTCAGATTCCTACCTGAAGCCTATTTCCTTGTCCTTGGCCAATGACAGACCACCAAACGGTTCTCTGTTCGGAGCAGCGATGGAGGTGAAATTTCCACTCAGAATCTTCTGCCATGATGGAACAGAGCCTACCAAACTCACTAGCTGAAACATATATACATCACGTTTGATGTGACAAATCCTGTAGTCCTAAACAGAAAGAGAATTCCTAATTCTTTTCAGAACAGACTGTGGGAACCGCCAATGGAGTCAAGCCTGTCAAAGCTGTGTGTTTGAGCCAAACACCTAAACTTTAGGGAAACATTTGCTCTCACATTGCCGCTGCACAGACAACGTCATACAGTGATGCAGCTATACAGTGCACCCTCTCATATGCCCCGATGAGTTCTTCTGTTCATGCTCAGACCATTCATGTTTGATTTCAAAACATTTTCCCTTGCAGATCATCAGTTGTGTGATCCTGGTGAATTTCTTTGCCACGACCATGTGACTTGTGTCTCCCAGAGTTGGCTGTGCGATGGGGACCCTGACTGCCCTGACCAATCAGATGAGTCTTTAGATACCTGTGAGTAGAAAGGCTCTTTGCCTTTGGATTTGCCTCCATGTGAAACTAAATGTCAATTGCTTTCATGTATCACTGCTGTCTAGATGATTCTATTTTTATTTCTTTTGAAAACATAGGCAGAGAAATGTAAAGCCTTTTGTTTCTGATTTCTTTAAAGTGGATGTGTGAAAGGGAGAGTGAAGTGCAGTTGTAGAGTATGAAGTAACTCATAAAGGGGAAAGAATGCAGTGTTAATGCTTGCACTGTAATTGGGCTGATATTAGGAACTTCGTTTGAACCAAAACAGAAATACAGTATAGACACAGAGTGTCTTTCCTCCAGTTTGACTCACACAGGTTTTGAGTTAAAGCCTCATGAAAAAGGATCATTAAGAAAATCAACACCTCCCTCACATATTATTTATATTAATCCTTAGAACTTGATGATTATGGAACATAATTTCTTTAGAGACTTCCCAGTGAGGGTCTTAATCTTCGTGAGATGAGAAGTAGGTGACCTTGCTGTCTGTGGGTTTTATCTAATCCCAGCTGGAGTATAGTTACATTAAGTTCCCCGAGGATTTGCTCACACTTGTCATGCCACTGTAACTAAAGTGTGAATAATGGTGTGAGCATGGCTGAATGGCCCATACTTTGGTGAGTGACCACCTGCTTTTTAGTATGGAAACCAGGCACTGATTTTGATATCACTATTTCTAAAGTTGCAGTATCAGGCTGTGGTCCACTGTGACCAGATCTGCCTGCTTATCAATATTATCCCCAAGACAATCACACAGTTCTGTAAAGTCAAAGAAGAAAATAACCCATCACTTTAGTTGATAGATATTATGGTGATAACCTTTATTGGTTTCCTTTTATGTTTTTATCTATGTGCTTCCTCATTTTGTGGGTAGAACTAATATATTAGTTATTAAATCTTGCCATTAAAATAAAATCAGTGCTCATTAATATTCTTTATGATTGCAAGTCCTATTAAAGTTTTTCAGCACGGGTGAACTTGAATGTGTGTATTCAAGTTGCTCATCTTTACTTTAAACTCATCTTCCACAAGAAGAGCTTCCAGTTATTTAATAAATTTATAGTTTTCCCAGATTTTACATATAATTATAAAATTTTCCATTGAGCAGGTTCTGGGTATGATACATTTAAGGAAATAAGATTGTTATAATTCATGAAAAAGTATTGCTATTCCTCAAAAATATATTACTTGTCAGTAGGAAAGAATAGATTACTCACCCATGCTGCAAAACAGAGAGCTTTAAAAAATATTACACAAATGAGAACACATTAGCTCTAAAAGAACATGCATTTAATAACACCATTCATTGAAAATCCTGAATAGACAAGCCCATACTGAAATGATACAGATTGGTCAGAAATGAGGAATGTTAATATATATGCAGTCTTTGGAGACATGATAAACTTGTTTTAAAGACTTTGATGGTGGCTCTATAGTTTTAAATGTATTTACAATCTTGAAACTGTATAATTTAAATGAGCTTATAAACTATATGAATTATGTGCTAATTAAATTATATATGAAGGGATACAATGTCAATATTGTGCACATGGTTGTAGATGTTAAGATCATGTGGAAAGACAGTAGGCATTAAGGCTTTGTCTCCATCAGTAATGGGGCCATGTTCCAAAAATCTAACCAGCTTTACAATTTAGACCTTGTTTATTCAAATTCCACCTAGAAGGAAGAAATTCCATAGTGATTCAGAACAAAAATCTGTGTTCAGTTTACTAGTAAAATCTTATATTCTGTCTTAATCATCTCACAAAATCTGTGACTGGGATACGGTATGTATGTGATATGGTATGGGACATGGATTGAGGTAAGCAATAGGATTCCATATGCAGGAAGTATATGGTGTCCTGACACAATGTATATGACACACACAAGGGTTTAGAACATAAAACAGCAATGAGACTGGTCAGTAGGAGAGTCAGACAAGAGAGAGGTTTTGTGTTCTAGAAAAGGCATTAAAACCTTGTAGTTGGAAGACTGTCCTAAAGAACTGAAGGAATAATTGGTATTCTATCTTCTCATATAATACAGGAACACGAGATTTACACTGACCCAACCTATTTTAGTAACTATACAACATAAGTGATCTCAGTAAAATATTGACAAGTTCAGGGATGATAGGGAAAAAAAACATGAAAATCAAACACTTGCAATTTGTATTTCTTAACCTAGATCTTTACAGAGCGCAGTGCTTTTCAGTGTGCATTGTGAAATTCCTGTGAATTATCCCTGCTATCCATAAAATAATTTTCCAGTGTTCTAATTACATGACTATGAACATTTGATATGACAGATAAACACTCAGAAAGGAAATTCTTAAAGATTGATATTTAGGAATTATAATTTTGTTATGTGTATCAACAGAGACATGCTATCATTTTTGATTAGATAACCAAACATCGTTCACAAAATATTAACTAAAAATATATTGTGAAGTATATTTATTTTTCCCAAATTTACTTAGTCTTAACAAAGAGGAGAATGAGTGATTCAACATAGAATTTACAATGAAAGATGAATGCTCTAAGGTAAAAAAATAAAAAAACAGATATTCTTGAGATGAAAGAGAAGCTGCCCTTCAACCTCTGGAGACTGAAATACTTTGGGAAACACAAGAGCACAAAGTTATATGAAATCAAGAAGTAAAGGGATCAGAATTTACATGAGTCCATACTTTCTTTTCTCCTTTGCTTGGTTTCTTCGGGATTATTTTCTCATAGTCTTCTGGTAGGACTGAAATTCCACTGCTAGCTACTGACACAGAAAGTTTACATGATTTCAACTTGCTAACTGGTGAACTTCCCAGTGGAAATATTTATATATTATTAGGTCATTTTAAATATTTTTAACCTTTATGTTGGATATGAGAAATCAGTCTTCAACATGGAGATGAAAGTCTTTCTGTGTGTTATTTCAAATGTGTCATCGAGTATCTAAACTATGATTAGAAACATCTTTAGTTCCTATGAGGTAAGGAAAATGGGAAGTCAGGAAAATACTCACTTATGTCCGTAGCATGTTAGTTCTAGTATGCGTCTAGAATGAAAGTAAATATGACAAAGGCTTCAGGCTGAAATATAAATGTGGTACCATCTGAGTGAGGCAAGGAAGTTCATATTGAAAGGTACTTTTTCCTGTGGTATTCAAACCTTAATTCGTTCCAGGATGGTTCTATTCAATGCTTAATGATTCTTCCTTTCTAACAATCAACTCCAGGTGGTGAGTAATACTTTCAGGATCTGAAGTTAGTATATTTAAACTCTCTTTTTCTTTCAGGGAGGCGTTAACTATGCTACTTATCCTTCCTTCCTACTGCTTCATTAACACTCAGAAAGTCACAAGTTTTTTGATTGTGGATCATATATTTTATAATGCCATTTTAGTGAACAGCAGAGGAGTGCACAAAATGGCCTTTCCAAACCTAGATCCTGCAGCCTAGATAGATATGACAATATGTGTATTGAGTTTATTTTGTTCCTGTGTAGGGTAAGCAAGGCTTTTATGTAAACAACTCCAGTAGTCATTGATTTACCTTTCAGAGGCTCACTAGGTCTCTACTGTGTATTGTCCTTTTGAACGTTTGTGTGTTTGGTTGGATTTTTAAACTATCTCCCAGCTTTTAATTAAAAAAAAAATAAAGTAAAAAAAAATATAAAAATAGATAAAGTAGGTCACAGGTCAGATTGGGCTAGCAAGTTATAGTCGGCCCTATCAGAGTTGCAGTATAATGGCTGAAGCATACTGGATGTGCAGTTGTGCATGCAGTCTGGGTGTGCCTAGGTATGGGGTGGATAGGAGTGACTCACATACCACACACCCATTGAATATTGCATAGACCTGTATCTGACCTTGTGGCACCAGCGTGAAATAATACGGCATGGTCTCTGTGCATCTTTATATGTACAGAGATGTTGGTGAGGGCTGCATCTGAGCACATACAGATTCCTTTACATAGCAGCTTCCTTTTCCAGAAAAAAAAAAAAACAAAAAAAACAAAAAAAACCAAAAAACAAACAAACAAACAAACAAAAAACCAAAGATGGACAACTTGAAATTAATGTGATCTCTCCAGGATAAACTGGGTTCCAAGATCTTTGTTTCTGCCATGCTTAGCTTGTGGTTGTCAGTCTTATATTTTCAGGCTGGCTGCTCCATCTTCTCTACCAGACAGTTCCATTTCAGACACAAAGGAAAGAAAAAGGGAAGCAAACAAGCAAATGCCTGCTCACTCATTCTGTCGAACAAAGAGGAGGTTTTATAGGAATCAGATACAATAGGTTTCTGCTTGGAACTCCTGTGCCTGAACTGAACAGGCAAGGCATGGGCAACAAATATTCTCAGCAAAGGCTATTTTCAAGGTGAAATGTGGAATAAAGATAATTGTCTAAGTTCCTTTTCCTCTTGCTATGAAAAATAGTCAGACAATCCTTTTTTTCTGTATCTATGTTGTCAGGGATATCAGGTATGGAATGATGCCAACAACTCTTGGTAGATTTTTCCTTGTCAAGCAACCTAATCAAGATAATACTCCCCACAGGGTTAGTAAGACTGATAGGTGGTTAAAAGCACTTGCTGCTCTTGAAAAGGATACAGGTTCAATTCTTAGCAGCCTCATAATGGCTCACAATCTTCACAAATGTTAACTGTGATTCCAAAATATCTGACATCCTCCTCTGGTCTTTGTGACCATGACAAACTCATGGTGCATAAGCACACATACAAGCAAAAATCTCATACAGTAAGAAATGGTTAAAAAGATAACCCCCACAATCACATCCAGAGTCTCAACTCCCAGTTGCTTCTAGATTCTGTCAAATTGACAGCACTAAATGTCATAGAGAAGAAAGAAAGAAGGAAAGGGACGATGTTGAATAGTGAAACCCATCAGGTGACATGTGCCACACTGTCCTTTGCTGCCCCTCTTGTCCACACTCTGTATGTGAGATAGTGTGTACTGTTTGAATGGCAGTCACAGGCACAGCTCCAAAGCCCAGTTATTTATAAATACCCTGGCTATTCTACACCTAGCTTGCACTTTTTACATGCTGGAAATAATAGTAACTGCTTCATATTGAAGTGCTACATATTAAGTAGCAAGATGTCTTCTGTACTTTCCATCTCCTCTGCTTCCCAGGTTCTAAGAACGTTGTAGAGCACTTTCCCTTGAAAGGTTTTGATAGAACTTTACTTTCCCATATGGAAGACTTTCATATTTACTGAAATCCTAATTAGAAAATCAACTTTATATATAAGGACTTATCCAGAAAGAGGTCTATCATATAAAGTCATCAGAGTTGAGTGGAAACAGATTTTACAACTAGATTGATGATGCCTATATATTAGGAAAATGTTGATGGAGAGATTTTTCTGGAGCAGATAACTTTTCCTAGTTATTGCTCAAAAGTTCATTATGCTGGCCATTTGTCTGGAGTTAAACATAATGCTGTAAGTATATCGACACTAACATATGCTACCTTGTCATCTGGTTTAGTGAAAGTAAAGACACTGAGCTTCTAGTCTGTCTTGTAGCCCTGCACATGGACTGATGAGTAGGGAAGGCAGAGATTGTGCTTCTTTGAAAATGCCAGTTTTCCCCAAAAATACTGAGGTGAAGAAAGATTCAGTTCCTAAGAAGACCCCTCAGGCCACCTAACTTTAAAGTGAAATATCAGTGGAAGATCATGGAAGGTCATCTCAATACAGCTGTTCTCCCAGCTTTAAGAGTGATTTTATCTAATTGAACAGTGTAGTAAAAATAACAAGTCTCCCGGGTCCTAGGAACAGAAACATTTCTTAAAAAAATGGAAATCTCTGTAAGTCATTGAGTTAGATGTAACTACATGAAGTGACCATCTTTTCTATTGTGTTTCCACTGTTGTGAGAGCTTAACTCTCCTTTTAGTGAGACGTTAATCAAGCTCTTGTATTCATACATCGACTTTCCCCCTGTGATATAAGATAGAAATCCTTTTGATAATTTCCTTATAACTTTCTTTTTCTGATACAGGTCAGAGAAATAAATTGGGATTCGTGTGGGAAGCTATTAGCAAACAGATACTACCCTTTAAAATTTATGGTACATTAAGGCACAGAAAGTAGGCTACAGGAACACTAATGGGGATGAAAGTGCGGTCCTTGTTCCTAAGTAATCCTGATTTAGAGGTCACTTTGGAATGAGCTCATCTATGGGAGCCTCAGAGCTAAGCTTTTCTGTTAGGTAGAGAAGCAGAAATGATCTTACAGATTAAAGGGAAAGCAGATGAGACCCAAGAGAACAGTTTATGTCTCTTTCAATTCTTTCTGTTTTGTTCATTTTATTCGGAGGCTCCTCTCCTTAGCAGTAAAAAGGCCAAAAGCATTGACCCCTCTTTAATAATAAAAAACACCCACTAAAGAGCTGATATGAAGGGGTGATGGGAAGGTGAGAAAGCATTGTGAATTAAAGGGGCTTGTCTAATGTTGGTTCGTTTTCTTAGAGCCGTGGGGACCGCGAAAGGCTGAGATTTCTCCTCACTCTGCACCACTGTGAGATAACAGTGTCTCTGAATGTGTTTCTGCCACTCTAAGAAAGGTTGATTGGAGGCAGAGGTGACAGAACTGGGTGTCCTGCTCACAAGACAGATTCAGTGTAGGAATGACCCAAAAGCACCCTTTCGCTCTCTGTTGTTGCTCTTGGGTCCTATGATCCACAATTGCCGGTCCCAGAATACAAAGGGATAGCTGTCTTTAGCCAGAATGAAAACTGCAAGAATGACAGTTCAGCTGTGCAAAAGGAAAAGGGTAGACTAAGACACATGCTTTCCAGAGACTCAGCTGCTAAAATCTCCTCGGCTTAAGGGATGATGTACTGTAAACACAAGCCTTGGCGGGCTCTGCAGGGACAAAACTGAAGCGGAGCTAGGAGACTTCCTGGAAACTTAGTGAATCCACTACTTACCCACAAGTAATCCTACATTGGGGGTTGGGAATGAAGCCTTCTTACCTTTCGTGGTGAGTACATGTATTCCCAGAAGATCTTCTATTCTTTATAGTCAGAGCATAAAATTTACATTTGACTTTCACTCAGAAGTGCAAATGACACATTTTGCTAAATGATGCTCTAAAGGATGCTGTATGCTAAGAAGTTATTTTTAATGATGATGCCGTTCTCCCCTTCTGATCACTGCCTCTTCCATCATCACACTTAAGAATGGGACACAAACTCTGTGCCTAGACAGTAGAGCAAGGACTTCCATCACCCTGCTAATAATCAAGCTGAGCCCCTTCAGCTCTGAGCAATGTAACACACTTTGAATTGATTTCGTTTTTCTTAAAAGCTTTCTAACACTAGCTTTCATGATTGGAAAATGGCAGAAACTATTCACAAAAGAAAAAAATACCATGTGAAAATGAGTTTGCTCTGGGAGGCACTGAATCAATTAATGTAGGTTATGACATTTCATTCTGTTCACAGTTCACAGTTTCTCTCCTTCACCTGGGAAGACCTTTTGTGATCACGCTCCAACTATCCAATCTTCAATCTTGAGGATTCAGATATGTAAGTGGGGAGAATCTCTCATTAGACGCAAATATTCCTCAGCTCTCAGGAACCAAGAAGAAATGAGACAAACATTTTCTAACACTTCTGATTAAATAATAACCAGAAAAGTAATGACTAATATTAAATATTCCTTTTATAATTTTTTGCTGCAGCCAGATCCTAAAAAAAACAGTGGTGTTAACATCGTTAATAAAGAAAAATAAATTAAATAATAAAATGATGCACAGACATGTCATCATTCAAAAGTCCCACTTCCCTGGGTGTAAGGCTAGATTAGGAGTCCAGACTCTTTCTCTGGTTTTACTTTGTAACACATGATAGGTGAAGGTGTGTTCCTGTAAAATCCATGTTTGACCCTAAACCCCACTATCTCGGAATGTGTTTGTCCTAGATTTAAAAGGCCAATTAGGTTAGAACAAGGTCACTAGAATGCAGATGAGAAGAGGATACAGTCGAGCTTGTGCAAATGATGCCCACTCCTGACACTCTGCAGTAATCTACCATCAGCTATATCGATTAAAATTAAATACTGAGTGGAACATTTGCTTAAGCAAAAGAATAGCATGCAATTTCATAGTAAAAACAAACATTGCTTTTTCTACATGGGCAGCTGGAAATTATGTTACATTTTTCTTCTAAATGTGTACCTAATAGATGATTAAGTATTTGAATTAAATGGCATGCTTTTCCTTTTCATTTAACTGGGGAAGAAAAAAATCCAAATATATTTCTTATAATAAAGAACTATAATTAATCAAACTATAAAGTCATCATCCGATAACTATTTACTGAGAGTCAATATGGTTAAATCTGCTTATGAGGCATTGGCTTATGGGTACATAAAAGCAGCCATTATATAGGCATAAACTTATGTTACTAGATCAGCCCACATTTTATCTATCTTGATGACCTGTTGTTTCTTCTGTACTCTGATCCCTCATCCACTCCCTGACGCCAAGATGGAGAACTAATATAGATATTAAATTTAATTTTGAAAATGACTTGTATGATGGAATGGGGAGCCTCTAACTTTAGAAAACATTGTCCTTTGCCATATGCAGTACATGTTTTACAAATGACAATATCTTTATTAAAATTCTGACACTGTAGGTAGTTTGCTTTTACACTGACACACAGGACTAGTTAGCATCCATGACAACTACCTTGAAAATGCCAATTGATCTCAGTGAAGTTGAGAAAAACTAGGGCTAACATATGTAAAGTATGAGTAGAGTGAATTGAAACCCAAGTCTCTGCAGAGCAGAAAGCTCCTCAGTTCTGTTACACTTTGCAAAAGTCAATATTCTCATGATTTGAAGTAGAGTATGACACTGTTACTCAGAGGATGAAACCAATTGACCCTGACAGACTACATATACCTCAGCTTAAAATTGCTCAAATAAGAATCTTTATTGGCTATTGTATTTATTTACATTTCAAATGTTATGCCCCTTCCTGGTTTCCCCTCCAGAAACCCACTATCCTATTCCACCTCCCCCTGCTTCTATGAGGGTGTTCCCCCACCCACCCACCCACTCCAGCCTCCCTGCCCTGGCATTCCCCTATACTGGGGCATCGAGCCTTCATAGGACCAAGGGCCTCTCCTCCCTCCATGTGTACATGTGGTGGTTTAGTCCCTGGGAGCTCTGGGGTGTCTGGTTGGTCTGGTTGTTCTTCCTATGGGGTTACAAACCCTTTCAGCTCCTTCAGTCCTTTCCCTAACTCCTCCACTGGGGACCCGGTCCAATGGCTGGCTGCGAGCATCTGCCTTTGTATTTTTCAGGCTCTAGCAGAGCCTCTCAGGAGACAGCTATATCAGGCTCCTGTCAGCTTCTTGGCATCTGCAATAGTGTTTGGGTTTGGTAACTGCATATGGAATGGATCACCAGGTGGGGCATTCTTTGAATGGCCTTTCCTTCAGTCTTTGCTCCACACTTTGTCTCTGTATTCCTCTTGGGAGTACTTTGTTGCCCTTTCTAAGAAGGACTCAAGCATCCACACTTTGGTCTTTCTTCTTCTTGAGTTTCATGTGGTCTGTGAATTGTATCTTGGGTATTTCAAGCTTTTGGGCTAATATCTACTTATCAGTGAGTGCATACCATGTGTGTTCTTTTGTGATTGTGTTACCTCACCCAGGATGATATTTTCTAGTTCCATCAATTTGCCTAAGAATTTCATGAAGTCATTGTTTTTAATAGCTGAGCAGTACTCCACTGTGTAAATGTACCACATTTTCTGTATCCATTCCTCTCTTGAGGAACATCTGGGTTGTTTCCAGCTTCTGACTATTATAAATAAGGTTGCTATGAATATAGTAGAGCATGTGTCCTTGTTATATGTTGGAACATCTTTTGATCATATTCCCAGGAGTGGCATAGCTGGGTCCTCAGGTAATACTATGTCTAATACTGAGGACCCTCCAGATTGATTTCCAGAGTGGTTTTACCAGCTTGCTGTCTCACCAGCAATGGAGGAGTGTCCCTCTTTCTCCACATCCTCGCCAGCATCAGCTATCACCTGTATGTTTGATCTTAGCCATTCTGACTGGTGTGAGGTGGAATCTTAGGGTTGTTTTGTGTCTCTTCTCAAAACTCTCTTGGAAGAAACTTTTAATTTCTAATCGGTATGAAGGTGTTATAGGATTTACAGTAGCCCTGCCTGTGACACAAGGCATCATCCCTTTTCATAGAGGATAAAGGAAAGTGGGAGAGAAGTCAGATTCTGGAGATGCTGAATCAACTGGTTGAACACTTGGTGTGGAATTAAATGTTCCACATGAGGCAGAGCTAGAACTGAAATATCTAGTCTGAAAAGAAAAATCTAGACTCAGTGTGTGTGTATGTCTGTAGCGGGTATGTCAAACTTCTATCCAGTCCTATATTATACTAATGACAACTCAACAAGCTTTCTACACTCATAGAGGTGTACCCTATTCGGATATGTGCACATTTTACTACTCATTTATACACAATCAACACTAGTAAATTGAGTGCACTGAAATAGGATTTCTGGAGATATACAAAATAAGCCCATATGGACCTTTTAGAAAATTAACTTGAAGGTCATATAGTAACAGAGGAAGATTTCACTTACTTTTTCTAATCAGATGATTTGCTTATAAATATGCAAATACTAATATAGCAGAATAGTATTATACCTAATATTTATGTAAGTGTGTATAAGAACATGAATCTTATATATTTAATCTAGAAAACTAATTTCTCCTTAGACATATACAATATATATACATTATTAAAATATGACTTCTGATCATTTTAAAGAAGTTTTCAATGGAGTTTTATATTGCTCTGTAAGATAGCACATAGTTCTGATTACAATGACATGTGTTTATGTGCCCACAGTTCTGTAACTCAGAGATCAACAGGAACCAATAGGATTTCTGTGTACTACTACACATGACTGATGATGTGTGTCAGACTGGGAACTCTGATGGAAGGTCCTTGCTGCCTGGCATCTGCTGTAAATCTCAAAGGCTATCACATTTATTGGCTTGATACTTCTTGATACTCAAAGGTAGCAGTGCTGTGCCAAAGTTTCACACACACGCACACACACACACACATACACATACACAAATGTATACAATTACGTATATAATTTGAATAATATCTTATCAAGTTGATTGCTTTTTCCCCACAACCTTCAGCTAGGACAACCATAACAAAATATTTCAGACTAGAAGTTTTTTAACAACAGGAATATATCTTCACAGATACAAATGCACAGTTTTAAAATCAAGTGACTGACAGAGTTTACATAGTTCTGACTCATTTCTCTGGCTTGTAGCTGACCATCCTGTCCCGTGTCTACACAAGACCATGTTCTTCAGTGTATTTGTGTCCTCGTCTCTTTATATTGGGGCACTGGTTATATAAAACTGGGGCTTCCTCTTGTACCTTCTTTTTCCTTAATATCAGTCTTTGAGTGCCTGATTTCAACTGCAGTCACATTCAGGAAAACATGGGTCTTAGGGTTTCAATCTTAGGGTTGAAGTCTTCTTGTGGGTTTTGGAGGATGCAACTTTGTGAACTGTAGATTTAGAGGGTGAAAATGTAAGACAAGGAAGGTAAGAGTAAAACTGTGCTAATTGTACTTTTTTCTCTTAAACTTTATCACTTGCATTCTGGTTTCATGCCAAAAAGCAATATAAATCTTCATTAGTTGTTCTGTCTGTCTAAGCAATGAAACAACATTACTGTTTTGAAAGTTTTAAGTTACAAGCAATCTAGTCCTCTCAACCTTGATAGGATCTCTTTGGTTAGGGCTCTTATTTCTGTGCATACAATCTTACCTTGCTCTGCATCAAATGAGAAATCTTAGGGATACTACATGATATTCCAGACAAATATAGAAGATGTTACATATCATTACTGAAAATTTCCTCTAAATTGGCAAAAACTTTCTGAAAAAATTCACATATGTATGTACAATCATTGTATATGATTAATAGATAGACACTCATCCAATTTCACCCTGGTGTTCTGTGTGTGTGTGTGTGTGTGTGTGTGCCTGTTTTCATAGATACAAGTATATATATTTAAGCAGGAATCTTTATAGATTTCAAGAGCAGTGGAATTACATTCTATGTAACATAATTAATTTATTGAAATACTCTTTCAACTTTGTTTCCAAAAATAGAAAAACAATCTTTGAAGCTGGGTAGTGTGCCATATACAATAATATTTTATACTACCATCAGAAATATATATATATATATATATATATTATATATATATATATATATGTTCACCAGTGGAACAATTGAATATATCATTATAAAACAAGAAGTAGGCTCTGAAGCATATCTGAATGATTAATATATACAAAATATCAAGGTTAGTCATTAATTAAGGCAGTATTTTAATACTTGGTGAGAATGAAAGTAATTACTTGCTTATAACTGAGGCTTAGTGAGTTAGACACAGTCCCATGATTCTTACAAGTTTATAAACTTAACATGTTACTACTAGCCTGGTTTCCTTAGTATAATGTTAGCATGTGTATAGAAAAGTAAGTGGTTTAGTTTGTGTGTGTGTGTGTGTGTGTGTGTGTGTGTGTGGTTTGAAAAAATTTAGTCATCACTCTCAATATTTCTGATATTCTGAAGTATCTCTGTCAGTTTTTGTATTAACATATTTTTAGTTTAAGAAATTTTTACATTTAAAGAATTTAAAAATAAAATGGATAAAAGAAACACGTACTAATGCTAAGCTCAAGAAATGAGAGCATCTGGACAGGCCATTGGATATATTCTCAAATGCTCAAGAGTGTCTATTGCCTAAAAATCAACCCATAAATAAGTTGGTCCTGTGCAGTCCATGGTTGTCCATACTGTGCTGAAGAGGAGCCTGCCAGTTTCTTGTATGTTTTTTCTTCAAGATACAAATGTAAGAAAGTACTGCTAATACTTCCTTTTCTTGAGAAATGGGTTGGTTGACTCCATACTTGCAGATGCTATGAACTAAAAAGGATCAATCTTCATAAAATACGGATGACTTGATTAAATCAAAACATGTCTATAAAGTAACTGTCCTCCAGTTATATATTAGATAACAACAACCCTACCACTATACTTAGAGTCTATTGACTTGTATCTTCCCTTTGTTCTTTCCATTCCTCTCTCATTCTAACACCATGCACTGAGTGCCTTGCACAATTCCTCACAAAAGCCACTGAAAAGTCACTGCAATTCTTAAGTAATTGCTAAATTTAGAATTAACAACAACAAGCACAACAAATCCCACAACACTGAACCAGTTGGCAAGCACTTGATCTGTTTACTAGAATGTGTGGGGAGATATTATTTTTCTTTGAATGCATGAAAGATTATTCACAACAGGGAAAAAAAACAATATGAAGTAATTGGCTGTTACCTCACTTAGTTTCCAGGAAGATATTCTAACACAAGAAATCTGTATCTATTCAAAAATGACTAAAGTAAATCTCTTCAGCTACTTTCAGGCTATTTAAACTCAGAGGCAGTTTCCAGAATGCCTGAGTATCAATTATTTCTTTTCCTTTATCGATATCCTAAAATGTAACTGGCTTATCCTCTGGAAGATCTATAAATACTAATTTACATTTAACCCAAGGTGTCATTGTCAAGTTTGTGGCCCATAACTATGCAATACTATTCTGTGCTGTATGAAGTTGATGACAGAGATGTTCAAGAGTATTACAGAAAGTCTCCAGAGTCTGCTTAAATAGCCTTGCTCCTCACAGGGAATGTTCATTCCATCCTGAAAACAGAATGGCTAAAGTTTTGAACATCATCCCCAAGGTCTACTGTGTTGTTAGTTTTATTCAAAAGATTTCATTTTAATGGTAGTATGCAACCATGAATCATACATTATATACTTATTTAAATGTAATTGGATTTGTAGAGAAGATATATAAATGTTGTTCCCTGTTTCTTAAGAATAGTGGTTATGGCTTCAAATCACTATTCCAACATTCCCAGTTTTAGGTCCTTAGGAGTTAATAAGCTTAATTATCTGCAAATATAAAGAACTGTCTTGAATGTTATATATCCATATATCTGGGAAAATTCATACTCAAGTAAGAATTCAGCTATAATTTGGCAAATATGAAAGCCTTCCAATATGAAAGATTTCAGTCAGATTTGATAGCAGAAGACTATTGCATGGCATTTTATTTAATTTGAGTTTATGACAGAAGATCCATCAGAGGAGTTTTACCTACATGGGTATAATAATAAGACCCCTCACTGCCCACTGGATTCAGTCCTCTTTCTTAATCAATACTGCAGAGATGCAGGGAGGCAAAGGCAAACTCTTAGTAATACTTGTAATGCTTGTGGCTCAGCCCTGGACCTTCATGGAAGCGTCTGTTAATGAAGGTCAAATTCCATTCAGGATGAGAAGCCATAGTCAGGGTGTAAGTATGTTAGGCAAATGCTCACTTATTACATTGACTACAGTTGTCATCTCAAAACAGGAGATAAATAAGAGTAGTGATCAGACTATCGTACATTACATATAGATAACACCTCAAATACATACTTTTTATATTTTTGTCGTGTAACTTCTACATTACCCCAAACTGATTCTAATCTCACATATTCACATAGCTAAGTCCTTTTGTCCCTGCTTTGTGATTATGGAAATCACTTCTCTTTCATGTCTTCCTGTTCTTAACTACTCCGGTGGCCCTGATGCTAAGCATGGCACAAGTGCAGAGGCCGGAGAACATCTTTTAAAAGACCTCAAGCTGTACTACAGAGCAATAGTGATAAAAACTGCCTGGTATTGGTACAGAGACAGGCAGGAAGATCAGTGGAATAGAGTTGAAGACCCAGAAATGATCCTACACACCTATGGTCATTTGATCTTGGACAAAGGAGCTAAAACCATCCAGTGGAACAAGCACAGCATTTTCAACAAATGGTGCTGGTTCAACTGGAGGACAACATACAGAAGAATGCAAATCGATCCATTCTTATCTCCGTGTATGAAGTTCAAGTCCAAGTGGATAAAGGACCTTCACATAAAACCAGACACACTGAAACTAATAGAAGAGAAGGTGGGGAAGACCCTCAAACACCTAGGCACAAGGGAAAAGTTCCTGAACAGAACACCAATGGCCTATGCTCTAAGATCAAGAATTGACAAATGGGACTACATAAAATTGCAAAGTTTCTGTAAGGCAAAGGACACTGTCAATAGGACAAAATGTCAACCAACAGATTGGGAAAAGATCTTTACCAATCCCACACCTGATAGAGGACTAATATCCAATATATACAAAGAACTCAAGAAATTAGGCTCTAGAAAACCAAATAACCCTATTAAAAAATGGAGTAAGGAGCTAAACAAAGAATTCTCAATTGAGGAAATTCGAATGGCTGAGAAGCACCTAAAGAAATGTTCAGCATCCCTAGTCATCAGGGAAATGCAAATCAAAACAACCCTGAGATTCCACCTCACACCAGTCAGAATGGCTAAGATCAAAAACTCAGGTAATAGTAGATGCTGGTGAGGATGTGGAGAAAGAGGAACACTCCTCCATTGTTGGTGGGATTGCAAGATGGTGCAACCAATATGGAAAACAGTCTGGTGGTTCTTCAGAAAATTGGACATATCACTACCTGAGGACCCAGGTATACCACTCCTGGGTATATACCCAGAAGATGCTCTACTATATAACAAGGACATATGCTCCACTATGTTCATAGCAGCTTTATTTATAATAGCCAGAAACTGGAAAGAACCCAGATGCCCTTCAACAGAGGAATGGATACAAAAAATGTGGTACATTTACACAATGGAATATTACTCAGCTATTAAAAAGAATGAATTCGATAAATTCTTATATAAATGGATGGAACTAGAAAAATATCATCCTGAGTGAGGTAACCCAATCACAAAAGAACATACATGGTATTCACTCACTGATTATTGGACTTTAGCCCAGAGGCTTGAAACACCCAAGATTCAACTCACAGACCACATGAAGCTCATGAAGAATGAAGACCAAGTTGGGGTGGGGGGCTACAGTCCCTCTTAGAAGAAGTAACAAAATACTCGAGGGAGCAAATATGAATGCAAAGTACAGGACAGAAACTGAAGGAGGGGCTGTCTGCAGACCATTCCACCTGGTATCCATCCCATGTGCAGTCACCAAAAGTAGATGCTGACGTGGGTGTCAGGAGGTGCATGCTGACAGGAGCCTAACATAATTGTCTCCTTAGAGGTCTGCAAGAGTCTGACATATTCAGAGGCAGATGCTCACAGCTAACCATTAAACTGATCATGGGGTTCCCAACAGAGAAGATAGAGTGAAGACTGAAGGAATCGAAAGGGTACGGGACCCCATGAGGAGAGCAACAATACCAACCAACCAGAGCCCCAGGGTCTAAACCACCAGCCTGGGAGCCCTTAGGGAGGGACCCATGGCTCCAGCTATATATGCAAGGGAGCTATATATAAGTGGGAGAAGAGATTCTTGGTCCCATGAAGGCTGGACATTGTGGGGGGTGGTATTCGAAGGTGGGGAGGTGAGGTACTGGGGAGGGTGGGTGTGGGTACACCATCATAGAGGCAGGAGGAGGGGGGAAGGGATAGGGAGTTCCTGGGAGGGAGGGGCGGAAAGGGGGTAAGGGGAAAACATCTGAAATGTAAAATAAAAGTTCCAATAAAAAAATAAATAAAAAAAGAAAAGTGGATCCTCACCTTTCTATGTTGTTATAGAGGAGAGTGTTTTCTTCATGATGACTTTTGCTTATGTTTACCATTGCATATGTCAAGCTAACTATAAAGATACCTTCTGAGTGATTCTGCGGTTTCTTAAATCTATCTCCCTTAGGAATACTGTGCTTGCAGATGTGTTCTACCATATCTAGCTTTTTGCATGCAACGGGGGATCCAACACAGATAGTAAGGAGTATACAAAATGTGTTTTCCCATCGAGCAAACTCTCTGGCCCATGTTTTAATTTTTTTATATCCTAATACCTGTTAATTATATTTTAAATTTAGTTTGCTTTATTAATATTTTATCTGTTCTTTTTCTCAATTTTGTTTCACTCACAAAGACTTATTGCATAATATATAAAACAAAGTTACTGAATCAACAATTGCTTGATGTTTAATGACAGTCTAAATTAATTGTAATTAGAAGAAATTTAAAACATAACTCAATTTATACATGGAGAAAAAAAACAAAAATGCTCCACATTCTAAAGAATTATACTAAGTGTGAAGTCATAATTTGATTATAATATATAATACAAATATAAATAAATAAATAATGCATAATAAATAACACATAAATGAACATAAATAATATAATGTTTTTAAAGTAAGTGACTTTAAAATCTGTAATATTAAGAAAGAAACTTATTATTTTAGGAAACTATAGACTTTCATCAAAACTAATCATACATTGTAAAGAGTTTGATTTATTCTTCCAAATTAAAAAAGTTAACAAAATTGAACATTTGGCTATTTTAAATTTTATATGAAAATAATTCTAACTGAATGGTTTTGAGTCATATACTTCTATCTGATAGTCATTTCCTGGAGAGTTGTGATCTTACCTTTTAGTGCTCAGTTCAGTAAAGAAACTCACCTTAGAAATGCTTTGAGTGTAACAGGCTTTGCCCTGGGAACAATTCCAAAACTACTCAGTAGTTTTAAAGGGTAAAAAATGAATAACCCTCCTTGTCATAGCTTAAAAGGTATTAAAATGTAACTCTGTTTGTCCATACAGTGACTCATGACTGCATCAGTGCTTGAGAGAAGATGGTACTTTTGAAAGAAGAGAGTATCATTATTTTTTTAAAAAAAAAAACAAAATCAAAATTGTGATTTAAAGCATGTGTTTAGAGATGTTTTTATTGGGGTCGCTGGGTTCAGTCCAATGTTTGGCTATATCTGCATCTGTATTAGTCAGGCGCTGGCAGAGCCTCTCAGAGGATAGCTATACCCGGCTTCTGATGGCCTTTCCTTCAGTCTTTGCTCCATTTTTTCCCTGCACTTCCTTTAGACAGGAACAATTCTTGGTTAAAAATTATGAGATGGGTGGGTGGTCCCATCCCTCAATTGTGGGCCTTGCCTATCAATCAGAGGTGGTATCTACAGATTCTCTCTCCCCTTTGTTGAGTATTTCAGCTAATGTCATCCTTGTTGGATTCTGGGAACCTGTCACTTTCCTGGTGTCTGGGACTTTCTAGTGGTACCTCTAATTCCTCACCCCACCACCCGCCGCTACAAATTTCTATTTATTTTTCTGACCCTCTGGAGTTGACTGCTATCTCTTCCATACCTGATCTTGCCCCTCCACTTTTTCCTCCCATGAAGCAATCCCATAGGAAGAACAACAATATGAACTAATCAGAGCTCCCAGAGCTCCCAGAACTAAACCACCAACCAAAGAGAACCATGGGTCCATGGTGCTAGCTACATATGTAGTAGAAGATTATCTTATCTGGCATCAATGAAAGACAAGGCCCTTTGTCTTGTGGAGGTTTGATACCCCAGCATAGGAGGATGGTAGAGGGTTGAGTCAGGAGTGAGTAGATGGATGGAGGAGCATCCTCTTACAGGCAAAGCTGAAGGAGAATGAAATGGGGAATTTTTGGAGGGGAGGTCAGCATTTGAATGTAAATAAATAAAATAACCAATTTTTAAAACAATAGAGTTTTTTTGTTTTTTTTGTTTGTTTGTTTTTTTGTTTTTACAAAACAGTAGCATGAAGCTGTTTTGAATTGCAACAAAAGAGTTGACTATAAACAGAGGGGAAAGACATGCATTGGCCAGACTCAAAATGTGTAAACATGAAGCAAAAATACATCTTTAGTAGCCAGCCCTGGAGTCAACCTACACACATAATTTACTCTTTTTAGCAAGGCAACTAATAGATATCTAAAAATATAAGGCAAGTAACTGGTCTTTCAAACCTTCCAAACAAAACTTTTTACTTATTAATGGATTTATATTAAGAGAAAGTAGTCACAAACATGTTTTCTCTAAAATATGTCTGCTTAATCTTTAGAACAAAAGAAATATTTCTCATATTCTATTTTTCTCCTTTTCTTATATGTAACCGCATACCCAGATCTATGTTTTGGCAAATACAATATTACTATATTATTTGATTTCTATGACCCAAGATCTACATCATCCTTATTTGTGGCTCATATAATGGGCCACCTACAAGTAGAGATAGGCTGCCCAATTTTATAATAACTAGGAGATAAGCTCTTGTTTCTACTGTGAAGTACAGTCTCTTCAGGTTGGGAAAAGCTTAGTCGTGATTAGGAAAAAAAAGCTAATTCAGTTTACTGATATTAGCTAGTATTTCTGCCACAGGCACTATTATACTCTACAATAAGAAATTCTTTTAATTAAAAGCCAAGCTTCCCACTAGACTAATCACAGGTAATTGTTCCTGACAGAAAAATAAATGCATGGAACAGAGTTTTCTCCCCTGTACTCATGACCACAGCATGTCAAAAGAAAAAATATAAGCTAATAACATTATTTCAGTAATGCTAAAGACAATGTGAACAGTCAATATTAACAGTGTGGAACTAAGAACAAATGTCTGTGACTCAACATTTAGATTCAACTTTTTGTTCTTGCTTCATTCTTATTCTATGCTATTTCCTGGCTGCCTACCTTAATGAATAACAGAACGTTTCTTATATTTCACTTAGAATTTCCAGACCTTTTTTTTTTTTTTTTTAAAGCTCAGAATTTGGTGAATACAAATAATAAAATGAAAGGTGTGAGGAGCTGCGATGTTTTAAAACTTGGCATTTGTCATTGGTTCCTGGGAAAATATCAAAATGAAGGGGGCACTAAACTAGTTAACACTGAGTACTTTATCAAAATACATCAAATGACTGGATTAAGATTTGCTTTCTATTTACAAAAATCTGTGTACTTTGTAGGAAAAGATCAGAAAGCATGAATATCGATCTCTAGCTAGCTAGATGACCTTTCGTTAAGTGGATGTAACCATCTCTGAGCATAATATAATTGATTCCTGCAGCTCAACAGAGTAGAGAAAAGACTGCTTTCTGGCTATGCACTTTGGATGCAGGCTGCATCTGCTCTGTGTGTCTTTTCTCACTGGTTCCCACGACATGGTCTGTTCATCGCTCTGAAATCACTCATGCAGTACAGAGAGAACTTCCACCTCCATGCCAATTTGGAATTTTTACTTTCTGATAATGAACAGAAGTAAATTGAAGATGCAGCAATGACTGTAGGCACCGGGCAGAACTAAACTTTGATTTATGTTTATTTGGTTCAAAATATTTCCACCAAGGGGAAAAAATGCTTGGCTTGTAATTTGCTTCACATAATTATATTTAACATGAAGAAACAATTATGTTTTAAAATTTATCACATACTTTTAAATGGGTATCCAGATTGTGTGTGAAATAATCAGAACAGGAACAGAGATGGGAAATCACTTGCAACATTGTTGCAACTATTTGTTAGCCTTCAAGCAACTAAACAATACAGTCTTCAGTGACATATGCACATTATTTACTCTGTTTTCACAATGTACTTTGGGCTTACTGTTTTTCATTCTCATGGGTTCCTAAGAAGGTTTTACACTGTGTATAACAATGTGTATCTTCTAATATTGGCAATTTTTGAATCAAAATATTTTGAATAACTTTAGCACAAACAATATTATTGACAGAAGACAAAGAGTTATAGCTACTAAGAGGTCATTTTAAATAAATAAGTTAGTTTAATAGCAATTTTATAACAATTACAAGGTATTATAACTCTATTTCAAGTATGGTCAATCAGCTCTTCTTATTGAATCCCATCATAATGCATAAAAATAAAAATCTGTATCTTTTTCTTAGAACTGAGTTTGTAAAATACTCCTTCCCACCAATACAAAAGGCAGTTTTAAAGTAGGACATATGATTTTCACCTAGATTATCGACTTCTAAAATGATTATAATCAAGAAACATTTCTTCCTCTGGAGAACTGATGCCATTAAGTAAATCTCAGAGTCTGACTTTTGTTTTCAAGCTGAGTGTAAGCTGCTTCTCTTGCTTGCCACCTCCCTGCCCCCCACTGCCCAGTATTTAGCCTGGGACAATCCCTAGGGAGACACTCTACAATTCCCAGCCTGAATTAGAACACAGCTTGAATTTACTGCTCTGAAGTGTAACTGAGATTAGACAAATCATATACAGGATAATTAATTCTTTGGGGAAATTTAAAAAAAAATCCTTAAATACAAATAAAATCTAAGAATGTGTGTTGTCCGTTTAATTCTATTCATTAACAGAATACATTTACTTTAATTAAATAACTGACTCTCTACTGGAATCTTTTCTTGGTAATTCGTCACATTAAAACATACATGAAAGTAAATGCAAGGATTATCTCCAGAGACAAAGGACACATCAACAACAGCCAGTGAGGCAATGTTTCTAACTGCTTACAAAATATTTTCACTTGCAAAATGAATCTGAAAGAGCAGTGGGGGAACATCATTCATGTGGAAATCTACTAGGCTTCAACTATTTCTTCATTCTTATCTTGAATTCTTTAATATCTCTTAGCCATTTCAAGGACTATGGAGTGCTTAAAGCTAACATGTAGCAAGCATATCAATACCAGTTAAGTCATTAAAAAAGGGAAAATGGACACGTACAGCCCTTTTCCTTTCTTCCAAATAGAATGCACCTGGTTGAGGCAGACTAGGCATGGACAGAACATCTTTGAAAATTCAATAATTATTAGAATGCTTAATTGCATAACCAGCCCAAGTTTATTGGCCTTGCTGACCTTAACAATTCCACATCAAGAGATGTTCTTGACCTCTTTCTCCTCTTGCTGTCATTTAAAAATCAAATGTACACATACCTTCCTACAGCCTCAAAACTCAGCCATTCACAGAAAAGCAGTCTTTGTTTTACGTAAATCATGAGGATATTGGCTATGCATGTGACTTAACTAGAGCTGGATTTTATCAGGTCATTCTGGTTCCATTGAAGCTAATAATTGCTATCAGACAGGCCTGGATCTTCTTGAGGTAGCTGTCAAGCAACTTCACTTTTGTACTTCTCTTTCTTGATGAATGGTAGCATTTTTCTTATTGTGGGATATGACATTGCTATTATTTAATTAGTCAAGGTATACTGAACTGTAACTAATTGTCACACTACAGTAAGAGATTTTGAAAATCTTTTCAAGCAACACTGTAATTATTTCCCAACATTTTTCTATTCCAGTTAATCTCCTTCTTTCATTCCCCAACATGTCTTTAAAAGTTGCATAATCAAATACACAAGAAATTTCAAAAGTGATTTTTAGGATGGCTACAACATTTTCTATCCCAGTAACTAGTTCAGAAGAGTTCCTGGTTTTGAAAACTATATATTTGTTTTTATTTTATTTGCATGGGCCTGATCACCCAGTCTAGAGAGGATGTGGAATCATCTTGAACTGAAGTAATAGAATGTGGAATGCTGACATGTGGGTTTGGCAATCAAACCCAGGTCCTCTGCAAGAGGATCAAAGGTTTCCATGATTACATTGAGTCATTCTCTAGCCTTTCATCCTCTTGTTTTGCATTATCAAAACAGTTGATAATCTTCTCTGTGAACAAAAATAGGAAAATCACCAACAAAACATTAACCAACTGAATTAATCCCACGTCAGAAATATAAAAGCATACCCGTATGATGTTGCTAAAGGAAACACTGGGTAGTTTGGTATTCTGGATGCTATAACTCACTATATTGAAAGACAAAACCTGAACATGTATGTGGTATTGAACAGATTCAGCAAAGAAAAGGCACTTAAATCTTCAATGACAACATGAAAAGCTATGATCTAGGTAAGTCTCTAAGAACACTATGTCCACTGTTTTCATCTTTGTGCATCTCATCCTTGAAAGGCCAATGGCCATGATTTTGGGTGTTTCTTCTCTTCTGAGCAACTCTTTTGTCTCTCTATCCTGACCCTTAACCCTGAATGTAAATTATTTTAACCTCCCAAGTATACATCACAAATAGAAAGCTAAGAACCACAACTATTCTCAACATAAACAATTTTTAATTACACATATTAGGACATTTAGGTGTGAAAAATCCAATGTTTACTCTCCCCGAAGACAAAAATGCCTGTCTTCCTCCCACTCCCACTAAACTGGTGTTCCCAGCCATTCCAGTAATACATGCATACAATAAAAAAGCAGATATTCATGGTAAAAAATCATTTTCTCTATTTCAGAAGAATAACACATGCTATCCTGAAAATCACCAGAGAAATTATGAGAATCTTTCATAGATGAAATTCCCAGCAGGCTTCATTATTGTTGTTGCTTTTCTCTCCCTTGAACCACTGTAGCAGAAGATGCATAGGCAAATAGTTTGGAACAAGAGAAAGTTAGTTACAATCCAGGAGGACAGTAGCTCTGGAAGGGATTTATCTTTGGTTTAGTTTTCTTTCCTTATCAGTGTGGACCCAAGAATAAGTCACGCATGCAAAATACTGAGTTTACTGTTAAACTGTACCTCTAAACTGTACTTTCTTTTACTTGTAAAAGAAATGAAATTTAAATTTAACAATTATAAATTTTAGTCAAATTATGTAAAAATTAAAATAAAAAAATAAGTTTAGAATATATGTTAATTATTTATTTAAGTTACTTTGTTTTATGCTTCTGTGCAAATATTATTTGGTGGTTATTTATTGAAGATATACCAGCATAGATTTTTATACATTGTTTTAAGTCTCCTGAAAGGAAGCAAGCCTGCTAACTTTTTCTAGGAACTATAAAGGTATGTAATGAAACTGGCCTAATTGTTTCCAAATTATTAATGTATGATATGAACTTAATTCGCAAATATCTATTAGGCCTGTGAGTCCACCTCATTATTTTCTTACCTTTCCTCAGACTTTGATTCCAAAGCACTGTTTAGTCAATCAAAGATGAAAATAGAAGGGATAACCTTTCCATAGTCTGAAAATTGTATTTTTCCCATTTCCAAAGACAAACATGATGAATATGGCATATAGCCGTGAGCCCTGTCAGTTGGAAGACTGGAATGAAATCTAAACAAGAAATCCTTGTTAATTTTGGCTTTACTTAACCTACATAAGAAGCACAAAGTACACTGAGTACAAAAGAAAATATGCTCTCCTGCTTTAAATATTCTAGCATCCTCTCCATATGACTGTCATTGCTCTGAACAGCTTATTGCCCACTCAATAGCTTGTCTAATTCCTTTGTTTATCTTGTAAGTGGAGTTGTACAGAGCACATTTCAGCGTATGGGAAGAATCTCATAGCACTTTTTCTCATCTCCTTTCCCACAGCCAATGCAGTGGCCCTGTAGCTGAATGTTGATGCTGGCTGCTTTTCCTTTGAAATCATCATTTTCTCAGAGATGGATCCATCATGGTGATCAACAATTTAGATATTAGGAAATAGTTATTCCTCTCTGTAGATGACCTCCATCAGGTAGCTTCTCACAACACCTTAACACAATGATGCACAAGGTTATCATTGCAATTAAGCATAGAATAGCACACAGGCCTTTAAGTGTCTCAGCCAGAACTGATGTGTGTCATTTGCAGGATCAGGCATGGTGTTCTGCTTAGGGTTTCAGCCTAGACTGAGTTAAGCAGGCCTCCTGTGATGAGGAACAGAAATGAATAAACCTTACAAATCTCTAGTATCATGGCATACCTTTCAAAAGGTCACTATAGTTTTATACAAATTTTTATCATTAAGTTTATGGCAGTGAGTTTATATTTAAGAGGAAGAAAAATCAAAGGCAATCATTTTCATCAAAGGATACTTATCAGGATCAGGAAAGCATTAATTCTTACGAGACCCACACAATGATAAAAGTATTATAATAATTATAGATCAAAGATCGTGCTATGAATATACCATATATTATTCTAAATAAAAAATTAAAAGAGAAATAAAATGCCACATAATCTACAGGTTTTGATCATTTAAATTAAGGAAAAGAAAAAGACAAATTAAAAGATCAAATGATTCTACAGGTAAGCAAGATCATAAACAGAAGTATTCAGAAGCTTAGAGATGAGAAGAATCAGATTAGTGAGCAGAGACCTGATTCTTTTAGGGTGATTCATCATGTTAGTTAGGGCTCAGCCTAGGCAATCTAAAACAAATGACTCAAGGAGCAAGCTTGAGGTCAGATGCTTTGGCCCAAAGATCTTTGTGTAGTTTTGAATTGTAGGATTTTAAAATCCTTTATTCCTTTTGTGTAGATTCTCTTTACCAAGTCCTAAACTGAACTTTCCTCTCTTTGACCCTTCATTTTAGTAACATCTCAAACTGTACAGCTGCCTACTTACAAGAAAATACCCTTCATCTTTTCCACCTTAAAAGAAAATAGTTCTACTGTACAGCTGGGATGATGCACTTTCTTTAGTTTGGCTGTGGGTCAAGGGTTATCATCCATTCATTTGCTGTCCTATCGTTTGCCTCACTCAAAACCTGACCCATAAACAGTCCACAATAAATATTTATTGAATATTTAGATGAAGAAAAACGTGAACTTTGTCCCATCTACTCTGCAGCACAGTTTTAATTTTCTGAGTCTGTGGCTTCCCAGGAAAACACTCTGGCCAGTGATAGGTCCCCTTGCCTTGTGTACCTTTCCTCATTTGCATTCACTGTCTTGAAGGAAACACCTCCTACTTTGCTTCATAAAGGCTCTTGTGTCATAGCCTGTTGAAATAATAAATATACAACACAATGTGTCAACAGGAATTGAAATGGGAAACACTTGTGAAAAGCTGACATGGCAGTTACTCTATCTCAACCATGCATTTCTCATCAGCCATATGCTCTGTGTTCATAAACATATGTTATGCTTAGCTTTATAATTGTATTCCCCAACTATTGCACAATGATACATTTTCACAAATCCATATGATCAGTATCTGTAACACATTAATTCTTCTTTTTATCAATCGTTGCCCCAGTTACAGAATTGAATATTAGGACTGTAGGCTATGAAAGATGGTAGAGGAGTGTTGGACATGCAAACATGTGCAGTTTCAGAAGAAGAAAACTGACCTTTACAAGGAAAACGAGTTTTGTGATGACAAAGGCAGTAAAATGTACAAAGGATAGTGTCACTTCCTCATGAGTATACCTAATCTCAAATGGTAGCAAAGTGCTATCAACTGATAATATATGTGGGATGAAATTCATTAATGATTTTTAACCTTGAATAGACTCATCTTAAAGTCCTATTTACTGGGAAAGTCACAGACACTTTAAAAGATACACATCAGAAGATGGTCTTGGTCTCTGACACTGTAGTTACCATAAGCTGTGATTATAGAATTGTAATCAAGTTGATATGGTTCTAGTTCCATAAGTCACTGCAGCATCTTATGGCTGTAGATTTAAATTTAATTTGCATGGCCTAAATCTAAATCTAACACACACCAAAACTTCCAGTCACCTTAAGTGAGGTGATAATTAAGTAATATTAACCACCCTTTAGGTGTTTGCTCCATAACAAAAAGTTACCCAGGACCAACATCCACCACAATATTATAAATATGATGGGCAGAGAAATCTTGCTCACACAGGGAAAGCAAAGTAAATGAATTTTTATATGATATATGAGAAGATTATTGTAAGATATCAGGTTCAGAAAAGCAGCCTCATTATTTGCCATGACAATTGTCATTGGCCCTTATACCCATTGAAAACAGCAGCTTGCTTGTTTAATGAATACGAATGAATTTCCTTGCCCATTGGGAGGATGTAGGATTTGAAAGTGTGCATAAATAGCCTTTATCTGTCTCTATGATTATAAAGAATCTTCATGAATTGTGAATAAAGCCAACTTGTGCTATATATAACTCCCAAGAAGGGTATTTCAAATAAAGGAATTTATGAATTTATTCAAACTTCCTTATGTACTCCAAACTCCCACCACCCCAAAAAACTTTGTTTTCTATTTTGTCTTTTAGATTTTAATGCAACTTTGTCTAATTCAGGCAAGAGAATAAAGAAGCCTGAATTTCATGAGCTCTGTCCTTTTTCTTGCTGTGGGATTGAGTTTTGGTCATAGACCATGGAAACACAGGAGGAAGTTCCTTTGCCTAAGTAAATAGTAGCATTGGCTGAGCAGCTAAATAACAGTAAGGCACTTTAGTGTCTCTTTTTCAGATATCCTCAAAACCACTTAAGCTTATGCCTTTCATATAATCCTACCTATAACTTAGTGCATAATCAACCCTAAGGCAGTAAAACTCTGGGTCTGCTTCATTGGAGAAAAAGAGCTTTAAGTGAGTGTCTGCTTAATTCAGAGATTAGGAAACAGTGGTTTGAGAAGAAGACTTGGCCTCAGTTCTAAGAAAAGTCAAGACACAGACATTCCTTTCCTGGGACACCATTTTCCTAAATTTTTCCTTCTCAACCATGTGCTGTAGTTCATGCCCTCATTCTCCCATGCAGGTTTTCAGAGACTAATCATGACAGAGTCTAAATTTTAATTACAAACACAAATGTCAAATCCTATATGCTAAATTAATGTGATGAAAATGATTTGGATGTTTGAAAACATGATCTCTGATATGATAAAATGTAAAATGTAAAACGTCTAACAGCAATAAACTCCAGAGATGTTTCAACAGTAAACTACAGAAACCTATAATGAGTTGCTTTTGTCTATTAACTTAAAGGAGTCATTCTGAATAAATTTTCCTGCTCAGTAAAAGGAAATTATACACAAAGTACTGGATTTCATCTCAGATTAAATGACATAATAGAAATGGCCAAGTGGTAATTGCAAGCCAAGGACTCTGGAACACAAAGACACAATATGATAAAGATCATAAGCCACTTGACACATTGACTCCCCTTTGTAAGTAATCTTAGTGTTCTTTACTCTCTGGAACTTGTGCTTAATAATTTATTTCCAAAGCATTAGACATTGAGAACATTCTTCTAATTGATGACGTGGCTCTTATGTAGCTTCCACCTCTCGGTGTATGTATACACAAGTCAAACATAAATTCCATTATCATGAAAGAGAATATATGACTAGATTGTATGACTGGATTCACCTCCATTCACTCTGTATACAAATGATAAATAAAAGTTTATCTATTTACCAGTGAGGAAGGCTGTTAGGATGAAGATATTCTGAATGTGTAGGATGCAAAGTAATGTGTGTCTGTATTTTCTGTGCCGTTACATTTGCTGTTTATGGTCATAGCTTTTATTATTTTTGAAAATATAGTACATGCTCCATGGTGGAAAACTACATCACCTCTTTGTTGCTGTGAGATAGGAAATGGCTATGACTAAACACAGTCCTGAATATATACAGCTGGAAGTGATACATCATTCTCAGGTAAAAGCTCATTCCCTATCTCTGAGCTACAGGCAGTGGAGATTATCCGATAACATGTATGCAGGATGGGAAGACTCTGATCTATAGGCAAAGACCTGAGAAGGATGCCTTCTGCTTACCTGGTGCCTCGGAACCTCCAAATACTCTAGGATCTCTGAGACAGTGTGTGAGACTATCTAAATCGCATTTCATGCTTCACAAGTACTGATAATAAAAGAACACATTTATCACATGTGTACAGAGTGAATAGAGGTGAATCCAGTCATATAATCTAGTCACGTACACTCTTTCATGATAATGGAATTTATGCTTAATATTCATTTTAGAATATATTAATGTTGTGGATATTAAGAAGAACTTCTTGAATGTGGAAAAGAAACATAATATTTCTCAACTTTTTCAATATATTTTTTGGTTTTCTCTCTCTTATTCAGTCACTTGGTATTGTGTTTACATAAATGAATATTTTATATTTTATTATACAAACAGAATAAATAAATTTTACATGAATTTAATTTCATATAGATATTATGAACACATGAAGACTTTATTAACTAATACATTGAGTACTAAGTTAAAAAAATCAATTATAAAATTCTACAAATGCTCATATACTAGAAATAGGTGGCCACACATTTTGCTGGAACTTTCTGTCCATGGATGCAATGGAAGGCTCTAAATCTTCCTTGACTACATTTGAAAGTCATTTGTAGATTTTCCTTCTGAAAATTGGGCCAGACTAATTTTGCTGTATTTCCTATTTGCTTCCTATCACAGTATAACATATTTAATAGCTTCACTATCTACCATTTGGAGTTGAATTTTCTTTATTCATTCTTAAATTACTTTACCCACATGTCAGAAAGTGCCCTCTTCCTAGTAGTTGGGGATTTAATAAAAAAAAAAAAAAAGGCCATGTTCACTAAATCTGTCCAATTGTGGTTAAATAGATGTCAATCATGCCTTCCTTTAGAGTGCCACTGCAAAGAGTTTTTTCCTCTCCTTTTTTATCACTGTCTGCTTTCAGTCCTTTTGGTCCATGGTCATACAGCAGTCATAGCAGTTGTCAACTCCATTTATCAGTATCATTAAACCGTTCTGAACATTCTGAATTCAGAATGTTGGTAACAAGAACTTAGTACAGTAAAACATTCAGGGAGAATACAGTTATATTCTGCACAATACCATAAATAATAATGATTTTGATGATGGTGATGATAATGATGAAATACACGGTACTAAGAGCAGTATTAAGTGCTTGAAGTACTTAGTAAGCATCCACTCAAAGAGAGCTTTTCTATTTGTCATCACAGAATAGGTCTCACCATAACTTAGATATTTACATCATGTGCAGGATTTCATTTGATCAGATGTGCCTCACATAGCATCTCATTTAATGTTCCAGACATTCTGTTGAAAGAGAATATGTTGCAAGAGATTGTTGAATCAACATCATGGCCAATGTCAGGCAGTGTTCAAAATCTGATTTTACTAACTCTCAAGGTACAAGCAGCACTTCCTTAGAGTTCTTATTTACTGACTCTGAATTGACACTTCAACAGAGCATGGTTCTTTCTGAGGGAGAACTGATCCTTTAATATCTTATGTTGTATACAAAAGTGGTGATCTTCCTTGGCTAGTGAGCAATATAAAACTTACTGAAAACGTGGGATGAGCATACACAGAAAAATAACACATTAATAAAACCCAGCATGACAGACAACATTCTGGGGCATGCATTTTTAATTGTTATTGCAGTTAGTCAGCCTACATGGAATGGCTTCTGCCAAATGCTTTAATGTCAGGTTTAGTCATATAAACTTAGATTCTTCTTCTCCTCCCTCTGCCTTTTCACTGTTCCATCAAACAACATTGGTTTAGGATTTTAAATTTTAAAACTAAGCATTTTGAAATTAGATTTAATCCTACTTCCATTGATCTAGCCTAAGATTTAGATTACTGCCTGAAATTATTTCTTTGTTCTAGCCTAATTTCAGAATTCTGCCTGAAACTCCACTTCCTTGTCCTTGGTCATTGTCATATTCCTGCCAAGCAGCCCATTTCCTTGTCCTTGGCCTATGTCAGATTCTTGCCAAGCAGCTCCAAAAGCTCTCCACCTCTCCTCTTTTTATTTCATAAAAAAGACTGAGCCTGTCTTAGGTCATTCTCCCAAGAATGACTTCCTTACCAGTTGTGGAATATGCATTATCAAAAGCAATGAACTTCTGTCTTAGGTTGGTAAGGCTCTGTGTATAATTTTACCTGTCCTTGGCTTGCCAGCCTATGAATTTAATAACTCTGTCTGGGGGTCCATATTCAGGTTCAAGCCATGTACTTTGGCTGCCAACATGTTGATGTTGTTAAAGATACGCTTTAACATGATGGACAGAAATAAAACAATTTCCAGGACAAAAAGGACTAGCATGATCAAGCTATATATGTCATTTTTGAAGCTTGACCAAAATAGTAATACTGACCTCAGGCCATGGGTAATTTTATCAGCAGTATCTGCTACATCAACACTCAGCAGAGTAGCATTCTTTAAATTCATAAGCTCACTATGCAAAGTTAAAACATCCAGAGAGATGTGTCAAATGCCCTGTAAGTGTCTTTAAACTTTTTCTTAATTATAATGACTACCACTGTAAATTGTAGAACTAACATGAATCCAATAGTATTTGGCATGACACTTGAGATGGGTCCTTACTCTTAAACTCTGAACCTCCTTCCAATAATTTGAATAGAATAAAGAACATCAATCCATTGTTCCAAATGCTTATCTAAATTCTCTTGTATACTCAACACATGAGTAACATTTTTTGGTAAATGATTAATAAAAGTAGCTGTCTGAATTTCTTGTGTCAAAGCAATTGCAGAAGCAGTGGTGCTAGCAATTAATATAATTAAAGCTGTTATACCAGCAATAATGAAGCCCACTACCCTCTTGCTTCTGCTTAAAACCTGACTCACTTCTTCCAGTACTTGCAAGCTTTTTGCAGAATACCAAGGTTCTGTGATATTCAGGGCAATAAAACAACAGCTGGTTGATAGACTTCCATTACAGACGTGCTGGGTTTCAACACACTAACACAATTAGAAAGTGTACAATCAATGCTACTTACATTAAATACTGTAGAAGAAACAAAAGTAATTTTAACTTGACAATTAAAAGAGCCTTAACACATGTACTAACACTTGTTTGAAACCCAGATGCTGTCCCAACTTTATATCTTGCTAACATAACAGCATCGAGAACTGCGGCTAACTTACAAATATGTCTCTGAAAATATTCAGAACCAGCCTTCCAAATGAAGATTGTTATTTCCAATATTGGATTGATTTCTAGACCAGTCCATGATTGTGTCCACCACCTGTCACATTTAAGAAAAATACAGGAGTCATTATAACTTCTCTGTTTGATTTTCTGTTCCACAAGGTCTAAAAACTTGAGACAAGCTTGGTCAGGAACATATGTCTAATACAGCTTCCCAGTCACCATTTTCAGGGCACTCAGTAAGCTCACAGGTCAGCATCATTTTTTGTCTCAACAGTAATAGCATGTCTCACCAATCATTCTGGCAGCTACCATGCTCCTTCAGCATCCTACAGATAAAACACAAACATGCCCTCTTTCCCATATTAAATATCTGATCCGGATCATGTCATATGCCGGTAAGTAGATCTTTCCCATTCACCTATACATAAGTATGCCTAGTTGTAGAGTGCCATAGACACTCAGCAGAAAGTTTCTTGGCATCCAATTTTAAAAAGTTAAAATAAAAAGAACATTATTTAAATAAATGTGTGATATATAGGGATGGGCTAGGACAGAGAAGTAGGCTCAGATATTTTGGTCATCCTGATCAGCCCTCTGAAACAGTGATCACAGGAGTGTTCAGGGAACTTTGTTTATTGCCTTGCTTGTTTGACTATTTGTGTTTATTGTCTTGCTTGTCACTTGACTATTTGCATCTATTGCATTTCTAGTTCCTCAACCTAGAACTGACCTTAATATTTGCATGCAATTAAAATGGTATAAAAGAAAAAAGGAAGAGGGGATGGAATAGGGGGTTTCTAGGGAAGGGAAATGGGGAAAGGAGATTTCAGGGCTGTAGCTTGCACATGGGTGTGGGTCCTGTTGGGCTGTGTTGTGGTTCCTCCACCTCAGCTGCCCAGGTGTCTGGAACTGAAGCTTGGGAGGGGGGGGCAGAAGCACCAGAATTTGACTGAGTTCACTCCATGAAGCTACAGTACTCTGCCCAGATGTAGAGAGGTCTCAGATGTGGGACCCTGCAGGGGCAGACCTCTCGGGTCAGGGGTCTCTGGGCCAAAGTTGCTAGATGGAAACTGGCTGGTCTCTGTCCTTGGGCTCCCAGGTGCCACTGGGAGGATGCAGAAGGACTGAGATGGGGGCATACCGGCTAAACCCGCCTGCAGCTGAGAGGGGCGGGAGGGAGAAACTCCAGCGTCATCCCATGGGATTGAGACTCTTGGTTATGGCAACTTGCTTGGATGGGTTATGACTGGCTCAGTTAGCTTGCTTGAGTTGGAGGGCCTCTGAGGCTGGAACGCAGAGTAGTCCTCCACAGGAGATTTTGTGGCAGCTCATTAGTTGAAGGCCCCTCCATGGTTCTCCACAGCAGACCCAAAGTGGAGAGAGAGTCTATGATTTTAAAAGGTTTATTGTCATGGTGGAAAATGGATGAAATGTACCCTGTGTCCTCAGGGTGGGCATGAGGTTAAATATCTTTTGTAAGGAGGAGGGTCTGGGAAGGAATGCTTAATTGACTATGCCCCCTGGCCTTCAGATATCTCATTAATATGGAGATCTCTTGAGGCTCTGTAGCCTGTAGTCAAACCCTCTACCTGTGGAGGGGCTGGTAGGGGCGTTGCCCTACTTGACTGAATAGCTCAGATCAATGAATGTCTTTGGCCTCCTGTCAGGAGCCCGGAGTCTGGGAGTATGGCAAAATGCATGCAATCCCTTGCAGGGATACTTGTTGGGTCTCCAGCCATCTCTAGCCAGTGCTTGACCAAAGACCATGCTATCCTTTTAAGGTCCCACAGGGGATGACATCTGAAAAGTAAATAAATAAAATATCCAATAAAAAGAAATTAGATTGCAATGAAAGCAAAGGTATACAATTTGACAGCTGGATGGATAAATACATATATTGTTTCATGTTTTATCTGTTTGAATAGTTTTTATAGAACAGTTTCTATAGTGTTCAAAAGTACAGCTATGCAATTAGGAAGAGAAATAGTTGTTAGTCTTGTTTCCTTTCCTAACCTCTCTGTCTTGCAAACAGGTCCTAGTCATTCAATTAACTTCCTCTGACATTGACACTAGGAAGTACCTATCAGATCCCCCTTGCTTTTCATCATCGAGAGTGTGATTTTTATTATCTGCCAATTAATGGAAAAATAATATTAAAAACATTTTAGAACATGTTGCAGTTCCTCTGTTTCTAAAGAAAAGTTAGCACATGTTGCAGATTGAATTTAGTCATTAGTTAATCAAATAACCAGTGAGATGAGTCAATTGGTTCAAGAAAATAAAATCCAAAATCTATACATGTATATGTGCAAAAATACATTACTAAAATGTATTTATAAATATGTCCAATATATAGGTTTATCTATGTGGAAATTATTAATTACATAGAATATAACTATTTGCTTATCTATGAAAAAAGAATCATTTCACTATTATTTTTAATAATTACTTTGTATAATTTATTAAGTTATGTAATAGCTCAAAGACAATGAAGGGTTAAGATAATCCTTGTTGAAAAGCCAGAAGTCTAGTTGTTGGTTTGTTGGAAGAAACTAATATATGTCCTATAACAATAATGAGAAAAGATCCCAATTTTGTACATATTTGAAAAAGTACAAGTGTGAAATTGTCCTTCTGATATTGTAAAATAGTATGAACCAAAGTAAGGGATGATTTTTTATAGGAAAAATAAAGTCATTTTAAATGTGGGAAGAGTTATAAAAATCAAATTGATTAAAAAGTCACATTTGTACATGAAATATTAGTTTCTCTTGATAGGATGAAAGAAAATGAATGCATGTGAGTTGTTGTGGGAGCAGAGAGAGATGAGTCAAAGATGCTATATGGGTCAGCTCACATTAACTCTGCCTGGGAAGACCTGTAATCTTTAGGTGGGGGATAATTGAGTTAATGTCTATATTCTTTCTGAAGTGGTTATTCAAAAGGACAGTGATCCTGAGAGACCCACCTTCTGAAAAGATTGTTGCTTCATAATTTTCCTGATCAAAAACAATCTCCAATTAACTATCCCAATTGTCCTTTGAGCCCTTCTTTTGGTCTCATAAGTTAAAAATCATATTCAATATCTAAAATACTATTTTAATATCCACAAAATACTATTAAATGATGAAGCCAGAGACACATTAAATTGATACAACAAAATTCATGATCATTTTATGTTTTCTTTCTTTTTTTTCTTTAGTTTATAGTACTGTCTTTTTGCATATTTTTGAGAGCAGAAAAATACATAAAGTTTTGAAGGTAAAGCTTATACTTGAGTTTGCATTTTTCTCTTTTGGTCTAAGGCAGCAAACTCACACTCTTTCTGCTGCCTTGTTTTGCTTTTCAATATTCTCTGTTCTACATGATTGCACACTCATGAGCTACACTCACAACTGCATATTTCATTTCTTGGCAAAGCCTTTTTCCTCTACGAATGTCCAGTTATGTTTTCTTTTCCTCCACATTTCAGTCTAAAGGCAAATAAGATTTTTAAACTTATTGTTATATTTAAAACTTATAGTAGAAACCAATAATTTTCTTCATATTGTATAATATAATATTTTGATTCCTTGTGTATATTGCTTATATTTTTATTGGATTAAACATGTTTAACTCCCCCAAAATAATTTATTGCTGGAGACATAAAATTATTAAAAGCATGATTAAAAGCACTTGCCTCTCTTTGAGAGGACCTGAGAATGGATTACAGCACCCTAAGTGGATAATTGATAGCTCCCTGTGATTCCAGCTCTTCCACATGCCCTGACTCTCTCATCTGGCCTCCACAGTCATTTCATGTATGTGACACTGGAATACAAAGTCTCGTAAAACTTTTAACATCTATCATATTAAATTCAAGTATTAGAGATAAAACGTCTCTTCCCTTCCCAGGTTTCTCCACAGCCTCTGTTAACTACAATTTTTTTTCTTAGCATGTATGAAACCATCATTCTACATTCTACATATGCATGATAACAAAAAGAAAAGCTCAAAAAGACTTCCCATCAAATCCTCTTTTACTTTATCTTGAACATTTATATTTTGGGATGGTATGACTCCTTCTTTCTCCCCACAGGCTGTTACCCAACAGGAGAAGTAGGATATGTGATAGTAAGTATATGCACAGAATGACCTCTGTAAACAGCTACAGTTAGATGAGTCCACTTTATTGTTTAAGGCATAGGGTACATAAGGAATTTTTAGGGATGCAGGTAGAAAGGGCTAAAGACTGATTGGTTCTAGGAAGGCACCTAATTATTATGTGGACAAGAAACAAGAGTGAGAAGTCTGGGCTGAGTTCTGCAGCCTTCTAGAGAGCTCTGTACAAGGTCAATTTTCAGCCAAGGCCAACTAAGACCAATCACCTGTGTTCAGGGACACTCCCCAGACAAAACCAGGCAGAGACAGTGAAGCTCTGCTGAGAAAGGGAGTTGCCTGTTTTGCTGATCTCAGGAAGTCATCTGATCATAGAGGGCTGATATCTTAACAGTAAAGTTCCCCAACAGGATTCAAGCAGAGGTCAAAGCTGAAGTGCAATGCCTGAAGGCAAGAACACTGTTGCTGTCTCTCAAGTTGCTACCACCCTGCAGGGTGGTATCTTAAGTTGTAAACTCTTGGAGAACTCACCTTTTTCCTTCCTTTCCTGCTTTTCAAGGATGAAAAATACTCTCCTTTGCGATTCCTTGACCCTTCAAAAGGTCCTTTTACTCAAGCAAAATATGTGTGAGCCTGTTTCTACTATATGCATTTTCTTTTTGCAATATGCTGCTTTTGAATGAACTAGGCAACTCCAGTCAAGATTAGCTAACTGATATATAGGGTTACTGAATTTTGGATTTCAGAGACAAGTTAAACTAAAAGATTAAAACAAACAAACAAACAAAAACCCCTCTGCCATACAATTAGAGGATATTCTACGTTTATCTATGTCATACTGGGACATAAAAGTAAAATACAATAAATACCTAATTGTACTAGTCATAAAGTACCACAATATGAGAAGCAATTATATTCATAAAAACTTGAATCACAAATGAAAATAAAATACTTCTTTTTAGTGTTTTATAAAAAGTATTTTTGCTAACTTTCATTTTTTCCTTTTTTTTCTGGTTTTCTATACTCCTCTCAGGAGAGATGAAATGTTGAATCTTCAAGGTAAGGTTAGCAAAGCCAGTCAGGCAGGAATAACTGAGGGAACTTCTTAATATGTTTTCATATGAAAGCACTTGGTGGATAGGGCAGGTGTACAGTCCTTTATATCCCAACTACTTGGAAATCTGAGACAAGGGGATCACACGCTTATGGGATATCTTGACAATAGAGCCAGTCAAGGCAAAACTGGGGATGTGTGGGGTGGACACCAATACCACCAACAAAAACAAACAAACAGTATCAATAAACCCAAGTTTGTTTCTCACAAAAGGAAACAATCAATAAACAAAACTGGTTCTGGTCATTCAGCATATAATGACTAAGGTTCTGGCTCCATCCAGAGTGTGCACAACAACAAATAGTTGGAGAAAACAGGAACCGATGCCCCTGAGTCCTGGGAGCTCATCAGACACAATAGTGTAGTGGGCCTTCATTGGAACCTTGAACCTCAGGGTATATACTCACCAGGTTTCAAATACTGATGATTATAACACCTTCGTTATGAAGAGAATAATGTCTTGTGTTGTGCAACCATGCATACACATCTAAAAGATTGGATTAGCGCTGGAGGGGAAGGACGCCAATGTTTCTCAAATCTTATATTGTTTTGTACCTTTTATTGTATGTTTCTTTCATTTCGAGGTTGAAACCAATACCTAGCACATGGTGTATCCTTCAATTGTCCTCAAGTAGAAGTGAACAAACACCCAGATCAACTGAAGATCTTTAAGAAATGCTGGTGCACATCTATAACCCCAGCACTTGAGGCAGAGCCAGAGGCCAGAGGCCAGAGGCCAGAGGGCAAAGGGAGGAGAATCTCTTGACTTCAAGGTCAATCTGAAGAACAGAGCAAATTCCAGGACAGCAAGTTTCAACACAGAAAAACCTTGTCCTGAAAACAAGCAAAAATGTTTGTGCAGGAGAAAAACAAAAACACAGAATTACTGATTTACTGGGTCTTGAGTAAGGCTTAAGAATTAGCTAATTCACCGGGCAGTGATGGGCACGCCTTTAATCCCAGCACTTTGGAGGCAGAGGCAGGCGATTTCTGAGTTCAAGGCCAGCCTGGTCTACAGAGTGAATTCCAGGACAGCCTGGGCTATACAGAGAAACCCTGTCTTGAAAAACCAAAACCAAAAAAAAAAAAAAAAAAAAAAAAAAAAAAAAAGAATTAGTTAATTCTAATTCCTCTTGATGACATGAATAGAGAAAACTCTTTAGTAAACTCTCTCCCAAATGTTTTATTCTTACATAAACATAGAAAGGTATATATTTCTGCATACAAGCTTTTAAAGTATGCTAAAAAGAATAGTAGTCTTAATCTATCTGTGATGTTACATCATGACACCGCAGGCTGAGGAGCTTAACTAGTAGAATGGTTTCTGAGATTTCCATAGGCATTGAAGTCCAGATCAAGATCCTCATTTTCAGGTAGCACTTTGTGTTCTCATTTAACTTCCATGTCCTTTTGCAAACAACCAAATCTTAAGTTGTTTTTGTTGTTTCGTTTTGTTTTATGAGAAAGGAACATGAATCTCACTTCATGGGGTTCAGGGCCATCATAAAAATCACTTACTACAGGTTCACATACAAACACTTCTAACTGAAAAACATGGTTTTAACATACAAATTTTAGGAAGAAACAAGGCAGGCATTCCACAGTAAGAGGGTATTAAATCAGTTTCCAAAAATAAAAGAACACTAAAGTCCTAAGAACACTCACTCTTCTTAGGCAAATCATTTTATTTGCAGCTGTGGTCCATTTTAACCATAGCAGAGCTTAAAATGTGATTCCTCTGTGGCACAGGAACATTCTGTGTGCACTCGTGGAGGTCAACAGACAACTGGGGGTTGACTTGAGGTCATCAGGATGAGTGGGAGTTGTGTTCATCCACTGAGCCATCAGCTGGCCAAATCATTGCTTAAATTTATTCAATCATAAGAAGAATTTTATATCTAATTGCAATTCTGACTGGAATAGCCTGTGCTTACACTAAGCAAATATTCTGTCTGGGTAGATTAATGTATATATTATCACATTCATGTAAACTTAACAACATTATTGTTTTCCATGCAGAATGTAGCATTTGAAAATGGAGGTATGTGTCTTACATATATGCATTATTATCTTGTTATATACCCTTAATTAAAACATTGATAATTTTGTGGATCGGTGGCAGATGGATCCAGTTACATATTTTTTTTCTAATACATTAAAACCTCCATCAGTCAGTAACTCTGAAGGTCTAGCCACAAATGGAAAAGATAAGTATTTGGAAATTTGGAAGGAATCCAGCCATACGGGTTCTTCTCAAAGAACAGCAGGTTTCTACTATTTTAAAACTATGTACTTTAGGACATGGCACAAGAAGTTATCCAGAAGGTTCTTCTTGATTCTTCTTGATTTTTCTGCTTCTAATTAAGCTGCAATGACCTGCCTGTTAGTCACCCAGTAGCTGTTAACAACCTGCTGTTGAAGCTGGGGCTAATTTTGCAATTATAAAATGTAAAGATTGAAATACATTAAGTTACATAAAGGGCCTACCTTATTAACAGGCAACTCATTTCCACACTTGAGTACCTATCAATAGGAGTTCTGGGTTCAGGGTCTGTCACTGATGCTTCCATGGTTTTAATGTAGCCAAGGAAGTGACATCTCATGCTCCTTTTCTGCTCCTGGGCTTTGCAATCCACTCTTAAGAGGTGGGAGAAGGTTACTCTTTTTGAAATAATGGCATAATACCAAAAGCTTTTAAACCCACTTTGGAGGAAAACATGTTCAGGGAAAGACAAATACATTTCTGGCATAAAGTGATCCCTCTCTGTATTTATAGCAATGTCAGTCAGTTGTGAAGCTAGGTCTATAGCCAACAATCTTTATATTGGTAGGCTAGCATAGGCTCCAACCGTTAGTAAGCAGGGTTAGTTCAAGATAACCTAACATTCCTAAGGAGCATGTCATATGCCTCAGCTTTGAATTAATGTAAGATTCAACTTTCTTTGATCATTCACAAGTAAAGAATATATTTCTGGGATACTTATACTTCAGAGATGAGTATGTAGAATCAGATTAAGAGGATGAATTGTTTAGATGAATTGAATAAAATGTTACAGAATATGATACATAGACACATGATTCCTAAAGAGCACAGATCTGTATGAACTCTGCATTGTGGGGAACTAAATAAAGAGTGTAAGTGACAACTTCTGGAAAATCACAGACTCTGGAAACTATTGTGAGAGATCAAGTGAAATCCAGTTCCAGGATGAACTGACAGGTAAATGCAAGTGAATCCTAAGAATAATTTCCCAAACAAAAGAACAATTGGTTCTTGGTTTACAAGCCATTGAAGTCTAAAGGACATGCAAAACACTTAATGATTCTTAAAATGAAGGGTGCTTTGAAAGACAGTGGCACAGTACTTGGGTGGTATTTTGAGGTCATTCACCTGCCGAGCAGAGTTCAGTGATATCCACTGGGTTATTTGCTTCATTAAGGAACTGAAATAAGCATCTCAGAAATATAAAGTGTTCATATTTTTTTCCCACAGCTTCCTGGCTTGTGGATTGTCTTCCTTTGATTTGTGAGCAGGATAACCAGCCATGCACATGATTTTTGAGGACATGCCAAAACAGGTGCCACGGAAATTTAGCAAATTAGCCTTATTGAATTCAGTGGATATTATTTGGGAAGAGGAACAAAAAAAAGGATATTTTTGCACTTAGTGGAATTTCTGTTTAATGTTTTTCTCTTGCTCATAAAAATTTCAACGGTGAAACCATGCAGAACTATGTATTCTCAAATTTTTGGTTCATAAGGCCATGGGTTGACAGCAGATCTTCCTGGTCATTTGTTAATTTTAGTCTATTATCCAATCATATGTGTCACTCAAGATTTTGGAGTTTAAGTATTATTTTATTTTATTTTAATTTAGTTTAGTTTAGTTCAACCTGAGGGGAAGCATGAGTGATATATTAAAGCTATAAAATTAAGGTCAGGATACAGAGCATAGTAATGCCCAAGGAAATTTAATGGAGTCTATCCATCAAATCTGAAAATACACATGAACCTTAGCAGAAGATAACAATGTGAAGTGAATTGAGGTTTAAGGGATGTATACAGTTGTGCCTACACCTATCTAATAACTTCAGCAATTACACACTCTCTTTTGCTAGGATGAGAAGCTGTTACAGACAGAATGCACAGGCTTTTTAATAAAACTGCTTATGCAAGCGCTGTCTTAAAATAAAAATGGTGACTCACACAGCTCTGCTTGACACCGCAACTCATTAAACTCCCTGCTCTTGCTTCCTTCACTGTCTGGCCAAGTTTTAAAGGTTGAAGCATGGATCCCCTAGGTCCTTGTGGGCAGTTCTTTCCTTGAGTCATGCTGGAATGTTTATGTTTGTGTTTGTGTACAAATGATTTTCTCTGTCCCATCAAAGCTTTTTCTCCAAAGGTTTTATTATTTCTCTAGTTTACATCTATTAAAGTTCCATCAATTCCCTTAGATTAACTCTAATCAGGATAAAAAACATTGGTTTTGCTTTATCTTTAAGTGATTACTTTTTCCACCCACTCTGGATACAAAGGGGAATCCAGCAGAGAGTACACACAAGGGTACAGAGCTTTGCTTTTTCCCCTGCACATCGATCTATGTTTAAAAGTTATGAGACGAGTTTATCAGAGGGAATGGGGAAGGGCTTTCCAGTGTGGTAGCAGGATCCTGTATTAGCAGCCTGAGGGTCTTTGTGTGTGCACTTCCCCCCACCCCCTGTCCTCATCTGCAACAGTTGGGATTTGCCCCTCTCCAGTTTCTGATAAAAAAAAGGAACTCTGTACTTGAGGACTCTTGGAGAGAAAGTAGAAGCTGGTGCTATTCTTACTTGGTAGATGAGTTTGAAATGATGTCCTCCAGAGAACCAGCTCCTGCTTTGTGACCTGATTCTTCAGTGCTAACAACTTGAGATGATTTTCTGTGAGAAGAACATTAGCTATAATGTAATGCTCCCCTCGCCTTGTCATTGCACCTGAACTCATTTGAACACAGTGTCTGTGACACAGTAGCTTCTTTTGTGATCAGAGAAAGTACTGGAGATTTCACATGACCCATGACACATAGACGACTGTTTCTTTGTATTCTTTAATAGATGCACGTGCAGTCAGCTTTGCCAATGTTCACAGGTTTTTCTTGGCTGTTTTTTTTTTTTTTTTTTTAAATTCTTATCTTTAGTTCAAACAGTCTCATCCAGAATAAACTGGCTAAAAGTTAGACTTCTTTCATATCTTTTCTTTTCTTAGTTCAACATTTCTTTCTATCCATATTTGATTATTTATTCTAAGTATCAGCTCTGTGTAATTATACACAGTTCCATTCTATGATTGTAAGCATGGAAAATATCTCAATAAACAACTAATGGGGTGATACAGACATGGAGAGGGAGAAAAGCAGTTCTTTTTCACATGACCCTTTGCCAAAGAAATGTGCCTGCCAGAAAATTTCAATAAGGCAGTCCTTCCCCAATGCAGTGCTGATGGAATCAGTCCTCCCGCAGAGCTTCTCAGTCTAGAATCATGAGTCACAGAGTGCAGGGATTTCAACTGTAGTCCTGTGGAGCTCCTATTATTGCCGGTGGTAACTGGGAACTACTGGGAGCAATGAATAATGGCAGCACTGGCTCAGTGGGAATGAAAAGGCACTGGAGAGAAAACTGCTTTTGTTGCCTTTGGATCTGAACAGGGTGTGTGGGGCTAGATAAGGTGCTATATAAGTAGACCACCTTATGGACAAACTGTAACTCTCCTCCTGTCAGGAGGTAGAATGATCAAAATGCTGCATTGGGTTTACCGAGAAATTTTAAACTAATATAGTTCTTTTTCCAAATGCCACATGGAATTTGACCTGGTGTCTGTGGTTATCAGTGTAACCTGTTATGACAAAGTTCCTGGTGCCTTTAAAGCCAAGAACAATCTGGCCTCAGAAAATGCTCTAGAAATTATCAATGATCAATTATACAAGTAACTTAAGGAAAATGACTAAGGAAGCTGCTTGCAAGTTAGCTTTTGTTGGGAGAGGTGTTTCAAGAGTTAAAAGCAGCTGTCTTTCCTCAAAGAAGTTCTCTGCAGCCACATGAAGGTGCTAACAAATACCTGCCCCTTCAGCTTCTGCAGTTCTGATGCCCTCTGACCTTCATGGGATCCAATCATGTGCCACACACCACAGGCATCAATAAAATTAAGTCTTAAAAACATTTTCAAATAAAACAGTGTTATGTGAGTGAGAACAACACAAACTGTTCAGAAGATCAAAATGCTGCAGTTAGTTCTACTATGTATTTTTTAAAACTCGTGATTGAATTTTAGAAACATTTTAAGCTGCATTCACTTGCTCTTTTTAGTGTGTCTATTAATTTCTCCATACAAGTTTTCAGTATCAGCTTCTCTGAATGGGTTTTACCCCTCTGGAATAAAGCATCCAATAAACCCATCCTCAGGTTGACTGGCCTCATTCCTTCCTGAAGGATTCATGTCTCCAATTATTCAAAAGTCTCCCAAGAAACTCATTTTATCATCTAATAGCATTGGAATGGCTGGAGTTTAGTTTAATAGTATTAGTTATTCCCTGGACAGCAATTTCTTAATGTTATTGAGAAAAGTATAAACAGTATGCAAAACAGAAGTAGAAAATTCATTTGGCCTAATAATTATTTTTGTTTATTTGGTTGTTCTCTCAGCCTTGCTAAGTTGGAGTGATGAACATCCACGCCATTTTATCTGATTTTTATTTTAATCTATATTGAATATAAATTCCTCATCTTGATTCTCGGTTATAAACACTTTGGACAAAATGGCTGTATTATATTCATGGACCACTTGAACCACCTTTTTGTTATTTGCATATGAGAATTTTCATTTTGGCAAGGCAGCTTGGTGTTGAAGATGAGTGTCACAAGGATTCTGATGAAACCTCTCTCCTGGCTTCTACAAGGTTGCCTTCTTTTTGGGGGTTGGGGGTGGGGTGGGGTGGGGAAGCTTCCAGGGGAAAAAAAGAGAACAACTCTGGAATTTCTCTTTGTTCTTCAGGGCATGTCTCCTATAGCATGACTTCCTCCTTATATTAGACCCTACTCCTTAAAGTTTCCAGAAGCCATCATAACTTCATAAACTACTAATGTAGTAGATATGTTTTTGTGGGACCTTTAAGATAAAAAGCCTATGGCTTCACTGTAAGTAAAAAAGAAAGGCTCCATTGAGTCCAAACACTAACTTAAGCACATGCTTCTTGGAAAATCAGAGCATGTTGGTCATAGGAACTGTCATGTTGTGGGAATGGATCAACAAACGATGATTCTCTACGACGTCCTCCAGACAAAGCTGCTGCTGTTATGCAGTCCCTCTACGGCTTGCAACTGTATTCACTTTGGACACTGATTTATTTATTATTATTTAGTAGATCTGAGTGTTCTGCCTACATGTATGTACATGCACCAAATGCCCATGAACACCAGAAGTGCGGATTAGATCTTCTGGAACAGGATTTAAAGATGGTTTTGAACTGTCATATGATTTCTGGAAACAGAATCCATGTCCTCTGCAAGAACTGCAGTTGTTTTTAGCTGGAAAAGCATCCCTCAAACCTTTCAAGTATACTCAATTTATTTTAGGCCATCAATTTGCCTAAATTTAGACATTCCATTATATTCCTTCACAATTAGAGTTTTGAAAAGCTCTTACATTTAACACATGATGCTTCGATGAACTTTGTTTTGCACTTCTTCATTTCTTTTTTTGGTAGATTATAAACTATATGTGCAAAATTATGAAAAACATTTTTCTTATACCTGTAACACATGCAACTGTAGATACACTACACTCAGGTATTTAGCTGATATACTGTGCTCAAATATTTAGCTGCTTTATAAATTAGACAAAACAAAACACAGCGTTATTATGTTACATTAGCTTAACTGAGACATAGGTGCTTGCTTTCTATTTCCTGAGGCCATTTTGTGAATCCGATCTCTAATTTTATGCCCATGGTTATAGTCTGTATAAAAACAGGACTACAATATTATACTATTGAATCAGTTCTATGGAAAACTTTTTGAGATACTAAAGTCACAGAAATTAAGAAAAAAAATTACAAATGGGCAATATGCTCTACTTTAGTCTCAAATTCATCACTTTGATGGATTTTCTTAACATTTTTTCTTTGGCTGCCAAATATAGGAAAACCAATAAGCAATCTCTCTTTATTGAGGTATAAATATAATGTACTTAATAAAGTGTGCTCCCTAACAATGAGTTCAACCTGCTATGTACACCTAAGCAGTACTGGAGGAAGATTTAGGGATCAAAGAATCTGAGGAGCCCATGTACCTAAAATAATGTAGTAAAAGAGGAATAGATATCAGTAAACAACAAAGGAAGAACTTGTCTACAAATGCAGGCATCTCTCTCTCTCTCTCTCTCTCTCTCTCTCTCTCTCTCTCTCTCTCTCTCTCCAGATTTTATTCCCATCCTGGTTCACCCTCTGACTGTTCCACATCCCATACCTCCTTCCCACTCCCCTGTCTACAAGAGGATGTCCCCACCATGCATCACCCACCTCACCAGACCACTAAACTCCCTGGGGCCTCCAGTCTCTTGAGGGTTAGGTGCATCTTCTCTGGCTGAATCCAGACCTGGCAGTCCTCTGCCGTATATGTGTTGTGGGCCTCATATCAGCTAGTGTATGCTTCCTGGTCGATGGTCCAGTGTTTGAGAGATCTCAGGGGTCCAGGTTAGTTCAGATTGCTGGTCTTCCTGCAGGGTTACTCTTCTCCTAAGCTTCTTCCAGCTTTTCCCTAATTTAAACCACAAGGGCCAGCAGCTTCTGTCCATTGATTGGGTGCAAATATCTGCATCTGACTCAGCTATGTGTTGGGTCTTTAGGAGGGCAGTCATGATAGGCCCCTTTTTTGTGAGCACTCTACAGCCTCAGTAATAGTGTCAGGTCTTGGGATCTCCCCTTGAGCTGGATCCCACTTTTGTCCTGTTACTGGACCTTCTTTTCCTCAGACTCCTCTCCATTTCTATCCCTGCAGTTCTTTCAGACAGAAACAATTATAGGGTCAGAGTTTTGACTGTAGGATGGCAACCCCATCCCTGTCTTTCTGCTGGAGATGGGCTCTATAAGTTCCCTGTCCCTACTGTCAGGCATTTCATCTAAGGTCCCTCCTTTGAGTCTTGAGAGTCTCTTACCTCCCAGGTCTCTGTTACATTCTGGAGGGTCCCCCAACCTCCTGCTGCCCAAGGTTGTTTGTTTCCATTCTTTCTGCTGCCTCTAGGGGCTTCAGTCCTTCCCTCACATAATACCAGATGCGATTCCCCTCTTCCAGCCCCTGTCCACTTTCCCTCCTTCCCACTTGTGATTACTTTCTACTCTCTCCCAAGTGAGACTGAGGCATCCTCACTTGTGCCTTTCAGCTTGTTGATCTTTTTGAGCTCTGTGAACAATATCTTGGGTATTCTGTTCTTTTGGTTTTTTGTTTTTGCTTTGTTTGTTTTGCTAATATCCACTTATTAGTGAGTACATACCATGCATGTCCTTTTGGGTATGAGTTACCTCACTCAGGATGATATTTTCTAATTCCATCCATTTGACTGCAAAACTTAGGATGTCCTTGTTCTTAATTCCTGAGTAGCATTCCATTGTGCAATTGAACCCCATTTTCTGTATCCATTTCTTCTGTCGTGGGACATCTGGGTTGTTTTTGGCTATCACCAATGAGGCCACTATGAACATAGGGGAACACGTGCTCCTGTGGTATGATGGGATATCTTTTGTGTATATTCTCAAGAGTGGTATTGCTGGGGCAAGTTTTTAACATGTTTAGGATCCGTGAAAAATATATTGAGATCAGTAATTTTCTGAAAGTTGGATAATCTTTGACATCTTCTGTCTTAGCTAATAAGAAAAGTCCACAATGACACCACAAGAGATTTTCACTACAGTATATTAACTATTGTCTTAATTACTTTTTATTTTTACTTTTTTATTTTACTCTGCTACAATACCATGACCAAGGCAACTTATAAAATAGTTTATTGAGAGCCTACAATGTCATGGGTTAGAGTCCGTAACCCTGATGGTGCAGAGCATGGAATCAGGCAGGCAGGCTTAGTGCTAGAGCAGTAGAAGCTGAGACCTTACATTTCATTCCACAAACATCAGGCCGAGAGAGAGAGAGAGAGAGAGGAGAGGAAGAGAGATGAGAGAAGACTGTAAATGACAAGAGTTATGAAACATTCACTCCCAATTTTCCCAAACACCAGCAGGCATTCAAATATACAAGTCTATGAGGGCTATTCTCATTAAAACTTCCTATATTAGAAATTTTCAAAACATTTTGTGAACTTGTTAAAGTATATGTTTATATTGCTTTAGTTTTAAAGTCAAATAATAGTGATATTATTTGGAACAACAGGGCTATTTCTGTAATTGAAAAAATAAATAAAAAGCAGACCACAAATGGGCTTTCCTTGCATGTGTTAAACATATACTCATTGAAACATGTATTACTGTTGTTCTCTCTTCACCTTTTAAATCTTTTATCACACATGCCGTCTTTGTAAGTAGATTATCAAAGCTTCCCTCAAAAATCTAGTACCAATGTTCTTTTCAACAATATTCTGTGTAACAGATCTTACAATGAAATACTAATATCAATTTTTAAGTACAAAGAAAAGCGAACACATACTTTACAAAGAAGAGTTTATTTGAACATTAATCCATTGTATCACTTTTTCAGTTAAAATATGTTTACATTTATATTTCTCTCTGAATATGTATACGGTTAAAAGTTTATGTATACTTCTATTTTAACAAAAATTTAAAGGATTCTATTTTTCATGATTTATTCCTATTCATTATTAACATAAATTTGAGAATAAAGTGATTGTACTAAAAATAAAGTTTTAAATTTGTTTATTTTAAATGCATCTATACTGTTTCATCTACTTTGCAAAAACAAATTCAGAATATTAGTATTAAAACATTACCATCTCAAATATGTGATCATCTTGAAAACCACTGAAGTAAAGCAAATGACTAAAAACCTATGAGCAGCAGCAGTTCTAGAGGAAAATGCTAGAATGATAGCAAGATTATTCTTTTACCACTGATTTTGTCATATATATAATATATATATTAATAATACATTTTATTTATTATCATTATCAGCTAGCATTTCTCAAACTCTAATGTCTATCATTTGATTCTCTGAAAGATTATCTAAAATGTAGACCAGTTGTGATGCTTAAAATTATATAACTGGTGTAATCCTAAGTGTAAGTAATGCTACTGATAAAGAAACTATAGAATATCCATACGCAAATTAAATTGAAAGGCCATGACATCACAGAGGATTCCTAAATTATCTTTGTTTTGTGCTGATGATAAACTTTTGATGTGTAACTTACCACTTACATAAAACCACATATATTAAAAGATTATATAGATAATTATTGATCCTTTTCAACTGTCAGTATGAAGGTTGATGTGATTTATGTTTTAAAAGTTTATGCTGATAATTCTGAGGGCCTAATGTGTGCAAATATATAATTTAAAATAATTTACACTGCATGTTTTCAAATGACAAAGTATTGACTTTCTTCTGCAGTCCACATTGTTTAATAGATGTGTGTGTGTAGATATATGTATGTATATGAATATATTTGTATACCTTTGCATGCATATATAATGTGATAGATTTAATTCTTTTAGATATTAGTAGAATACCTCAATGAAATTCCTTATTTTAATTTATTTAAATTTCTAAAAGATAAAATTAAATTTTTAGTAGTAAATCCAAGGATAAATGTTCATGGTAAATTGGAATTAATTCTGTTGAGTTCAACTTAATTTTCGATTGCATGGTACTGGTCAAATCATTTAATTTAAGCTTGTAAAATCAAGGGTTCTTCTTATATTGGAGGAAGCTGACTGCTTGAGTTGTTATGGAAAAGGAGCATACTTGAATTGCCGTCGTTTAATAATCCAGCTAAACAACTTTCAAATATCAACATACTGATTCAAACACTTGACATTTCATAGTCCTGTAGGCTCCAGTGAAATATGTGAGAGGGGGGTAAGAGAATGACAGCCATTGATTAAAAAGGGATTTTGGAAGTGAAAATGTTTATTGGATAAACAGAGTTTTGGAGATGATTGATGACTATTCTGATTATCAATAGATGTCTCCCTAATTATTAGGATATGTGTTTGCTTATGAATATGGATATATATCTTTATTGATTCGTTAATGATGGATTTTAGAATGTACTGGTAAAGTAGTTAATACTTGGTTAGTCAGAAAATAAACGCTCATATTCAGCTTTGGAATCTCTCACTTAACTCTTATCAGAGAAAGCCAGGATGAACTAAAATTTAGTCATTATTAATACAGATTTTTAAAAGTTTTATTAATTTTATGTATGTGGGTGCACTGTCACTGTCTTCAGACACACCAGAAGAGGGCATCAGATCCCTTACAGATGTTTGTGAGCCATTCCCAGCAACCATGTGGTGGTTGCTGGGAATAGAACTCAGGACCTCTGGAAGAGCAATCAGTGCTCCTAACCACTGAGCCATCTCTCCAGCCCATTAATACAGATTTAAATATCACACAATCCTCTTTTTACAGGGTAACTGTCATTTTTATATGCAAACTTATTCATATGCATAAAATCTCCAACTTTATGTATTTTCAATTATAGTTTATGCATTTTCCCACTATGACATTTGTAATAGTAATGATTGCTTGAAACCATTTATGTCATTAATTATTAGCTTAAGCTTAAAACTATAGTCAAACAATTGTGATTCATTTCACTTATATTTGTTTAAAATTTTGATTATATTAAGTATTGGGATTATAAAATAGGAAGACCTATACATTATTAACGTATATATTGTAATGATTGATATTAGAGGCAACACTGTCTTAGTGCCTACAATATTATTTCCTTAATACTGTCTTTTAAGGCAATATATGGTGCTTAACGTGTCATATTTAAAATATAATTATTTTAAGGAAATTTCTTGCATCTTTTCCACAGTAAAAACTGTTCTCTGAAAGTCTTCTTTCAGAAAGTACAATTAATATAATCAAATAAGCACTGACTTGAATAAAAATTATTAACTAGCAACAGATATCCCACACTCCTCTCTCATCAGAACACATACTAAATCATTATGGTTACCAACGTAAGAACATGATCCAACCTTCTCTAGAAGCTTCACACATCACCCAAGAAACAAAATTTAATTATTAGGATAAATATCCTCATAGACTATTTAATATACACTGTCAGAACATATGACCTCATGGTTGATATGCTTTACTTCCATCTATTAATAATTAATAGCAAAAAGATGAAACATACCAAGAACATAAATGGTCTCAATGTTTCAAATTCTTTTATATGAGGTCAAGAAAAGTTAGATTCATATATTAGTACCTCAACGAATATAACTAAGGAAGTTGAATTTCTAAAAATATATTCAACAAATAAGCAACTGCACACTAGAGTTAAGTTCTATTGAAATACCACTGGGAGTAAAAAGGTTTTTATTTAGTGCCACAAAAAAAAAAAAGAAATTATTGACTTGGTTTTATATCACTGAAGAAATCTTGACAAACTCTATCACGTATTGCTGAAGACTGATTGTTGGAAGTACTATCCACAGCCAATTTGCATACATATCCATTACCCTTTGTACGTTTGAGAAACTAGAAAGAGTATGAAATGCGTTTTATAAACATGCATTATTTTGCACTAGCAGGTAGATAATTTTAAAGATATATATTTGGGCCAGAAAGATGCTTTAATGGATATAGACACTTGTTGCCACACCTGACTGAGTTCCAGCCCTGGTTCTATTTAATGTACAGAAAGAACACATTCCTGGAACTTGAGATGTCATATGACCTCCATATGAGAGAGGGACACATGTTTTCCCTAATATGATAAATAAATAATGTAAAGAAAATACATATTTAACTGAATATAAATACACAACCATGAATGTTGCTTGGTCATTTCATGCTAACTAAATAAATTGATGTGTTCCAAATCTGACATTGTTGAAAGTGTTTTAAGGCAGTCACCTGTACACATGGCAGGATGACAGTGCCTTGTTAAGTCTCTTTTACCCATAGTATTCTAAAATAATCTGTCTGGGGATCATCCTCCTCATTTTGTCAGCAATTTCGCATGCCAAGTATGCCATGTGGGATCCAGGAAGGATACAATCAATTAGGTCTTAGGAAAACCTTTGGGGGATACAACATATAAACTCAGTAACTATTTTGCATTTATGGATGAGAACAAGAAGTAATTACCTTTTCTCTATAATTCTTCAGAATACCAACAGGTAGGTGTGGTCACAGTTACACAAGGCCTATTAGAGAGACTGCCTTATTCCGTACTCTGATCAGGAGAAATCTGAACTCAAGTTGATGTTTTCCTCGTTGGTAATGAACCAGCTATCCATTCTGTGAATGCATATTCTTAATATTAGATTTACAAAGCAAATAGACAAACAAGATAGTTACTGCGATGCTATTGATGTTAATGATGGAAAGACAAATGAGTAAGTAATGTTTAGTAAGTGGAAAAAGAAACCAGGCTTGTCAGAAAATTAGTGAAAGTCCCATGGGTGAGTCCTGCTGGAATATAAGGCATTAGAGGATTTTGAATGGAGAAATTCAATTTTGTGTTCACTTAAAATATCTCCCTGGAATACATTTATATAGTACTTATGCAATAGAGGGAAGAGGGATTTTGAAATGAAAAATAGATATTGACTATGGTGAAGGATTAGATAAAGCAGGTGAAGGGGCTTGCGCAAGCACAATGTAAGGAGGAGAGATGAGCAAACAGGACTATAGTTTGCCTGGTGTTATGACCATGGGAATTAATGACTTTCTCTTTTGTTTTAAATATTAACAGCTGAGAGCCCTGCCATTCCCTAAGACACAAAATAAATTCTGATTTCTTTGGACTATAGGCTGGCCAGCAAGTTTTTAAAAGCTATGAAACTCATTCTAATAAATAGATACATGGAAAATCACACACTTCAAGGTGAGTGTCTGGAGGACAGTATACACAGGCAGATAGAATACTCACAGAAGCATCAGCATCTTGCCTCTTTCATGATAGCCTTTAGGAGAACTCTACATCCTTAATATGGTGAGATTCTGCAGTTAAGCAAGTATCTGCAGTTCCTTACAAAAAGACTTCTCAAGTTTAGAGGAAAAGTGATAACATTTATATAAATAATACCATTCAATTGACTTCTTCCCTTTTAAAATTCAAAAATCCATCTGTAACTACAGCACAAAAATTGAACATCCTGCATGAGACATTTGTGTATCCCATTAAATATAAAATAAGTATTGATTTGTAAATACTTCAGTTAAGATTAGGGCTAATAAAAAGCAAATTACATTCCTCAATTACATATAAAATTCCAGCTCAATTTGATTTTCACTGAGGTTAATGTGTATTTGGAAAAACTCATAATATCTAATTTACTTTCTTCAAAAAATTTGAATGTTTCCAAGGTTACTGTTTATTGTGAAATTTGAAAATGTTTTGCTATAGAGGACCATGTTCTAAATATAAAAGCTCATTTAAACGATTTAAAAACACAAAGTTATTCAACAAATAACTGTCAGTGGTGCCGATTGTAAAGCAGGAAACTCTCCTTTATGAATTTCAAGGTTGTGGAAGTATTATGTTTCTATCCTTGTTAGCAGTCATTCAAATAGTCTTTTACTTTGTAGTATTTCTATGAGAATAAATGATCTGAAACAGTCTGCTTAGGAGAACTTGGTCTTTCATTTTGAAATGGAGGTGGGTGATAATGTATTAAGTATTCAGATACACACTGGTTAGGGCCATTAGGTCCTAACCTGTGCATCACCTCCAGTCTCCAGAGATACTGTGTACTTTCCTGTAGTTGAGCACTCAGATGTTCTTTTATATCCCATTTTTCATGATAGTTAATATTATTTCGATGTGAAAGTTTTTTGGATTATGTAAGTTTAGTATTCAACTAAAGCATTCAAGTTTAAGACTTTTATATTTAATATTTTAAGCACAATAGTCTAATTAAATTTTTAAAAAATTACCTTTTATATAAAATTTTTGAATGATATACATTCACACAAAAACTATTATACAATGCCCTATATTGATATACTTTCTAAATTAAAGGAATCAAAGTTAATATATACTGTGATATTTTGTGATATGTTTCTTTAATTAAATTTCCTATCTCAAACTAAAAGTGTTTCATCATACAGAGAGCAAATATAAAATATTTGATATATCAATGTAAATTTTCAGCGAGTGTTGAATAATCTGAAGGTTGATGATTATAATACAATGTAACAATCAGCAAAGCAAGAATATACTAGGATTGATGGTGGGATTCTTTTTAATGTTTAAAGGTTATGTTTCTTCAGATTTTATAATAAGCTACTTCTTATATCTTTTTAGTAAAATTTTGTAATATACATATATTCTAAAAATATGAGAAAGAAATTTAAAAATTTATAAAATTGAGTAGTCATCAAACAATATAATTTAAGTTTCACTGATGCTGAGGAAAGTGTAGAGTCACATTTATCTTGCAGATGCATTATTTAACTCAAGCGATTGTAACCAAGTAGTAAAACAGAAAGCTTAGTTTACTTTAGGACACTGCAGCTGTTCTTCTTCAGAAGCATAAATATAGCAACAAAATAATGGTGACACTAGAAGGACTTGGGAGGGTTTGTAGCATAACATGGACAGGCAAAAAGAAATGAAAAATTCTGTTCCATGCACATCTTTTGTTTCCCAAGAGAAGATTCTATGTCTTGGTTGGCCATTAATATAAAGCATCTGTCCTTGAGGACAGTAAATAGGTAGATAGCAAGGGAATATTTTTTTCCTAATATTTCCCGAAACTCACTTAATCAAAAGCATCATTTAGAAGTAGAAGAGTAATTATTGTCACCAAGATATGGGTATCTTCCAGTAAGTTTGAAGACAAGAATTATGGATAAGAATCTCTCAATGAATAAATCCTCAAGTTATGACACATACTGGGACACTACACAAAAATGCACGTACCTTCTGGAAATTGGCAAATATCAATGTATCTCTGTCACAGAACATCTACAGGGGGTGGTCATGCCATAGATAGCTGCCCCTCAAAATCAGTAAGGAAGTACTATGGAAGTACATATCACTTATGGTGAGGTTTCGTTGGCTAGTAATTTCATAAACCAGTTCCCCCCAAAGTTCATCCATCCTAAGGTTACTAACTCAAGGTCATTGGATTGGTATAACACATTCATGCATTACTTTTGCAGAAATCAAAGGTATTATCTAACTGCTTTCTACTTCAGACGGTAACAAATTTTTCAAGCATTTAGCAAGTCATTCTTATAATTTTTTAATGTCAAATTCCTAGCAAAATTTTCCTTAATTAAGCCATGCTTCATAAATGATATAAAACCTCAGAGTTAACCTGTACATTAATGTGTGTGTGTGTGTGGTCGCATGTTTATGCTTATTTATTTATATATGCAATGCATAGATAGATATAAATATCTATACATAGATAGAAATAAAAGATTGTCTCAATAGTATCTTTTATCATTATTCTACCTTGTATAAAACTACTTAGGATGCACACATGACTCAAAGCAAGACAGTTAACTTTTTTATCACTTTTATTTTGTCAGATAGAGTCACTATGTCTATGTTTAATAGAATTGTTTTTATGTTTGAATTAATATATGATCTATTGGTAATTATCTCCTTTGTATCCTTAAAAGGGCCATTTGCTCTGATAAGGAAATAGGCCAAATTCAAGAACTCTTTTGACTTTTGTTGATTTAATCTCTGAAAGTAATTTATGTCAATAGAGATAATTGAAATAATATAGTACTGTAGAATATCCTTTAAAATTTTTGACACGATTGTATATTGCAAGACGTTGTTAATTGCTTAACAAGCCACTTTCCCATATAATGGATAAATTAAAAACAAGGTTATCATAACAATTTAGAAACTTACCAAGATGTTTAATAGAACCATAAAATTTTAGAGATTAAAATTAAGCTTAAAGATTTAAATTCATATGCAGTTATATCTTTGTTAGATTCATTCTTTCTTTTCAAAGAGCTTAGGGTCCACGGAGGAGGAAAAAATATTTCCCGTGCTTTTGGGTGATGATCTATTTTTGGATACTGGCATTTGTGATGTTCAGAAATTTCTTGTGTTCTCAGAAATGAGGAACTTTGAACGCCCTGCATTATTGTTTCTATTTGAAGACCTACAGCCCAAGGCTTGTCAGCTTTGGAACAGATAGAGGATTTCTATCATGGAAGCCTGTTGTAGCATCCCTTTTCATGATCACACAACTCTTGCAAATGTGGCTGTCACCAGCACATATTATCTTACTTTGTGCATGCTGTAGAGAAAGCCAAAATACAAAGACTATAGTCTAAAAAGACATCCAAAGTACACACAGTACATGCAGTGATAAGGGTTGGAGAGCTTGTATTCAAATTTTGTATCACATCCAGACTAACAGAGCATGGCTTAATGAGCAAAGCATTTGTCAGCAAAATGCATTAACCTATGCCTAATAATTCACATAAATACAAGAAAATCAATGTTAGAAAATTTGGAGAATTAGTAAAAATATTTTCCTTACAAAATAAGACAGAATAATAAAACTGCATTTTACAGCAATTGCCTGATTTCAGTTTTGTGTCTTATTTTGACTTACCAAAAATATCAAGAGGTATTATTGTATTTTTTAGATGAAGAATTAAAATCAATTAATACAGGGGCTATTAGATGATTCATCAGTTAAGGGCACTTACTGATCTTTCTGAAGACTCAAGTTCAATTCCCAGCATCTACATTGCTCAAAACCATTTATAATTCAAATCCTAGAGAACATAATGTCCTAATCTGGCATCTTCAGGTATCAGATATGAATGTGTTGCACAGACAGTCACATACACCCAGCCAAAACAAACACACATATAAGGTACAATTTCTGTTTTCTTTATTCAAAAATTTAAACAATATATTTTGATCATATTCTTCTACCTCCTCCAACTCCTTTTCATTCTTCTCAATACCACCTTTCCTATCCAACTTGTTTTTCCTCTTCCTCCCCCCTCCTCTCCTCTCTCTCTTTGTCTCTTTCCCCATGTGGAGCCTGCTTTGTGTTAGCCTACTACTCCTGCACATGAGGCCTGACTTGGTGCGTGGTGATAAGTACTGAACCTTCACTAAACAAAACTGATTTCCTGTCTCAGCATGTGTCAGCTCCAAATAACCTCTTGTTCATACTTAGGATTTTGTATCCATTTCCTCTTCTCAGTGCAAGGATTTTGTCTGATTTGAATATAGTCGACAGCTTAGGAATGCTGTCAGAGTCTCCATGAGTGTATGTGCATATCAGCCCTGTAGTATCTGAAAGACAGGGTTTCCTTGAAGTCAACCAGCACCTTTGTCTTTTACAATCAATCTGCCTGCTCTTCTGAATATAATCCTGAGCTCTGAGGGGAGGGGTTTCAAAAAGTCATCCCATTTAGTACTGAGTGCTTTAAAGTCACTCAGTCTCAGCACTTGCCCAGACTGGAGTCTCATCATTAATTCCCATTTACTGCAAGAGAGAGATTCTCAAAGCAGGGTTGAAATATATACTAATATTTAGGTATAGTAGTATATCACTAAGTTTAATTTTATTGCTATGTTCTTTAGGAGAATAATACTAGTAGTTTTCTCCTAGAAACATTTCTTATCTAGCCTCAGGTTCTTGGCCACTTAAAAATAAAATAAGAATAAAATTTATTGACATATATTTTTCCACAGACATTCACAATATGCCACTGCATCAATTTCCAATGAACAGGTGTTAGCCAGCAATCTCAACTTGAGAGATACGCTTGCAGAAATTAAACTTGTCAATTAGCTATGGTTAATTTATGAAATCAATTGTGTTATAGATTATTTTTCGTTGTAAGATGAGGAAGGATTTTTCTTCTTAGACCTATGCCGCCAGATTCTGAAGCATAGACTTATAATATAAATGTCTTCTTCCTGTATAAAATTGGAGGTTATAATTTCCTTTTCTGTTCCTGTGATAACACCTTGATTGATTACAAAATCAAGTCCTCACATTTACAGTAGGCAACCTTTTTATCTACTAATGATAAAGATAGGATAATTGAAAAAAATTGTGCCCAAAATGTTTCAGGGATTCCAAAATATTAGGTTGAATAATAAAATATTACTCTTAGTTTGTGAAGGTGAGTTTATAGACATTTGCAGGGATTTTTCTTCCTTAACATAGATATAATTTCCACTTCTGCAAATATTTAGCTTTTTCATTTTTACAAAGTGCTTACTAACACTCAGACTGTGATAGAGTTAAGGTCACTGTCCTTTGCAGGAGGTAGCAATGAAGAACAGCATTTGCATCACAAACATGATGGAGCCATTTGTCAACGCTATTACTCTCATTTTTGAGTTGCATACTTCATTATATTTAGACTTGTTCTTCATTTGTAATTATTTTCTGCATTTTAGGAACTGTGATTCCATTATTCACAGCATATGCTGGGGATCTAGCACCGTATTAGCTGCAAATTCCATCAGCACCTTTTCTCCATCCCCAGTCATTTTAATAATAACCTTATTATACCAATTAGTCTGAAGTTTAAAACCATGAAGGGCACCTGCTACAGAGCTGCACCATCTCCACCATCCTTATCCCATACGGTGAGGCTGCTTGACAACATTCCAAAAGCTAGAATAAAAATTCACAGGAAGCTTTATTAAATATTTTACCAAAACCAAAAGAAACTATGTCTTATCTATGATCTCCCAGTGCTAGCACAGCATCCAGAAGGAGATGACGTTCGGACATCCTGATGTTACTCACTGAAAAATTCATTGCTCTCCCAGCTTAAGCTCTCCTCGAATATTCATAAACATTTTTAGTCTCTCTGCTCTTTTGGCTTCTAAAAATACCTATACCTTATTTCTTGCCCAAAGAGATTTGTCATAAAAAGTGAAATACAAGTTCCAGTAACTCATGGAAATATTGTGAAAATGCCTCCACAAATATTGTTGGCCTGTGCTTTGGGAATGTATATGGGAGCTGGCTAAGTTCAGCTGGAAAGAGATGGCTAATATAGGACAGCCGGAGCTAGGCTTGATAGTGTATACCTTTAAAATAACTCTTATGCATTCTTCATCTCTCAGCAAATCTTGTATAACAACAGTACAAAAGCCCTGTGGTTAAGAGACATAGTGATCTTACCCATGTCTCACCCAGCACCTATGTCATGTGACTTTCTACTGCTTGTAACCCCAACTCCAAACCTGTCTCCAGGGGAATTAAACATACCTCCATGAGAGACGATGCTTGTGCACATTTCTCACATATTGACGTGCATTTACAAATAATCATAAAAATAAAGAAATTTGGGAGCTGGAGAGTTAGCCCAGAGATTAAGAGCACTGGGTTCTCTTCCAAAGGAACTGGTTAACTCCCAGCACCCCCACATCAGGAGTCACAGTCATCTGTAAATGCCGTTCCAGTCACAGGGAATCAGAGGTACTTTTCACATTCACATGATCCACAGACATACACAGAGAAAAACATACATACACATAAAATTACATTTAAAATCTTTTAAAAATAAAATCATTTTAAAGCAATAGGTCAAGTATTCATAACACACTAAATATGCCAAATACATTTTTATTTTTCATTTTAAAAATATTTTCATTTTAAAATATTTCAATAACATTCTGATTTGGAGAAGTGATTTTCTGTTATTCCTTCTAATCTGTAGTATAGAGTAATCCAGAAGGACTAGAAAAAAAAGTCCCTGCATTATTTTCTACTTATTGGCAGAGAACCTCAAACAAGATGATGAATATTTACCTCTGTTTTTATACAATGTTTGGTTGTGTGCTTTTATTTATTTTGAATTCAGGTATTATTTATTTTTGGTACATCTTGATCTTTTGTTTAATGAAATATTCAACAAAATAGAATAAGCCCAGCACTAGCAAAATCCTGGAGGTTATTGATAACACATACACACATACACATACACCACACACACACACCACACACACCACACACACACACACACACACACAGAGAGAGAGAGAGAGACAAAGAAAGGATAACTGGATAAAAATACAAATTTTAAAAGATTCATGTTAACTTTAGATGCCACTAAAATATTTAAAGTTACTTTAATCTCTCCCTGAAGGTTTTTCAGTGTTATTTTGTTTTTATTATTAAACTTCACAGTTCTGAGCTTCTCCCATTTCTTCTTTATTTGTAGAAGAAGAATGTGTGTACCCATGAGGATACATATATTTTTGGTGAAATGTTATAAACTAAAAAACAAAGAAAATCAGACCTTCCTAATTTCTGCACATTCTATTCCTCTCTTCTTCCAAATGGAAGCATTTCTTAATCACATGTTGCTTGATTTGCATAACACAGAAACAAGTAAGAAATACCAATATTTTTTCTTTGGGTATTAGAAATTTTGTCTGAAGGACTATTTATTTAGTTTATGTTTAAAAACTATCAGGTAAAGAACTGTTTTGCCAATGTATCCTGGCTGTGAATGACTTTTTATAACAATTATTAAATCAATGTGAAACTGATGTGGCTAATTAAGAAATGCAGGGGAAATTCCATCGGTGTCTTCTCCCCCCACCCCCCACGCCCTTTTGTTGGTTCAGGTATGCGACTCACAGGGCTCCGTGAATATCTACTTTTCATGGGCTTCAGAGAGTGTTGTATATTTTCCTAGGAATGATATGAATGATGATAATGAGCACTGTATTATGCTGGCTGTCTAACCACTCAGAGGATCTGCAGTGTCAGTGTGTGTGTGTGTGTGTGTGTGTGTATGTGTGTGTGTGTGTGTATACATGAAAGAGAGTCATCTGTTTTGTACAAATGAGTTCTAGGATTTCATCTGAGTGTGAAAAAAGCAGTGCTTTGAAATGATTTAAAATTAATTAGTTGTATTTCTACGATAACAAGAGAGAAGGTACAAAATTAAAAGTTTTATAAATAGTAATGTCAGATAATTTGGATTAGTTTCACATAATATAAAAATTTCCCTTGATTTTAGTGTGGCTAGCCACCCGTTGGCATGACTAATATTTTGTTAATGTTGCCTTGATACATACCATAATAATGTCTTCTTGTGACTGCAATGATGAGCATCTGAACAGCATCACACAGAACACAGTGTTTACTTCTGGGAAATTTTATACAGCCTTGTATAAACGGATCCACTGGAATCAAGAACTGTTTTCATTCTCTCTGGATATCAAAAGTGGATCGACGAACTGTCTCGTAATGTTGAAGGTTAACCAAAGTGTGTGGATAGCACAGCGCATCCTCATCACTAATAACCAAAAATGAAATTGGAGAGTAGATGCCTCCGAGTGAGAAATCTTGAGTGAAGTATTGGAGACGAAAAAGTTTATTTTCCAAAATGCCCATAAGTAAACAGCAGGGACTAGAGTTGAGGAAGGGTTCGACTCATAGTCTTTGCAAACACTGTACTCTTCGATGAATAAGTGCTGTGTGTAATAATAAAAATCACGCTCCTGCTTTTGCCCAGGACCATGGACTATGCTCTGACCCCTCCTGGCTTAGCTCCAAGATTGCTGCCACCAGTCCCACTCCGGGCTTTCTGGGGAGCTGCTGAGCTCCACTGTTTCACTGTTAGCTTCTGTTTTGTTCCTCCCATTTTAGCTTCACCAAGTTGTCAGCTACCTCCTTTGCCCTGAGCTGTGGCTCTGGAGCTGTTGCCCACACTCTGGCCCCTCTCTGATTCCTCTTGTTCCTCCTGGCTTAGCTCCGATAAGCTGCCATCACCGACCTCTCTCTTCTCTCTCTCCTCCCCTCCCCCTCCCCTCCCCTCTCCTCCCCTCCCCCCCCTCCCCTCCCCCTCCTCCCCTCCCCTCCCCCCCCCCTCCCCCTGCCCTCTCCTCCCTCCCTCCCTCCCTCCCTCTCCCTCCCTCCCCCTTCCCTCCCTCCCCTCCTCCCCCTCCCCCTTCCTCCCCCCCCTCTCTCTCTCACATCAGCTAGCCTGTATCAGCTAGCCTTCGCTGACCAGTGGTAGTGGCAGTGGTCTCTGGTTCTAGCTTCCAGGAGATCTTACCCGATTGTTTTCCTGCTCCTCCTTCAAGGCCTGGCCCAAACGTTCCTTCTATTTTCTTGTTTCTCCTTTCTCTCCTGGGATCAGGAAGTCCCATCTATCTCTTCTGCCCAGCAATTGGCTCCTGACTTTCTTATTAATCAACTCAAGAACTAATTAGGGAACCAGACTTTAGTATCAGCACGTCCCCCTACAATGTGAAAACATGGACAGAAACTGATCTTGTCAACAATGAACCATATTTCCAGTAATTTTCCAGCATGGTAGGCAAAAAAATCAACATAGGTATATACCAGGTCCACATTACATACAGTGAGCATTCTCTTTATTTTGTAAGGTCTAAAATTATAATTTATATTTTGATGAAGGTTTGGGGTCTCTTGTGAACTTCAGAAGTCCTATGTTTTGGGAGTGTACAACTGAACTATCTGAAACTTTATGTAGGAAATTCTTTCTACAAGTTTCACATGGTTCCTTACCTATGGACATGTAGACAGAAGATTTGGGTGAAGATTTCATACAGCAGAAATTCCAAGTCTCCTTCCCAAGCTGCTTTTTGCCACTGAGCACCTTACTGTTCTTTGCAGCACCTCACTTGTCTTTGCTACAAAGAATATCGTGTTTTCGTTTTGGAGCCAGCCTTCCTAAAGGAATTGCAAGTATCTCCAGGTTTTCCCTCAGATTAAATAAGGCAGGTACATTAACTGTTGTTAGCTTAAGCAAGAATGATGATTAAAGTTTTCAAAGTTCAGGTGGGGTCTTGAGTTTATCTCTCCATTCTGCTTAGTAGCGGCTTGTTACTAATCCTATGACAGAGTAGAAGTTGTATTAGTATCTCTCTGCTGTTGTAGCAAGAATCATAGGCCGAATGTATGTAAACAAGACAAATTTATGGTCTAATAGAAGTGAGAAGTCTGTGAGCCAGGTGCAAGTGGAGCCATTATGCCTTTCAGAGTATAAAGGAGTAGCCTGTCAAAATTAATACATATTTTCCAAGCCCTAGGGAATTATCCCTAAAGAAAGTCAAGGAGTTATGCACACAGAATATGCAGTTATATGAAGCTCTACATGCATTGATTTCATAAGGATCATATTTTACTTTTGAGTTGTATGGGTATTATGATCTGACATACTTTTGGGTCTGGTTCTACTTTGTTGTTTGCCTCTTTGACTCTCAGCTCCATCTCCTTTCTCAAAATATGTGAATCGAGTCACAGACCCTTGCCTAATGACTTATCTAGAATTTTTCATAAATTTTTAAAGGATAAGAGAAATCTCCCCAGAAGGTCTTCCCTCGTGGTGTCTCTATTTTTCCACCTTTTAGCTTTCTAAGCCATCTGTCACCCCAACTGTATTTCTTTAGAATACACTTGTGCTTAGCTTATCTCAACAGGGCTAATTCTGCTAGGCCTTGCCTTTCAAATGATTCATTTTTATTATGTCTTTTCAAAGAAGCAAAACAATTTGTAATGGTTCTCTAAGCTCAAACTCTTTCTATTTATAAGTATAGATTAATGAAGTAAGGGAAAATATTTAAAATTAAATGGGTGTCTAGGAAAAGTGTAATATTTCAATTGTTATAATTTAAGTTAATTTTAACCTGAAACAAACGAGCATAATTTCTCAGGAGACTTCAGTTTTGCGCCATAAGTTAGTTTTTCCTCCCAAGCAGCTCCAGCTAAGGAAGTGGAGTGCAGGTGCCTAATACCTCATTCATGAGGACTCCCAGCCTCCAGCTTTATTATTAGGCAAGGCTTCAGTTTGCTGTTCCTGCAGTTCTAAGGCCCATTCTCCCTCTGTTTGTAGCACTTGTTATCTCCCAAACTGCTCCCCAGGGCATTGCTAATGCCAAGGAGAAAGTAAGATGTGCCCTTAAAAATGTAAACAAAACAAAGCAACACAAACCCAACAGAACTGAAACTTCCCTTAAACATAAATGCCCAGCAACAAAGAAGGAACAGATGCCATTAAGGAATAAAATTATAATAAAATGATTTCAAGTTCAGGCTATTGACAAGACAAACTCAGTTTACCTGTTTTCTTTACATTTCTTTGTATCTCCTCTTTCCTACTCACTGTCTCTTTTTTAGCTGAATGTTTAAAATACGTTTTTGTAGAGAAAGATTATGATATTAAGTAAATAATAACGGCTAAATATAGAACCAGAAATCTTTATGATGTATATAGTATAAAACTGACTTAATGTACTTTATTGCTTTTATTGTTAGTATTTATTTTAGTTCGCTAGATTGCTTAATTGGTTACATTATTAGAATTTTTATTGAATGTATTTGCTTGCCTCTATTCTCCTCCAAGATAATCTGTGTATTAATTCATCAATTAAATGAAATGAATTCAGTGTTGCGCTTGAGCACTTATAAAAAATTTTTTCAACAAAACCAAGCACTTATTATTGGCAAAATGATATGGTAGTTACTCCTTTAATATGGTAAGTATTGCATTGTCATTAAAGTCCTTGAGACTACGGTAAAATGAAGCCAAGTATAAAAATTAATAGCTAGCAAAATATGATCAACCTTAAAACACAGACATGAAGAACTTCTGTTGATTTTTTTTAAGGTGGTTTTGACTGTTGTAGAACTATAGAGCAAACTATATTTCAAAAGGACAATGTATGTTTGCCTGATCTACATTCAGGCCAAAGAGGAAAGAAAGGCCAGTTCTGCTAATAAGAACGTCAAACTCAGAAGCTAGAGTTGTGTAATGTATAACCTATGTAATGTAATGTATTACGGCCACAAGTAATATGTGTATGATGGTGTGGGAGTATAAAAGTTATGCTAAAAGAGATAGCTTTAAAAAGTAGGCAATAGGTGTATTCTAATGAACCTTGAGCCTAGCAAAGCAATTTAAATTTTATTCTGTGGACAATAGGGAGACATTAGTGGAAGCTAAGCAGGTGGATAAAATGACAAGATTTGCATTTGAAGTAGGTCATCTGAAAACACTGAGGTTGATGGATCTTCCTAAAGGCAGAAATAGCTTATTTAAAGATTGTGATTTATATGTAGAAGAGAAGGTTACAGATTACTAGAGTCCTAATGACTCAGGAAAAGTGAGGTATCTTCCAGTTCAGCAGAGTATTTCTCTCCTGCTCCAAATGAGCTTTTACTCAGAAGTTAGGGTGCTAGAACACCTCAGTCACAAGACTCTTACCTGGAGTCTGCAGCCTCCAGTACATTGTTTTGCAAATTTAAAAAAAATGAAATTCAAGAACAAGGAGAGGATGAGTTTTAAAGCGAAGATCAGCACCAGGAAAGGAGAAGTCTTTCTCTGCCAAAAGCCAGAAACATAGTGCTTCAGTACACCTAGGGATCGTGTTGTATGGGCGATAAAATCTCAGGATGGATGCATTCTCAAGTGCGGATAAATCACAGCAGGAACATAATCACAACAGTATTAATTTATAAGAATAAGGTATCCTGTGGAATAAGCACCCATTCATATCGACCAATTCATATTCTTACCAAAGAAGACTGACAAATAACAATCAGAATGTTGTTCTGGAATCAGAATAGAGATTGAGCACAAGAATGTTTAACTGTGCTCAGCGAGAATAGCCACACCTGACTCTTCAGTCTTTCCAAAAGTATAGGGGATCATAAAGCCTGGCTTCAGAATCTATCGCCCATCTTCCGAAGACATGGCTTTGTTTTTGAAATGGAAAATATTCCTAATGCATGGTAACTGATTTAGAGATGTCAAAATTGGTCACTTTGACATTTTCTTTCTTTTTCCACTACTCGTTTATCATTTTTATAAATTTACACACTTTTCTCTTAATTACCTTAATAATCAATCAATTCACAATCTAATCTCCAAAAATATTATCTACTTGGGCTCATTAAGCTGACTTCACATATCCCTATTACAAGAATTACAATACTATCTGCCTGATCACAATAAAAGACTTAGTGTGAAATATTAGAATAAAGACTTGTGGCTTCCTTGCTCCTTCTCCCTAAAATTCTTCCAATTTCCTTACTGTGCTTTTCTACAGAACCTCCCTATTATTATTCTCTGCTGTTCTCATTTCTTTTGACTTTTCTATTAATGAATTAAGTAAACAGAAAATGTTTATGTATGCAATACAGTCAAAACAAAATCTCAAATATATTGGTCAGAAAGAAAGAAAGAAAGAAAGAAGAAAGAAAGAAAGAAAGAAAGAAAGAAAGAAAGAAAAGAAACAAAGAAAGGAGAAAAGAAAGAAAAGGGAGGAAGAAAGAAGAAAAGAAGGAAATAAACAAATTCTGAATAAATTTAAAAGTTATTGACCATCAAGGTATTGGTCAATAAGATGAAAACTTCTGTATCTTAATTTATTTTTATATAATAGAATTTCCAATATGGTAAATGAGTCAGAATTATGTTTTTCTCATGACAAAAAAAGAAGGAATCATTTTCATAATGAGAATTAAAACTTATTTTAGAACCTATGTCATTGATAATCCCAATCCTTACTGTAAAAGAGAAGGCTATGCATATTTACATATGAAAAGCAGACTGTCTTTGATTTGCTGGAGTACATTTAACTCAGGAACACCTTTACAGACATAGGAAAGTTTCGCAGAGCCTGTGTCTTGACTCTTGTTTAAAGAATTTGAAGAATAAAGTTGACAGGCATAGAGAGAATGTACTTAGAAGCTAGTTTCATTCAAAGTTTTGAGTGGGAGCTTAGGGAAGACTTGAAAGAGCTATGCACAGGATCAGGTCCTGAAAACAGGCACTTTTCACAGGGCTTATGGGAGAAATGGAGTGCACAGAGGGCAGTCTAGTTGATCTGTCTGTCATTGTTTACGATCATCTTCTTATTTCTGTCCTGTTCCTACATAGAGTTTCCAGGCAATGGCACTTAACTAAAGAAAAAGAAAGAACCAGTCCAACCTTATAGGAAACAAAGCTCTGGCCAGGACAAAAACAAGACTTTCCTAACTTCTGCCATGATCTGCTGGTTGGTTGATATCTCCGTTTTATCATAAGCTGGAAGTTTTCCCTATGTTGTGGTGCCATCAGTTTACTGAGATATAGAATGCACAATTAAAAGTTAGGATAATGATTTCATAAATTCTTGAGTAAGACATAAATAAAATCTGAATTCTGAGAGAAATCTAACACCCAAAACAGTATCACAACTTAGGAATTGGAGGAGTGTCTTATGATTGCAAGAATAGAGATCCAAATCCTTCCTCACGTCCATGGCGAATGCAAACTGAGAAAACTGAAAGTGGAGCTAAGAGAGAGTTGTCCAATGCTTGTGAACAGAGTTCTACAAGGAAAGAAACAGAAAGAAAAAAGAAGGAAAGAAAGAGAAGAAGACACTGTCAAGTGCTGTAAAAGAGTCAAGTCTAAATACAGAATAGTGAGCAAAAATAGTATGAACATTTAGGCAGCTAAGTGCTTTCCCATAATAACCTCTGTAACAACAGCTGAAGAAGCCTAGTATCCCTGCTTCATCAAAGAGAAAAAGGAAATGATTTTATATAATGCCATATAGTTGAAAGTGACAGACTGATCTTGAACTAGACTATGAGACTTGTAAGATTGGAATCCAAATAGAATGTCTCAAATCAAAAAGCTCATTAACTTGTCCATGAATACAACACAAATGAAATATTTCAAATGTTTAATTGAAAAATATCTGTAATTGCTGTCCCCCCTTTAACCTAAGATCAGGTGAAAATGATCTTTTTATTCTGATGTGGAGAGGAATATAAGGCATAGAATGGATCACTAAAGAAAGGTCACTTTGCCTGACACTTTCTATTCTCCCCTGTGTATCAAGAGTTGGATTGAAATGGAGAGGTGGAGAACTCTTAAGGACAATGTTCACGACTCTGAAGCAAGGCCTGAATAAGCAGTGCCAGTGGTTATTCTGCCCTAGGAATGTATCTCTGAGCTTCCTGAAAGCTTTCCCAAACGCTCCAACAAGTACAGTATCATCCCTGGAATTTCCTCATTGTGAGGAAGGACTGTTGAAACTTGAATTTATGTCTACAGATAGACAATATGTTGTCCATTGGCAAAATCCTGGAGGACACCGAGCAATGTGCCTTGTTTGGTGCAATTCATTTTCCCAAGTCACATGGCGCTGTTGGTGATCCCATTGGTATGTCCTCACATTCACCAGGATGGCTTGTGTGCAGTATATGATTCTTACCTTCAAGGTACAGAATTCTTGGCAGAATAGTGATCATGGCTTAATACTTTACCAACAGGGATACTTACAAGTCTAAAATGATGCTTTACTTGTAGGAATGTTATGCCCTCTCCTTACTTTCTCATTGAATGCTATGAAGCTTCACTCAGAAGAGGAGTAAGAGGGGTATTACTTTATTTTTTCCTTTTGTGATACTGCCTTTTTAAGTAGAGCAGTCTTTGAGTTTGTGAGGTCTCCACCTCTACAGACAAGTAAGATTTGCAGCCTTCAGTCTGTTACTTCAACCACGTATTACTGGACACAGACATCTATTTTAATGTTAGTCTCTGAAAATGGAACTTAATCTAAAAACTGACTTTTCTAAGGATAAATAGGTTAGCATTTTATCACCTAACTCATAAAACATTACTTTCTGCACATTCATGAATACTGTAAGTAATGTTATGTTCTGCTTTACAAATTCAACAGATAGTATGTCTATATAACCTCATTTTTGAATGAAGGAAGAATAGATATTCCAAAAAATAAAAAAAAAAACCAAAACCCTAGCCTTAGAGAAGAGCTCAAGGAAATGCATATTAGCACATGGGTGTGGTGTTTTAATAGGTATTGCCCCACCCCCATATACTTCTGTGTTTGAATGCTTAACCCATAGGGAGTGGCACTATTAGGAGCTCTGACCCTGTTGAAGTAGGTATGGTCTGGTTGAAGAAAGTGTGTCACTGTGGGGACAACTTTTAAGGTCTCTTATGCTCAAGCTATACTCAGTGGGGCATGACGTCTCCTTAGGCTGCCTGTGGATCAAGATGTAGAATTCTCATCTCCTCATCAACATGTTTACCTGTGTGCTGCCATGCTTCCCACAATGATGATAATGGACTGAAAGTCTGAAACTGTAAGCTAGCTTAAGTTAAGTGTTTTCCTTTATAAGAGTTGCTGTGGTCATGGTGTCTCTTCAAACCGTAACTAAGAAAATGGGATGCATCACACTGCCATTTTAAAGTAGTTTAGCAATGAAACCACTTTGTCCCTCCCTGGTGATCCTCTGTGATTCAGACCCATAAAAGGCCCAGCTCTTCTCCTGGCAGCTTCTCAGTTCCCTGTTGGAATTAGTAATGATGATGTCAGCAAGGAAGCATCTGATATCCTGTGTTCAGACAGGGTCTGTTCTCAGCCAATTAGAAATGCTCCCATTTGACAAGGCCCTGTGTTCTGGTTATATGCTCAGCATGGCTGCAACATCTGAAGCTACATTCCTCTGGCTTCAGATTCTACCAGGAAAGTCCAAACTGGACAAACCACATGTTTGACAAAATCAGACTCAGTTGGAAATTGTTCCTAGCAAATACCCACTCTTGGTTCAGTTTTGTCTTTGTATGTACCAGGTACATCCAAAAGATGTAAACCTCAATTAAATATATGAAAAGAAAACCCACAAAATTTCAAAGAGGTCTCTCTGTATACCCTCAGACCAGCAGAAATTTGGTCTTGCTCCACTCTTTACTAGTTATCAGCCTTCCGTTGAATAGGATGCAAAGAAATCCTATCAGTTGTTTTTCTGTATAAGTAAGTACTTTTCTACACTCATTTTATTCCCCAAATAGAAGTAGCCAAGCATACTCCAAAAATGAATTAAAAAATCATAGAAATAAAATATGTATGCCAAGAATTTACAAATATGTATGAAGTAAATAACAATAGGCCAGCAGCAGAGACAACTGTTTTGCTGGTTGGCTCAAAGAAGCCCTTTTCGAAATTCAGGTTTCTCACATTTGGACCACTGGTTCTGGAAGATTCCTTGCTGTAGTGTTAAGCACTGGGCTACATCCTGAGATGGCACTAATACTAATGAAACTTTGAAGCCTATGATGTGTGACTTCTGATTCTTTCTCACAAAATAGTGTAGTTCACCAACCTTAAACAGGCTTTTCTCAGCAAGATGTGATCATCTGTAGAATATCCCCAAGACTCTTCAAAGACTAGTAGCCATTAATCCAGGATGCTGGTAGTCTCCAAAGCATTGTTCAACTCCAAATGAGCTGCAGTATCTAAACAAACAGCATGGCATCAGCATTTTGCTTGAGGTTTCCAGTGCCATCCATATGCCTCGTTTATGCCCAATGACATCCTGTGGAAAGCTATCAAGTGAATCTGTAGGTTAGCACTTGAAAAACATAGGGAAAACAGATTCCAGCTGCGTCAGTCTTAACACAGTGCCTAATGACCAGACTCCCTTTGGCTCACCTTGTTAAGCATCTGCTGGTAGCCCACAAAGAATGAGTTTGAGGCTCAGCTGCCATAATAAGCTGAACAAACACAGGAAGATTCCAAGAAACAGATGGGAACTTGCTGACTGGGGAAGACTGATCCAGTGTCTGACCACCTGTTGATTAACACATTTCTCCTGGTCCCTCCCACTCAGCAGATTCAGATAGAAAAGTATGTGCCTGTACATGTGCATATGTGTGCATATATGTGTGTGTGTGTGTGTGTGTGTGTGTGTGTTTTGAGGTGTTATTCTTTAAAGGAACAGATATAAGAGAAATATTTATTAAATATTTTCCAGCTAGGATCAATCAATCAACAGTATTGCTTTGCCACAGCCTGGAGGATCATTTCTGTTTTTAAAATAAAGTCAAGGTATAGTTAGCAGCAAGTCTAAAGTACCTGGGCTCCAGATTTAAGATGCAAAGTAAGTTGGCTTTTTAATTATGATGCTAGTAGGAGGCCAGAAGTGTTGGTCTACCCTTTCCAGGGGATCACTGCTGCTGCCAGCGAACTTAACATAACAAGTCCAGCAAAAGTCAGATTCTAAGGTCTACAATTCATTCCTGTGGTGACTCAGTACAAGTTCTGTTAAGGAAAACAGAAACAATTAGGTCTTTCCTCACAGCCTTGGACTTGACCCTGCTTTAAATAAATAAAAATAAAACAGAATAGAACGTGCAAGCTGCTTTTAGGCTCTTCTCGTAGAAGTTTATTTAGGTCTCTGATTCATGAAGTCTTCCAGGTTGGCAGCTAATACTGAGCCCAAGGAGACATAGCCACTCTGGGATTGACATTTTCACCACAAAAGAAGAAACCTTGTTCCTTTAGCCCTGCCTCATACTCAAACCCTTTTGAAGTCTCAGTGAAATTTTTACACTTGAACAGAATGCTGATCATGAGTGCAGCTGGATAGCAAGCTGACCTTATTTCACAACTCCTCTCTTTTCTCTTTCCACTCTTCCTGCAATTTTTTTCTTATGCCCCATCCCAATTGAATATTTCACCTTCAGCTGCTGTTATACCTCACTTCTATTTCCCTAGCATAGCTTTCCTTTCCTCCTGTTAGGGTGCTAAAAACTCTTATAACCTTCAAGGGCAAATACAAAATAGAACTCCAGAACAGGATAAAGTTAAAACAAAACAGAACAACAACAGAAATAATAACAAAGAACACTGGCTTTCTCTTCCTGCTGGTGCCTTCCTGGCTGTGATAACTTGTTTCACATGAGTAGAAGAACATCTGTTTCTGCATATGTCATAAAGTCTCACCAAACTCACTTCGCATATTTTATTTATTTCATGTTGCAGATAAGATCTCACTATTTGGCCAAGTTGATCTCAAATGCAAGAGATTCCCCTGCTTCAGCCTTTGAAGTGCTGGGATTGTTGCTGTGACCCACCGTGCCCAACACTCTGAGAAAGTTATTATCTAAATAATGTTTCCACAGAGCAACATATTTTAGAGATAAATGAATAGTGGCTTTGAGAAATAAATTACATAGTAGTCTTGGAAAGAACTGTGGGGCTTTTCCATTTCCTTTATTTTAGTGACATGGAAACTGGAAGGCGATTTTAATTATACTGGCTTAATTAAAGTTATACCCCAGGAGGATGAGTAAGTAGCCATGCAATCCACTTTGACTGCCATTCTTCTTACATCCTCTTTTTTAAAATAGAGGAGTTTCTTCATTGTGCTGGAAGGTGGGCTGGTTGGTCTTGGAATCACAATGCAAACAACATCAACATACTAAATACAGTGCAAAGTGCTATAAAAACAAGATACATTTTAGGTAGGCTAGATTTTACTTCTGCCTCTTAATATGATATATGAATATAAACCAATTATTTAGTGATTATCTATTTCTATGTCACCATGTGTAGAATAGAATAAAACTCAGTGCCCATGTCCATTGGAGACTGACATATCTGTGTAGAGCTGACTCTTATGGTCCTACTACTATTCTAGAAACAAGTCACAATAATTCTCATGTGATTTCCCTTTCTCTTTCTTCATAAGCACATTTAACCCATTTCCTCTGCCGTCACAGACTTTGTAGAAGTTTATTGCACATTTTCTCAGTTGTAGGAGTTTTAAAATTAGCATAAATATTCTTTTATTTTTTACAAATACACCATTTATTACTCAAATTTGAATCACAACTCAGGTTGTAAAATCTCAGAGTGAAATTACGATCATATTTGCTATATCCAATACCTCATCATCCTTCAGCAAAATTTCAAGTGACATTACTGCCTGTCTCCAATGTTTCAGACGCATCAAATATGAACTGATTTTTAGTATAAAAATTTTATTTTACACCAACTCATATGTTATCTAAATGTTTCCACTTAATTATTAATTTTTTAAATTCCCTTGGAGGATATATATATATATATATGCATATATAATTATATTACATAAATTTATATACTGATTTACAAACAATATATATCAATATATACAACAATAATTATATGAGTCCATAGTAATAGCTAATTATTTTTTACCTTATAAAAATAGTATTTCTCTAAGAAATTTATATTTTATATTTTTCCTTAAAAAAATTACACTTTTTATAACAATGAAGAAATCTTAACCCCTATACAGAAGAAAATGAATTTGCCCTTGCTGAGGCCCAGGGTTACACCAAGCAATGCCTACACATATTCCTTATCCTATTTTCCTCAATTTAGAATGCAAAATTATTTCTGTTTTATGTTAGAAAAAGAAGTATATAAAAACCTTTAAACTAAACTATTTAAAATTCCAAAGTAAGTAATTAATGCTAAAGACTTTGTCCTCTCTATCATCATGATGGTATATAGATTAAATGTGTAAAAGCTAGGTATTTTAGCAGAAAAGATCATTCAAATTTGTACTAGACTACCCCCACCAAAGAAACTAATTAGGTACCTTATACATCTGCATACTCTCCACTTAAAGACCATGCTTAATTATTATTTGAGTAACATATTCTCTGATTAGTTACATTCAGAAATGTGAACTATGGTGTTCTCTCACAACTTTTGACTCCTGTCAGCACTTCTCACTGACTCTTGCTGAGAATTTTGTTTAGGATTAAACAAAAACTTTCTCAGTCTTATAGGGAGAATATGGTAACATGACATAGCATAGGATTTGACTTGTCTTTCCCACCTGTGCATGCCCCATCTGCCTGTACTAATGAGGGAAAAGTATGATTTGGGCTTGCTATAATTCCAGCTGAATGATGGGACACAGTGTTATTTCCACCACAGTTATAATTTTCTTAAACTAAAGTTCACCAGTTTGAATTTCTGTTACTGCTTAGGCCAAGAGATGTGTGATGTGAGGGCTACAAGGAGTCAGTTCTATAGCTTGAATTATGTTCTGTATTACCTCAAATAATTATTTTTAAATTAACAGTTTGAGATTTTTGTGTAATTTTAATTTAGAGGAAGTGTGATCCTCTATGTCAAAGTATGAATTCATCCATGACTGTGAAAACAGTCTCTTTTACAAATTCAAAATCTTATTTTGATAAAATTGGTAGAAAATTGTCAGTAGGAAAAAAATGAATCATCATTTCTTTGTTCTGATACATTTTTCTTACCTCTTCCCTATCATGTGATTATTTGATGCATTAACTAAAAACGAGTAAGGAAAAAGAAAAAACAGGAAAGAATGTTCTGCTTGGACTAAGGGACTTTAAGTAACGATATTTGCATCTTCAGTATCACAATTATTTGAACAATTCAAGGTAATCACTGCCAAGGAAAACATTTGTTATATTAGCATAATTTCTTGCCTATGTGGGGCCCTGTAAAAATTATTATTCGGTAAAAATTAAAGCTAATGGTATGCTAATTTTCACTCCTACCAGACCCATTTTTAACTCAAGGTTTAAGACTTTCTAGAAAGAAGCCACCTGTAACTTCTCATCAATGCTTTCAATGCATTCATATATTAACTTCTGTGGACATTGTTTCCCACCAAGGCTACCTTACTCCATTCTGAAGATCAAGCCAGGATGCAGCCTCTCTCTAGATAGTGTTAACATGAATGGAATGTCAGAGATGATGTAACCATTGTCAAAATCTTTTGTGTCTTTCTTAGATTTCTGTTGTTAGCTTTTTAAGAGCTTTGACATGTTATGGCATCAATAGCAATCACTGCCATGGTCCTAGCTGTTATATTTTTGCTTCTGGGTTTCTGGGTGACTATGCAGAATCTTTGTCTCGTAACTAGTAGAAGGAACAAAAGCTCAGCCATACAGGTGACATTTAATAGTGTGAACAGTATGACTGTATCCTAGAAGTCAGGATTCTTCCCAAGTGATGGCTCCTTAGAATCTTTTACTCCTTTGTTTCCTTGGCTAGGATCCTAAATGGTAAGGGACATCATATTTCCTACTATCTTTATTTCACCAGATTACTTAACATTTGATGTGATACTGAATGTAATAAAATAGGTGTATAAACAATCTTTTTCACAACAGAAAGAGAATCAGCCATAGCTTGCCAAGTTTTAGAGTCAAACTGTGAATGGCCTTCAATTTTTCTTGCATGAAGTTACAACACTTTTCTTCAAAAGCTTTTTTGATTGTAGTGACTGATGTTGTTGGACTCATATTAGTGAGAGATGAGGGTTGTAGCCTTCACATAATTAGAGGAATGAACTTTGTTTTTTGATCTTCTGTTTTCCACATCCACTCAGTTTTAAATTTCTAGTGATTAATTATTGCTTACATGTTTTTAGTCATAAAATAATGAAACTATGTGCTATGGCACTAGGAAATTAACCAAATCAAGCTTTTTGTAAAAGTTCACTTACATGGATCACTGTTTCCAAATATGAATATGATATCATTACCACACAAAACAAGGCATTGTTTGTGTATATATTTAATGTATACACATATGTATTGTATATATGTATATACATGTATATATGTGTATATATTATATATATGTATATATTTGTGTATGTATTGATTTTATCTGTGTGACATGTAACATATAAATATATATCTATTCTTATGTATACATTATATATATATATATATATATATATATATATATATATATACACAGAGGAACATGTAAACCAATAATATTTATAATAGAAGGGGCCACTACTGAGGAGAGATGGTCAGAGAACATGGGAGGAATTAGGGGGGAAAGGGATGGGTTAGACTGATGGAAATACATTCTACTCATGTACGAAATTATCAAAACAAATTTAAATTCTACAGAATCACAAATTTAGAAGTGCAAATAACTCAGCAGAAAAAGAAGAAACAATTTCATCAGTTTGAGTCCACATAAAAGGGCTTAGTAACCATTTGAAAACGATGTTATTGATTTTTTTTCTTAAAATACCAGGTGAACTTGAAGTAAGTCATTAATTAAGCTGTTACTCACATAATCGATTTGGAAGAACTGCTATTGCTCGTGAGACTGAAGTCCACCAAATATCTTGTAGAGTTCTTGATAATCATACGAATTTACATAAGAAATCTGGCACAAACTTTGGAGCCACCTTACAATATCAACAACAACAGGCTTTAATCTGTGTGACATATTTGTTTATGTATGTATTATAGTAGCAATAGAATGGCAAAAGATGTGACTCACAAAATGATCCACCCTTTATGTTTCTGTGAAAAATATTAAAGAAAGATATAGTGGTGCATCTCACAGTCACAAATACTTGGGTGTATGCTAAAGATATCACCTGAGTGTAAGAGTTAAGACCAGCCTGGACAACACGACCATAGGAAGAGTGACAGGGGATTGGATGGAGTAGGGTAATAGAGAAAGCAGAGAGAGAGAAAGATAGGGGGGGGAACACACACACACACACACACACAGAGAGAGAGACAGAGAGACAGAGGAGAAGAAGAGAGATGAGACAAGGAGAGAGGAAGAGACAGAGAGAGAGAGAGACAGAGAAGAGAATAAATGAGAATCAGAGTTCTACAAGTAATGTCTATATAAAAACAGGGAATGTCAAATGTCAAAAGAGTGATTAAACTCAGGAGATGTGTTAGAAGGGATGTAATGAGACATTGGTCAAAGCAGCAGAGCCTTGGAAATAGAATCAACTTTTGTTTGGTATATTTCACATTGTTTTAGCAATTATTAGAAAATGGAAAGATCACTAATAAAGTAAAATAGTGACACAAAGCATAATCAGCTTAGCAAAATTAATTGATTTACCGTGGCATACATTAAAACACTAAAGTTATCCAATTTTATTTTCTCATTGTAGGACTTTAGAAAATTTTCAAGAGAATAATAATATTTTAGTTTTTAAATATAAAATCAAACAAACATGGCAATGACAAGAACAAATCAGGAGTCAGTACCTTGTCTTCCCTCAGGCACCTGATTTCTTTTTAAAGAAGAAAAAGAACAGAGAAATGAACATAGGCAGGCAGGCATATTCAAATGTACACCTGCACACACATACACAAGTGAGCACAGATGTATGCCTGCAGGACATACAGTCTTGAACACACATGAATACATGTGAACATATATACCCATGCAGGATACATGACATACATACAACTCATTTATATGTTTTTAATAAATACAAACAGTAATAAGTATCAACGGCCTGTATTCTACTGAGACCTCCCTTTGGCTTAATGGAGAAAGTCTAGAAAATCTAGTTTGTTTGTACTTATAGTCAAGGTATAGGATATGTTTTATTTTGTGTAAGACCATGCCCATTTTGTGAATGCAGGATATTGTATAATCATGTTACTATTTTTTATATTTCATTTCTCTTAAAAACTGAACTGCCAATCAGTTCAGTAGCTTATAAGGTATAGCTTCATTTTAAGTAAAAATATATTTTTTTGTTATTCCTTTGAGAGACTAAAGCTCATAACTTAGAAAAGTTGCATTCTAATAATTATTTTATATTTTAAAAAGCCTATGCTTTTAAATACCTAAAATTTTGTGTAATTCTAAGTTTAAATTTATTCATATCTTAAATTGCATATGTTAATATGTATTAAACAGAAGACGTTAAAAAGTAGTTATCACTCTATATAAGAATGCATCATACTGAGAGGAGTACAGAAAGCCTAACATCTTAAAAGGTTGGTTAATTTGGTCTTGTTAAGAACATTTTGCAATCTTCCTGACCGTAAAGAGGACTGACAGCAGTAACACAACTGTAGAAGCAATTAACAACAGTCTGTCCATAGTTAAGAGAACTCAATTGCTTATTTCAGAAAAACAATAAGAAAATGGAACAACACTTAATAATTATTTGGCATTCTTCAAAGGATTTAATACAACTCTAAATAAGCCTAAGAAAAGTGATTTTCATTTTGTAAATAATGCAATAAAATATAGAAAACATAAAAGCAAAGAAATGCCTTTCATGGTAGCTCATTCACAGCCAGTTTCAGCATCCCCTTTGCTTATGACTTCAAGAGATTTCTGGGTGTGTCTTAATGCTATGTATTTTGATGGAATAAGTTTTTAATTTCTTACCTGAGCTAATAGAAAATGATAAAGTAACAGTATATATACAAACAATACCATTTAATGTGCTTGAAGTACTCTGCCTAAATCATAAAATGAATGGTACAGTTTCACGTTTACCATAGATTGGTAACAAGTTAGAGCTCATTGATTGCTGACGTTTATTTCTAATACTTATGACTAAGACAATGTATGTGTATCTCTCTGTGAGTGTGTGGGTATATGTACAAGTTTTAGCTTTTTCATAGCATGATACCAATGTAAATGACTATAAGGATGCTCATAGGTAAACACACTTCTTGCAGAGAGTAGACTCTAAGAATGGAAGCAGCCTCCATTCTGGTGTGGCACAACAGCCAATGATGTTTTTCATTTGTGTTTTTCTTCTCTTATATATTACCTCACAACTGCAATTTCCTTCCCTTTCTTGCTCCAATCTCATCTTGTACCTCCCCTTTCCCTGGATGGGATGCCCACTTCACTTCCATTCATAACTGAACAGACCATTCAGAGATATCAACCAAATATGGATTAACAAACTACAATAAACCAGGTAATATTCTCACATCAAAATTGGATGAGACAACTAAGTAAGAGGAAAGCATCCCAAAGGCAGGGAAAAGAGTCAGAGAGAGCACCCTGCTCTTACTATTAGGAATCCCACAAGAACACTCGACTGGCTACATAACCACACATATATGCAGAGGTCTTAGGTCAAACCAGTACAAGGACACTGATATCTTTAAGCCCACTTGAGTCCCAGTCAGTTGATTCTGTAGACTATTTATGTGGTGCTCTTGATTCCTCTGGTCCTTCAATCATTCTTCCCCCTCCTCCACAGGACTCCTCAAGCTCCTTCTAATATTTGCTCTCATCAGTTGTTGGATGAATATCTCTGTTCTCTCTCACAAGATTATACTAGGCTCCAGGCCCAGCTCATCCAGTAGGCATCCCAACTTATAAGTCAGGTTTTGTGGCTGGGTTGGTGTCCTAATCCCTCCACTTGAGGCATTGCCTGCTTACAGCAGATGGCTGGTTCTGTCTCCCTATGACAATTACTAGGAGTCTTCACTACTATCATCCTCATAGATTCACTAGAGTTTTCATTGCACCAGGTTTCTACAATGTTCCCAAAAAGCACCCCTAAATCCATCCATCTTTCTCAGTTTTCTCTCTCTTTATTTTCCCCCACATCTAGCCCCACGTTTCTCCAACTCACTCACTCAAGAAATCTATTTCTATTTCCCAGGAAGATCCTTGCATTCCCTACTTAAGCCCTCCTCATTACATAGCCTATCTCTATCTGTGATTGTAGCATGATTATTCTTCACAGCCAATAAATGGATCTGTATCCATTTATAAATGAATACATACCATGCTCGTCTTTTGGGTCTGTGTTACGTCACATGGGTGATTTTTTTCTCATTTCCAAGCCATTTCCAGAAAATTTCATGATGTCATTTTTTTGTTTGTTTGTTTTTAAACAGCCGAATAATTCTCCATTTTGTAAATGTACCGCTTTTTAAAAAATATCCATTCTTTGGTTGAGGGATATCAAACTTGTTTCCAATATCTGGTTATTATGAATAAAGCTGCTATGAACATAGTTGAACAAGTGTCCTTGGGTAGGATGTAGCTGTCCTTTGGGTATATGCCTAGGAGTGCTATAGCTTTGTTTTGAGGTAGATTGATTCCCAACTTTCTGAAAACTTGTCATATTGATTTTCAAAGTGCTGTACAAGGCTGCACTCTCACCAGCATGACCTGTTACCTGTGTTTTTGATCTTAGCCATTCTGACAGGTGAAACATGGAAACTCAAAAGTTGTCTTGATTGACATTACCCTAAAGGCTAAGGATGTTGTAGATTTCTTTTAATGTTCCTCAGCAATTTGAGCTTCCTCTGTTGAGAATTCTGTTTGGATCTGAATCCTATTTTTAATAAAATTATTTAGTTTATTGATGTCTAGTTCCTTGAGCTTTTCATGTATTTTGTATGATGTGGAGTTAGTGAAAATATTTTCCCATTCTGTAGGTTGTCATTTTGTCGTATTGATGGTGTTCTTTCCTTTACAAAAGCTTTTGAGCATTATGCAGTCCCATTTATTAATTGTTAGTTTTAGTGACTGCAATATCAGTGTTCTGTTCTGAAAGTTGTTTCCTCTGCCAGTGCATTCAAGACTATTATCTCCATTTTTCTTCTATCAGATTTGTCAATTTTTATGGTGAGGTCTTTATCTAGATTTGAGTTTTGTGCAGGGCAATAAATGTGGTTCTATGTGCATTTTTCTACAAACTGGCATCCTGATAAACCAACAGATTTGTTGAGGATCTTTCTTTTTTCCAGTGTATATATCTGGCTTCTTTATCAAAAATCAGTGTCATCAGTATGTTTGTTGTCTAGGTCTTTGATTCAATTCCGTTGATCAATCTGTCTGTTTTTATGTGAACGCTACACAGTTGTTATTTCTATTCCTTTGTAGGACAGCTGAAATCAGGAATGATGGTATCTATCTAGCTATCCTGGGTTTTTTGTTTTTTTTTTCCATATGAAATTGAGTATTTTTCCTTCACAGTCAGTAAACAAAGTAAACTATTGTGATAAAATTTTGTTGGGGAATTAACTGACTCTGTACATTTTTTTTGGTTAGATGTCCATTTTTATTATGTTAATCCTATTGATCCATGAGCATGAGAAGTCTTTTCCATCTTCTGATATCTTCTTCAATTTCCTTCTTTGAAGATTTAAGTTTTTAATATATAGGTATTACACTTTCTTAGATAGAGTTACCAAGATATTTTATATCTGTGACTATTTTGGAATGTCTTCTTTCCATGATTTTCCTCTCTTTCTATCTCTCTCTCTCTCTTCTCTCTCTCTCCCCACCTTCTTTTTTCAGCTGACAGCAAGGGGATTTATTGTACATGAATATACTTGACCACAAGTAAGAACAGAACAAGGCCAGAAGGCCAAATGTCCAGGGCAGAGTGCCAGCAGGACTGTTTTATAGTAAGAAAGGTCGTCATTTTCTCAGGTGATCTCAGTGAGATGATGTTCCAGGTCTACTGAGACGTATTATCACCAACAGCAGCATACAGTTCAACAACTTTTTCCTGTACCATCAGCATCCCTTACTTTTGCTCCTTGAGGCTTTGTGGGTGCACAAGCTGGTTTATTTGGACCCTGCCTCATCTTTCTTCTCTTGTGCTTCAGCCTGTGCATTTGCTTTTTCACCACTTTGCACTCATGGCACAGAAGTTTCAAAGGAAAATGGCGCTAAGGCCAAGAGTGATTTCTCTCTTAGCCTATTTATCATTTGCATATAAGAGGGTTACTAATCTTTCTGTTTTAGTTAATTGTGTGAAGAGGTAATATTTTAGGTTCCTCCAAATTCCCCTGCGATTGTATCCATGCTTCTCCCCACCCACCAGATGTTTGGATTCATGAATGAAAGACATACACATGCAGCCTTTTTTCTTTTTCTTTTTTTTTTTAATTATGTATTTTCTTTATTTACATTTCAAATGTTATCCCCTTTCCCAGTTTTCCCCTTGGAATACCCTATCCCCTCCACCTTCCCCTGATTCTATGAGGTTGTTCCCCCACCCACCCACCCACTCTTGCCTCCTACCCTTGCATACCCCTACACTGGGGCATCAAGCCTTCACAGGAACAATGGCCTCTCCTTCCATTGATGCGAAACAAGGCCATCCTCTGCTACATATACTACTGGAGTCATTGGCCTCTCCATGTATACTCCTTGGTTGGTGGTTTAGTCCCTGACAGCTCTGAGGGGAGGGAGAGTCTGGTTGGTTGATATTGTTATTCTTCCTATAGAGTTGCAAACTCTTCATCTCTTTCAGTCCTTTCTCTAACTCCTCTGGGACCCTGTGCTCAGTCCAATGGTTGGATACGAGCATCTGCCTCTGTATTTGTCAGTCTCTGGCAGAGCCTCTCAGGAGACAGCTATATCAGACTCCTGTCAGCAAGCCCTTCTTGGCATCCAAAATAGTGTCTGGGTTTGGTGACTGCATATGGGATTAATCTCCACGTGAGACAGTCTTTGGATGGCCTTTCCTTCAGTCTCTGCTCCATACTTTGTCTCTGTATTTGTTCCCATGAGTATTTTGTTCCTCTTTCTAAGAAGCACTGAAGCATCCAGACTTTGGTCTTTCTACTTCTTGAGCTTCATATGGTCTGTGAATTGCATCTTGGGTATGCCAAGCATCTGGACTAATATCCACTTATGAGTTAGTGCATACTATGTGTGTTTTTTTGTGATTGGGTTATCTCAGAATGATATTTTCTAGTTCCATCCATTTGCCCAAGAATTTAATTAAGTCATTGTTTTTAGTAGCTAAGTAGTACTCCATTGTGTAAATGTACCACATTTTCTGTATCCATTCCTCTGTTGAAGGACATCTGGGTTCTTTCCAGCTTCTGGATATTATAAATAAATAATCTACAGATTCAATGCAATTCCCATCAAAATCCTAACTCAATTCTTCATAGAGTTAAAAAGAGCAATTCTAAAATTCATTTGGAATAACAAAAAATCCAGGATAGCAAAAACTATTCTCATCAACAAGATGTTCTCTAAAAGAATATCTTGGGGAATCACCATCCCTGACCACAAAATGTATTACAGGGTAATAGTGATAAAAATGTATAGTATTTATACAGAGACAGGCAAGTGGATCAATGGAATAGAATTGAAGACTCAGCAATGAACCCACTCATCTATGGTCATTGATCTTTAACAAAGGAGCTAAAACCATCCAGTGGAATAAAAGACAGCATTTTCAACAAATAGGTGCTGGTTTAATACCATTTGGTCAGCATGTAGAAGAATGCAAATGATCCATTCTTATCTCCTTGTACAAAGCTCAAGTCCAAGTGGATTAAGGACCTCCACATAAAATCAGATACACTGAATCTAATAGAAGAGAAAATGGGGAAGAGATTCGAACACGTAGGCACAAGGAAACATATTCTGAACAGAACACCAATGGTTTTTGCTCTAAGATCAAGAATCGACAAATGGGACCTCATAAAACTCCAAAGCTTCTATAAGGTAAAGAACACTGTCAATAGGACAAAGCAGCAACCAACAGATTGGGAAAATATTTTACAGATCCTACATCTGATAGAGGGCTAATATTAAATATATTACAAAGAACTCAAGAAGTTAGACACCAGAGAATCAAATAACCCTATTAAAAATGGAGTACAGAGCTAAACAAAGAATTTTCAACTGAGGAATATCAAATAGCTGAGAAGCACCTACAGAAATGTTCAACATTCTTAGTCATCAGGGAAATGCAAATCAAAACAACCTTGAGATTCTACCTCACACTATTCAGAATGGCTAAGATGAAAAACTCAGGTTGCAACAGATGCTGGCAAGGATGTGGAGAAAAGGAACACTCCACCATTGTTGGTGGAATTGCAAGCTGATACAACCACTCTGGAAATAGTCTGGTAGTTCCTCAGAAAATTTGACATAGTATTACCTAAAGACCCAGGAGTGGTAACTCCTGGGCATATACCCAAAATATTTCACCACATATAAAAAGGATACATGTTCCACTATGTTATTTACAATAGCCATATTATTAATATACCTTAAACAGCACAATGGTTGGGCACTTCCAAACCTCCTCAAGGCTAGCACACTCTCCCCTCTGATCTTCTTGAATTATTACTTCTAAACTCTATATTCCATCTCTACTATCCCAGACCCAATATGAGGAGTGGCCCCTGAGGTCAATCTATCTGATTCTTACACATTGTATGCTTTCTCTCTTGCAGCTCTCAGGCTTGAACTTTTTGCTCCTTCCTAAGGTGATTCTTCTTTATCCCTCCCTGCATTTCTTGTCCAGGAATTCTAAAAGTCCTGCCTCTGTCTACCCGTCCAGCTGTTGGCTACCACCAACTTTACTTCTCAATCAGAGCCAACAGGGGACAGAGATCTTCAGCTCAGATGTGCAGGTTCCTTTGTGATTTCAGGAAGAACATTGACACAAATTTTATTATAACCAATCCACAACAATTTTGTATCGAGTCTCTTCACTGATAGCGTTTATCAGCTATAGGAGCTTCCTGGTAGAAGTTCTGGAGTCATTATTAAATATCCTATTCTCTACAAATAGCCATACTTTGACTTCTCCATTTCCAATTTTAATCTCATTGATCTCCTTTTGTTATCCTCTTGTTCTATTTAGAACTTTAAGATCTTTATTTTTGAATATATATATAATATAATAGGGAGTGAAAGGACAGCCTTGTCTTGTTTCTGATTTTAGAGGGATTACTTTGAGTTTCTTTCCACTTAATTTGATTCAGCTAATGACTTTGTAATCATATGGAATAGCCTCCACATGCACGTAGAGCAGTGTGATGTAAACATGTTCTTTTAAAAGACATACCTGAAAATGCACAAACATGATTGAGAATCATTGGCTACAGCCATTTGACCATTTCCTCCATAAGATGCATGAATTTTTTGTCTGTTTTTCTGTTTCTTTGTTTTGGTTTTTTTTGTATTGTTTTTTTTGTTGTTTTTTTTATGTGTTTTAGAAGGTATCATAGTGAGCTTTGATGCCTTTATGTGCTCACATTGCAATATTTTCCACTTTTGCAATGTCTAGTTCTAATTTGATGAGACTTAACAGGGATGATGTGAAATTGTCCCTTAAAGATATGTAAAATCAGTTCTAAAATTATAACTTCCAATTTCATTCTAAATTAATGATTTTTAATGACTCTCACACCCTGTTGAAAATGTATTCCATTTAAAGAAGCAATGTTCTAGAAAAATAAAATACATTAAAATTGGCAGTTTCTAAACATTGATTTTTTTCCTGGATAATCATTAATTCAGTTCTTAGTCTTGGACTATTTTTGTAATATTTACCTATTCTATGGATGTTATCATTATCATTTTTATAGAAGCAATGTAAATATGAGCATATATACATTAGTTTTGTATGTAAATATATATTATATATATCATGAATTAATGCAATACTATACATATATATATACATAATGATATGTAATATTTAAATGTAATTATGATATTGTTTTGATGTATATATAATATATTTGTATATATACTACATCACGTTACACTTGATTTATCAAAATAATTATATAATATATATATATATATATATATTATATTTATATTATATATATATATAATATATAATATATATATAATATACACACACACACACCACACACTAGGTGTAAGGTGGACAAAATGTAAACTCTTAATGAAAGAAATTCAACGAATACTTATTTATTTATGATTAGATTCCCATTTTCTGTGTTTCTTTGGTTTCTTTTTCATTAAGGCTACATTAGGTTCTTTCCTCAATACAGTGAATAACAGCATGCTACTTAGTGAGGCATAGAGATGGGCTTATGGTATTATTGAGCATATTCTTGTCTTCTTCACTTGCTGACTTCATGTTATTGCATTTCTGCCTTGCTCTTAACTGGAAGTAAATGAGTAGATTTAATGAACTTTCAAGGAAATAACACAAGGAAATTAAAGTTGTTAGATAATAGGGCATGAAGCAGAGTAGAAGATGAGATTACAGTGAGGTTAGTCATAAATCTTCTGAAAAGCTTGTTTTCCTTTCACTTAAAAGCCAAGCAAGTCTAGCAATGATACCTTGTATCACTGGAGCTAGTATTTGAGTTACTCATGTCTGTCACAGGTAATATTCTATCCCCTTCTTATTGACACCTCTGCTTTGAAAACTCAGGAAATATGTAAAATAATGGGAGCTTCTATATTTCATTAACTTGTTTTCTAACATCTATTAAATGTGCAGTGTGGCTTATAGAACTCAGCAAAATATTCAGTACTTACTTTAAAATTTTTAATATGATATAAATATTTAATTTTCCTCATGGACTGACTAAAAGTTTCAGTTTTAAGTTTACATATTAGAAGATGGCTATTTACCTGAGTAAGCATTGGCAAATTGTTGAATTTTCTTTAACCAGTTAAGAAGTTGTGCAACTTTTCTCCTTTTCTTGCAGTGGTACAGATTTACTGTCCTTGCCACAGCATACCAGGCTTCTGTTTTGATTGACTGAGGGTACACTTTTTCTCATATATAACTTGCTTGATCTTTGAGTACAGAACATATGATGCAAAACTGGTGACCTACAGTGTTCAAACCTTTGTGCTGTAGGGGCTAACATCAGTTTTACCAAGTGGTCAAGAAAATATGTTTTCATAACTGTCATTGAGTATCTGAGAAAAAAATCAAATAAATATTCACAAATTTTACTCTAATGCAATATAAAGAAATGTACAGACATAAGAATGGGAGAAACATCCTTTCTAATGTAAGTCCACCATAACATTCATTAGATGATACCACACCCACCTAATATACACATTGTTAACCATAATTAACAGTATTCCAACACAAATGTTGTGCACAGCAAAGCATCAATCAATCTGGAGTCTAAAGATAAGAAACAAGGAAAGTAGCCCAGCTGTTTTGTCAGTCTTGTATCCCTGGAGTACTTTGTTTAGCCCCTAACCCTCCTATGAAGCTCCCGAAAGCAAATGCTGACTAATTCCTCCACCCGTCTCATCCTATAAACTATATTGTAGCACAGATCATTAGAAAGGATAGCTTGGCTAATTACTTTCCAACTTAGAAACCACTGTTGTAGTGATCCTTCTGAATAGCTTGGCCCAAACACTGATATCAATATCTACTTATTACTCTATCCTCTGTTGTCCTTCTCTTCATTCTCAGCTACAACTCTACAGTTGTTCAGAATGGCTGTGTGTCATAGAAAAAGACTCTAGTAGCTACACCCACAATTCCACTTAGGTATTTCTTCTTCTAATGGAAACCTTTCCACTTTGAAATTTTAACTTGAAAGTCATGATTTGAACATTGGAGGGAGGTCACAGATTTGTTATAATTATCATTGTGCAAGAATGTCAAAAGGTAATTCCATTGAATATAAGTTCCCTTTGTTGATATGCAGCTAGTTTAGATTGAGCTGCTTTTTTAAAAAAAATAATTAATTAATTAATTAATTAATTATTTAAATCAAACCGCTGATTTTTACTTATTCACACGGGGGTTATAAACACAAAAAGTCAGGATGTGGGGAAGGGGATGACACTGGAGCATAGGTGTTCAGGGGCAGTACCAATATCTTTCAGAACAGTGTGTCAGCTGGGTGAATGTTCAGGGGACAGGTCACTATGACTCTGCCTATGATTCACTTGTCCTTATCTAAGTTGGTACTATCCACTGAGGCTATCTATTTACAAGATCTATGACTAGTCAGGCTGGTAAATTTCCACAAAAGCTGCCTGTTTACAATAGCTTATGGCCATCTGTTTCAGTGTTTTTCCACAGAGACCAAAGACCTTGTGTTAGCATGTATGTGTGAGCTGCTTTTTAAGGTCCTAAACCAAATGCCCTGTCCATCAGGGCAGTAAACAGGTTCCGGGGAGATCACCTAAAAGAGAGAATGGGGGAAACAGGCGAACTCAAAGACTCAGCAACTTGTCTATAGTATGATCAAACCACTGATTTTTACTTTTTCACACAAGTGTTATAAACACATAAAAGCAGGATGTGGGAAAGGGGATGATGCAGGAGCATAGGTGTTCAGGGGGTGTATAGATATCTTCCAGAACAGGGTATCTGCTGGGTGAAGTTTCAGGGAACAGGTCACTATGACTCTGTCTATGATTCATTTGTTTCTTATCTAAGCTGGTACTATCCTCCAAGGCTACCTATCTACAAGGTCTATGACTATTAGTTCTTATCCAGGCTGGTAAATTTCCACCAAAGCTGCCTGTTTACAATATCTTATAGATATCTGTTTCAGTGTTTTTCCACAAAGACCAAGACTTTATGTTAGCAGGCTGACTTTGGCCTATTGCTGATTTTAGGCCTTCACAGTATAAGCAAGGCTGCCCCTGACATTTTAGCATCAACAGATTCCTCTGATGAAGGTCTCAGAAGAATGACCCTGGATTAAGTCTGTTGTTTCCTTTTAAGGTACATTGAGTTATATATTTCATCAAACGAAACAAGAGCTCAGGCGTTTCACTAAATGTGCTCCCTAATATTGGAAAACTTAGGAATTTTTTCCTGTGAGATTTAATGCAACAATATCAATGAACTTGAAATATTTTAGAGCAAAAACATACTGTTACCTATGAGAAGATGTTACCTGATATTACAGTGATAATTCAAGAAAGTTTGCAATGTTCATAATATTTGACGTTTTCAGCAAGTAGATTTAAAAAGGGCTGTTCTAGTCTACAAGTGTATTAAGGAGTAACTAATAAATAGTTACAAATTAATAGCTGAGAGAAAATTGCTCTCTGGGCTATTATGACAGAGAAGGTATTTTGGGATTAGTGTTAGCCAGAGATTAAATTTTATTGATGTGTATTTTATATCTCTGAGCTTCAGAAAAATAAAAATGGAATAAAGTCAGGTCAAGTAAGTACAAATGAGGAGATAATGCTGAGAAGTGCATGAACACCTTAAGATCTAAATCCAAATGAAACATGAGCAACCCACCTGTGAATCATGCTGCCGGGAAAAATCCAGAGACTTTATTTAGAAAATCTCAGTGGTAGACAAGCAGGGAAACAAAAAGGATCCAAAATTGCTAATTTATTTTGCTAAAGAGCTCATCAAGACAAGAAGTCACACAAAGGATTTCAGACACTCAGAAAGTGGTTTACAATCAATTTCCGAGCACAACATAGTAGTCTAGCATCAAAGCATTATTGCTTTTAGTCACTGAGCATAACTGGGCACAGCATGGTATAGAAAGATTGCAGGAGCCAGAGTTTGCTGTCACAGTTTTTAATTTTTATTATTATATTTTTTTCGCTTTGAAGCAAAGATCTAGTTAGTCAATTACCTTAAATTATAATTTAAGCATGTTGGTCACTCTCTGACCTCAGAGAAATTCCTTATATTTAAGAAGGTATTTCTCAGGAAGTGCTTTGGAGGTATGGTCTCATATTAGACAAGTTGTATGTTTTTTAGAAAAGCATATTTGCAGTTTGCAAAAGGGATTTTCATTCTAACAAATATCCATTAGTCCAAAAGTGAAATACAGTTTGATGCTGCTGAGCATAAAATATGCCTTCTTGATATTATAGGACCATGCACTACAATTTTGCTGCTAGGCTGTTGACATTTAGATAAGGTAATTTTAGATCCTTTTATAGTTTCAGAGAATATCCTTCAGGAAAAAGCAAACAAACTGGATTTCAGAAGTTTGAAAAAGGGCTTTTTGGCATCTTCACAGATTATGAATCTCGTGAACTCATTTTGATGACCTTGTCTAATGTGGAATTATCATGAACAGCCTGAAAATCCATAGTTTCTACTGTGTCCATATCTGAGAGGTGGTATTAATTTTACCTGCATTCTAGGTTTTTAACTATCATACCTGACACTCTATGTGTAGCTCCCTGTTCTCACACAATGAAAGTAACTTTGTCACATTCTTACTGCACTGTTTAATAGACACAAACTTGTGAGCAATAACTAACTTCTTCCTAGAATTCTGATATCGGATACATTGTCAAAGTGTAAAAATGACTAATCTCTGAAACTCGTTGTCCATTTTCATTTCTATTATACTGAGAAGTGTTCAGGAACAATCTTGGGTCATGCTAGTCTGGGATCATTGATCTTAATAGAGATTATTATAACTGACATCATGTGTGTTTCTCTTCAGATTTAAACAAAAGTCCTAAATTATATGGTTTAGGCATTTTGACAATACCTCCTGTGAAAACTTATAATGTTTTAGCTTCTTCTGAAAGTACCACAAATAGAAACCAAGAAAGGTTTTAGTCTACTCTGTGTAGATTTAAACAAATCCCATGATTCTGAGTATTTCTGGTCATATTCTTTTTAAGAATGGCAAGGCAAAGAAGCTGCATTTCATTCAGTTATCATTCTGGAGACTTGGGCATTGTCCATATTGGCTACCCTAAAAGAGGCTGAGGTTTTCCATTTTGATTTCTGTTCAAACAATGCATCCTCCAGGTCAGCGTATTTATCAGTTTCTTATTACACCAAATTCTCTGGGGACATAAAGCCAATTATACACACACACACACACACACACACACACACACACACTCATCCTCCATGAAGAAGAGTTGGCATGAAAAAAAAAATTTCCTTTTTAAGGTGATCATAGAAAACCCAAATATATATACTACTCAAAACACAAAATTCTGCTTCTAAAAATAAAAACTAATATTTTGTGATGGGAATAGACTTTATCATTGAAGCAAATGAATCATTAGCAGTTATTAGGAAATCATGATATAACTCACACCTTAGTGAGGATAAGCAATAAAATCAATCTATCCATCCATCTTCACTGTATACATCTACTCATCCATTCAACATATGTGTATTATGAATAACTTCTCATATTCTTTCACTGAGGGCTTCCAAATAAAATGAATTAAACTTTACCCCCAAACAAAAATCATACATTCATTGGACTTACTCACTTCCTATTTCTATTTCTGGTTTACAACATAGCTTAACTGATTAACATCACTGTTCACTGATAAAGATAGTAGTCATATAGAAAATTGAAATTATTATGAGACAAATACATTTGATGATTAAATATTTCCTTGATGGTCAGGAAAAAGACAAATAATATATCAGAAATAAACATATATTCTTTATTTTTCTGTTTTGTGCTATCTCAATCTGTTTAATTTAAATGTGAATGTTATTTCAATGGCTATTTCTCTTAACTTAGCAATTTACTAAGGTAATGAATTCATTTTAACCAATAACTACTCGAGAAAGGGGATATATATTAAATTGGAGTTTTATTGAATTTGAAGCCTGTCTATATTATTACTGAAGTTTAAGAGATACAATTACTCTGTGATATCATACTACTTACTCAATATTCAGTTAATTATTTCCATAAATGGCTTGGGAAAGTGTTTGAGGAAGTATTTACCTGAATAAAATCAAGATTTATCTCATAATAGTATTTTCATAGAATTAAAATTACATTCAAATGCGCATAAGCTTCAGATTTATTTGGTTGCTTTGTAAACTGGATTATAGACCAGTAGAACATTCAAAATTGATTAAAAGCTGGGTTAGTTTTAGCTTCTAATTTACATATCCATATATGTATATATACAATATGTATATATTGACCTATTTGATTAATGTGTTCACAGTGATTACGTAAATGACCCATTTGTTGTAGGCTAAGGATGAATCTTAAGGCACCTTCATCCTGTTCTTTCAACCATTTTGGATTTGAACAGACATGTAGGGTTGATGCTGGAGTCACGGGGTCAGATTCCCGCATTTTGTATTCCTCCTGTGTTTTCAAGAGCAGGGCATAGTTATTATATTATACTCCCTTATTTTAGTTTAATACATTTTGGGATGTTTCAATAACTCTGTGTATTTAGGTCTGTTTATCTATATCACTGTGACCCAATCATCTTTTCTGGGTATATCACTTCTATATATTGCTTGAGATTAAGAAAAAACATTCTAAAGTAATAATGAAATATTTTAAAGGATATTTGTAATAGAATTTATTTTGTGACTAATTGGAAATAAGTGTATAGGAACTTAGTATATATGCATAGTACATTAATATGAGGGTAAGCAATAATAATTTACCAAGGAGCATTTGCTAAACACCATGGGAAAGAAATATTGCTATGTGATTGAGATGTATCTTGTCCTAATTGTTGTGTCTCAGAGTGAGTTAAGTTCCATTATTGTGTACCAGTGAGAACAATAATATGTGAAGAAAGACCAGTGGTTCCTTGGTTATAACCACATAGCTACTTCATCACATTCACCCTAGTCTTGCCTATGTTAATTCCAATTATATACTGTGTAAGTAGTAACAATCTTAAGTAATATTTAATATCTAAAAAGGTATTCTTTTAATCCCTTAGTCACCTTTATGATGCCTGGGAATTATGTATGCTGTATAATTCCAATTAATATTACATTAACCATTAATGTTATCCAATAAGGACAACCATAACAAATTGAAAAATAAATACATGCATTTGATATTCCAGCAAGTTTGGAAAAGATTTTTTGTGGGGATAAAATATGTGACTTTATTTATCACATATGAAACTGTTTATAAGGGTTCAAAGGAAAGAAAATTTCTCATAGCTCTCAAAATATGTTTGCAATTATGTGTGTGTGTATGAGTGTAACACTTCTATCTTCTTCTCTCTCTCTCTCTCTCTCTCTGTGTGTGTGTGTGTGTGTGTTTATGTGTGTGTCTGTGTGTGTCTGTGTGTCTGTGTGTCCATGTCTGTGTGTCTGTGTAATGAAGGAGAGGAGACTACATTTAAAAAAGCAACTGTCTGCATATTGGTAGATGGTTTAAGGCCATCATGAGAGTATGTGACTGCAGATGGAGTGTGGTTTAACTGAACAACATGCATGTTTCTGGGTGTGTAGATGGGAAGATCTAAGGAGAAATAAAAAACTGTGAGTAGAAATTTTGTTTTCAATCAAAGGCATCCAGTAGACATCTGAAAGAACTTGGTTTTGTCTTAAACTAGCCTCAACACAGATAAATCAGTGAATCTTATTTTAGAGCTTTAAGGAGGTTACAGAAAATGCAAGAAGAGTAAATATGTTTGTGGATAGCCCCGAACCAACCTGGGATATTTCCTCTTTCTGTGCTTTTGGCTCCATCACCTCTATTTTGTAGCTATTATTTGGATCTGCACTCTCTCTTCTGTGTGCCTTTCTGAAATTCCGATTGATCCATGCTACTTTTCAATTCCGTTGTCACTGACTTTGCTTCTGGATGCTTGATAGCCAGACCCATCTGACTGCAACAATCTGGTAACTTGCTAAACAACTTAGCATCTCCATGTCCCAGTCTAAGACACCTCAGGGAGAATGGATCTAGTAATCTCCATTCGGATGGATTACTAGACAGATCAGCTTACCACACTGTTGCTGCCTGGGTTTGGCTCCTGAGAAGTACAGGTCCAAATGTTTCAAGTAGTCTGATTTGTTTTTCTTTTGTTGTTGTTGTTTTGGGGGTGCTTACAACACTTATGAAATTACTGGAGCACACACAAGGTAATTAAATTAGAAGAGTTAAGAGAATGTGTGGATGTCCCACAGTCCATGATGTCCTAGATGAAGGTCAAGATGACCTGCAGCTTGTACAGCAGTGGCACAACTGAGAACAGCTTAGAAAAGGGGCGCATAATGGATTTCTCAGGTTGCTTGTGGGCTGATATAAGAAGGGATTGAATGATAGGAAATCATTATAATGGACAAAATGTTTCTTTTCTAACTTTGCTGATGGCTCATCGATAGAGACTAGATGAGAACAATCGTTAGATCAGGTCCGGTTTACCTTGCTTGAGTCCTCAAGTGAGGGAAAGCCCAGGTGGCCAGCACATAACCATAAAGAAAGGTCATTTTCAGGTGAACTCCTCACTGATGTGTATCAGTGCCTCTAAACCTAAGCAGAAATCTATTCAGTGTTTATTCTGTGTGAGTATCTGAGTGATGCCTTTAGCTTCCAGTTAAGCTTTTTACCCTGGAGCTCATTAACTTATTTTACAGTGACACAGAGCTTCTTCCCTTGTCCAGAATGTATTTTTTTTCTGCAACAACATTAGTTTAAGCTTTGTATATAAAATAATGGATGTAACACACTTGAATAGGAAACAAGAAGGAAACTAAACCTGAAATGCCTTGTATATTAATGAATGTTCAGAAGTCCACTGATGTTCTATATTTGACTTGAGGGTCACAGGAGAGCTGTGTTTTATATATATATATATATATCAGTTTTAAAGCATTTATTGATTTGTTTTTATTTAACATGTGAGTGTTTTGCTTTTGTGAAGGTGTTCCTACAGAGCCCAGGGCAGGGTATTCAATCTCCTGGATCTGGAGTTACAGAACTTTGTAAGTGCCATAACAGTGCTGAGAACTGAACCTAGGTTCTCCACAAGAACAGTGAGTGCTGAAAATTACTTATCCATCCTTTCCGGCCTGGCACTTTGCCTTCTAATAACTGAGGGTGTTTTGCCAAGATCTGTAAGGAAGTTTAGTAATACATGATAAGAACGGGCTTTCTCACTTCAGATAATCAGTATTCACTTTCCTACTTATATTTCAAAGTGGGGTCAAGTGTTTCATCACTGAGCAATGAACTCCACCTAGATACTTGTCTCATTAAAACTAATCAAGTTGTCAAAATTCACACTGTCGTATTTGGCTAACCTTTCTTCTCCTTTAATATCTGACCCCCACCTACGATGTACAGCACCAGCCTCTTGCCTTTCTACTCTTTCTACTCTTGTTCTATAGCATGTATCTCATCAATTTACTCTCAGAAAACTTTCTGATTACTGATGTATATCTTCATAGTGAACTAATAATTTTTTATACAGTTTCACCCAAATTCTTTCAACAAGTATGACAGCCTTAAGCCTAACAATGTGCTTACCATCTCAGAGTCCTCAAGAAAATTGTTGCTAATGATTACGAGGAATAAAAACATTTAGGACTCATTCATAAATTTTTAGTATCTCTCCAGGTTTTCCTTTTAATCAGATGTCACCAGAAGTCTGGCTTTGATAATTTGGTGAGTTCAAGAGCACAATGCCATGCAGTGTTCCTTTATGCTATTTCCCACCGCAGTATGCTGAAAGGTTTTGATAATAATCCTCTGAAGCTGTCATCACAAAATACCATGTGCTTAGTGACTTTCACACTAGAAATGTACTCTCTCATAGCCAAAATCAGGTTGTTTGTCTATTTTGTTTCTTCAGAAATTTTCTCCTTGTCTGCCAGATAGCTACTGTCATTCTCCCAGGTCTTTTTTCAGTGACTGCATTCCTGCTGTCATTCAAACTGTCTGGTTTCTTCTGAGAAGGACATGGTCAGAATGGATTTGAGCCCATGCTCAAGGCCTCATTGGGTGTTATCACCTCTTTAAAGACCCTGCTTTTGAATTCTGACTACTTAGTGTTTCAGAGTAATGCAATTCAGTGGATGGTCATTAAGGCTCTGATAGACACTCTTAAAATGAAGTAGAATAGGAAATATACTGGATGATTGAAAATATAAAGGAATTATCTAGGATGTATAGCCTTTGTAAACTGTGACTTTTTAAATTGTTTAAAGTATTGCTGTATGCATATGTACCACTTGCTCCACCACCAAGGACCTGAAGATCCTCAATAAAAGACCTCACTCTCAGTATTAAACCATTACTAAAAGATCCTTGTGTGATCAGGCTTCTTCCCTTCCTGGAGGGAGATCTGTATGATCAGGAGACAAGTATTACAAACCCAATACTAACACATTATATATGACATTTAATTTTGAAAGGAATGTTTGCTCATTCTATAAAATATCAGCAGGAACATATGCAAAACAATTACCAATTAAGCCCTACCCATTTTCCTTCAACCATAGCCCCCATGTTTGTTCACATTGGAGTTCTGAAAGTTGTTTAAATTAACATAAAGTTGGCAACTACAAAGCATTCCTTTTCAACGTTTCAGAACTGCTGACTGAAGCAACATCTGTTAGATACAAATGTGAGGTAAAATCTGTGGCAAACATTAGAAGATTTGTACTTTCTAATTTAATATTTTTAGCATATAAATTAAACACCTGGAACAAAGGCCTGTCACTTTCTGCGATCTCAATGAATGCTTGTTAAATGAATGAGGCAGGTTCTCCTTTGCTTCCCTGGCAGTCTGCACTTATTTCTGTCAGTATTTACATGATACACAATCATCACATACTCCATTTGTCTCCCAATTAGTCCTGCCTCTTCACTTCTGTGACCATAGGACATAAAAAGCACTTGGCACTTAGCCGATATTAGATGAATATTTCATAGTCAAAAGATACAAAGATTTTAGCCTTAATGCTGATATGGTTCATTCCCAGGGTTCCACATATGCAGGGAGTATCGACATGCCTCTAGAAACTTCGTGACCCCAGCCTCTCAAGAACATATATTTCTAACATTGAGGATGGTCTTCTTTTTTTTTTTTTTTTTGTTTTTCAAGACGGGTTTCTCTGTGTAGTCCTGCTATCCTGGAACTCACTCTGTAAGACCAGTGGCTCGAACTCAAAATCCGCCTGCCTCTGCCTCCAAGTGCTGGATTAAGGCGTGCGCCACCACTGCCCGTGAGGTGTCTTCAAGACTCAAATATCAACAAAAACAACCAATTAATATAATCCACAGTAGAGTCTAGACAATTGGAGTCATAACATTTCTAGGGTTGAGTTTGATAGCTGAATTTGATATGCTCTGTATAGAACATCACTTATACCTCATTCGGTATTTTCTCAGTCACTACTTTAAAAGTTTGAGAGGATGAAGTCTAGTGCTAATGTGTAGAACACACAGAGAGCAATAATCTAAACCAATGAAAACTCTAGAAGGTAATGGCGCAGTTCTTGTATCACACTGTAAATGAAGTTGGTTTGAATTTTCCTAGGGCTTATATATACTCACCTAAGCTTATCGATACTTCATCCGTTTCTCCATCTCTTTGGTTGTGAGTAGTTTGGTAGTTTGAGTTCCTGTTGATTGGGGGGTAGAAAATGAAAAAAGAAAATTGAGTTACATTGTGCAATATGTAACTTCATCTATAAAAGATCTTGAGAAAAAAAATTTGGGGGCTTCATATAAGAATCAGAAGTTATCAGTAGAATCCAATATTATGAGATTTTAAGCAATGCTAAGAATTATGGTATATATTGAAAACACAGTTTAAAATATATGTTCCTAATTCCTTTTAACATAGTAAGAATTTTTATAATACTTGTATTTCAAAATAACACCAAATAATTGGAAAAATTGTGCTTATATTATTAAGACCTCTTAGTTTTATTCTCCAGAAATGTTTTTTCCCACAAAATAGTTCTAGAAATTGCTATAATTCTTTTCAGCAAGAAATAAAATCCAAGCACAGCATTAAGTTTTGCACATGGTGCTAGAGGATTAGAAGCAAGGGAAAATGTTGGAGAATCAACATAGTATGAACTGACTTGTAGGATTTCTCTTAGCTCTCTCATTGCTCCACGACCATAGAGAGTTTAATTGAATTCAGGATGTATTTGCTCTGAGTTTCTTAGATACATAACATAGTTCAAGGCACTGAAAGCATAAAGATGAGTAGGTGCTAAATCTTTTCTATCTACCTATTTTTAAAGGATGTAAACAGCTTACACTAAGTTCACAGAGTAGTCTAAAATTTCTTCATTTTCATTGTAACAATGATATTCACTGAGGGGAATTATGAGGAATGGTCAGAGTAATGATTTGATTTCTGACGCTGTCAAGGTTTATAACAGATATTTGGTCTCTGGTTTTCAACATAGATGAATCTTCAAAGTGGGTGTATCCATCTGAGCATTAGAAACTCATGGTGATATTTTCATATTGAAGCCGAAGAAGACAGTGAGTCATTGGCCGGTTCAGGATTCATCATGATCAGGAAAGCAACATCAGCAGACAACTAGTCCTTATCAATAGTTGAGGGAAGGGGTCTTTTATTCACATAGAAGGGCCAGGAGTACAAAGCTCTGACTAGAACTAAATTGGACATAATGATCTAATCCAGCACCCAGCAAACAATCCTTCTTCCTTATGAGGAGATCTCAAGCTTCCAAAATTTCCTCAAGTACTGGTGCAATCATGTACAAAGAACATGAAAGTGTGGAGGATATTGATCCAGTTGTCTGGACAGAAATGTCATGAATAGCTAAATGTAAGTGTGGTCACCATGGAAGGACACTGAAAACTGAGTCTATAGTCAAATGGATCTTCATTTCCATATGCGTGTCACAGCTAGGAGTCCTTGGAAACAGATACTTGAAATATTTAAGCCTTTGTAACCCACCTGTGAATAAAGACAGCATTTTGAATTCATGAGTCTTATTTTTAACATAACTCAAGGCATAAGGCCACTCTAGAGTCATTCCTGATATAGGTTTGGGCAAAGAATAAAAGGGATTAAGGTGATTAACTGGTACAGATGATGCATAGATGCTACATGTTGTTAGTAGAATGCACTTGAGTGAGATAAAAATCTCTCACTGAGTGCTCCCTCTTTGTAGTGATGGTGATCTAAATTTCAGTTTGTCCAGATGCTGGAGTTTTTTTTGTGATACAAAACATTTGGTTCTGGAGCTGACAGAGTCTTTGATACTGGGAAAGTTGACAATTCTATGGAAGAGGACTTTCTTTACATAAACTCCAAGAGAAATACTATTACTCCTCTATTTGATCTTCAAGAAATATCACTTCTTAGACTCTCAATTCATAAACAGCCTAATTTGATACGTAAACCTAGATTCTTCTGTTCGTAGAAAGAAATAATTAAAATATTAATAGTAATGACCACATCAAACTATGTGAGTTTGTAATGGAAAAATTATTCACCAGATGATACATCTTTAAACTTATATACGTATGATTAAACAGTGATATGTCTTATAAGCAGTGTAAATCAGTACATGAGTTTGTTATGAACAAAGCACATTGTCCTCGTACTATAAAACAGGGAATCTACATTACATTGTTTAAAAATCAGAGGCACTACTACAAGGTTGAAATTTTAGCCTTTGAGTTCAAAGCCTTTGATGAATATTGAATAAGCAATAGAAACAAGAATCAGAATCTCATATAACATCCTGTGCTGGAGACAAATCTTATTATATCAGCGAGTGGCTGATGACATAGCAAGCCACCAATGGATGCTACAAGATTTTGGTGGGAAGAGACTGATACTGGAACAACAATGGTGGCAGGAGCAAATCATCAAGTTGATTCCTCTGGTATTTACTCTGAGAATCTCGCTAACAAAGAGATAAAGTGCAGATTTTATATGCATTATGCATAATACACAACACATAGGGGATGAAGAGAAATGGCCACAGTGAGGGAACAGTAGGAGGCAAGCAGTAATTGAACTGATGCAGCTCTCCACAGGCTTTACAAAAACTTGAAATCTTAAAGTTCAAATTCAAGAACCTGGAAGGCTTTGTGAGTGATGTTGGATGAAATGAGCTAGATAACAAAAGTATCAGAGTAAGAGGGAACTTCAAAATAGCGTGTAGTGTAGGAGTTTGATCTTTTAAGCTTGATACTTTGAGAGCTTTTGCTTAATAAATATTATAACACATGCCATTTGAATAGGAAAATGGTTAGGAAACGAAACTGAACAGGACACAATGGACTCAGCTTCCGGGGCTTCACCACATGGCATGTACTTTCAAAACTATCCATGATGTAGGCATTGATGGAAGTAAGTCACAAAAGCATAGCTCACAACAATTCTTTGAGCTTACCATTTCTCAGTGCTTCATATTAAAATGGATTATGTTTTAGGCTTAATTTTTTAATGGATCTGTGAATTTCTGCCATTAAGATATGTAAAATCTCTAAAGTAAATCACTAGCTAACTGGCATTTCTTGAGGTTTCAGGCAAATAGTAAAAAGCAACTGATGAAAACAGATAAAATTTGAGTGGCCACATCAGACACATTTGTAATGAGAGATTTTCTTGCATCTGCCTGTGACAGCCGGGCTTGAGAAAAGTACATAGGAAAAGAAGCTGGTATTTGAAACCTGAGTTCAGCGGAGCCAGCTAATATTCTGGTGATCAAACAACTTAGGTCCACTGCCTCCCTCCTGGGCTTCAGACTTCTGTTTTGTGCACCACCCCCACAATCCTCTGTGAGAGAAGCTACAGTCGGGGTGCTTGTCTGAGGATGAAGTGACTCTGGTTGATTTTGCTGCCTGCAGGATTCATTTCAAAGAGCTCAAGACAGGGATTGGTGTGTGGGCGTTGAATGAAAGGACTTCAAAATTAAGAATAATATTCCCCTAAAACTCGGAAAATGAACGGACAATCCAACATTCCCTGGCACACATCCATAATGGATTTTCTCTCTGTATAGGGAATAATGCAAATTGTTTCAAAGGCAAATGATAATTCTATAAAGCACTAAATTTTACATGAAAGAAAATTACCCATAATAATTGTTATTAATACCTGAAAACACTAAGATGAACCACAGATTAACCATTGCTGTTTAATTTAACACCCTAGAGGGGGAAAAGCCATGCAATTATGCTTTATCACCAACAATGGTACATATTTGTCTTCCCATGTTGTCTGTGTAACAGCATGCAAAGTCTGTAGTCAGCGCACCCCCATAACACTGGTTATATATCACAACAGCCTAGCCTGTCTCCAGGTTGGAAATGTTAACTACTTATTCTACACCTTAATGTTTCAGAGTTTGAGTGCTAAGATGACTTTTTTTTCTGAAATCGAAATTGTCCTTGTTGGGGGGACATATAACAAATACTGAGGCATATTTGGTACAGATGCTGAAAAAGTTCTGTTTATCTAATTATATACAAGCAGATTAACCTTTCCTTTTATGCTGTAATTATTGCACAAAATGGCAAGGTTCAGTTGACGAGACATGCCATTCTTTAATGAGCTCACTTTCGTAAAGCCTTTGATGAAATCAGAAATAAGAGAAATGGAAGCCATTAACCCAGCTTGAGGATAAAAATGAACCTAGTTTGAGTCAGCAGAAGGGAGAGAGAGAGGCTAGCCTGCTGTACTATGAGCTCACATTCTGAGTTTATACTCCTGTAAACAGCCTCTTATCTCACATCCCGAATATTCCACCTGGATGCAGACAATCAATCTTTAACTGCCCATTTTACTCTTTTACTTTTTTCCCCCATTAGTGTGCAAATTATTTCCCATAAATAGCTGAAAAAAAACTCTATTGAGCACTTTTGCTCAAAGCCTTTTAAGGCTCCCCATTACCACAAGAGGTAAGTGTCTTGTGTGACAGGTAGACATTCACATAGCCTCCACAAACTTTTCCTATGCTACAAACTGGCAAATGAAGAGAGACGTCCTGAGCAAGGATGACCTGTTCCATCTACAGTGCTTCATTAGCACGCTGAGAAAGTTAATCCTACTTAAAAATAAAAGGAGAGCCGACTGTGTAAAACTATATGCTCTAGAAATGCTGCAGACCTCTCCAATTGGAGCAGAACTACACCTAACAGCCAGTTGCCCCGTTCAGTCTGTCCTCTTTGACCAGAATCCTATGTCCATGCCTATCTCTGGTTATGCATTCATTATCCACATTGCACGAAAAAATGTCAGCCCATTTCTAAAGTGATCCTGCAGAATGCCTAACCACAGCACCAGCAGAGGTGGTTTGCCTCCATACAAACATTACCTACTATGATGCTACAGCAACTGGTCCAGCACTTCAGAATAGATCTACTATAAATCCTCTCTCTCTCTCTCTCTACGTGTTCCTCCTCACTCTCCTCTTCTTCTCTCCTGTAGTGTGTGTTTTCTCTCTCTCGCTCTCTTTCTCTCTCTCTCTCTCTCTCTCTCTCTCTCTCTCTCTCTCTTCTTTCTCTGTCACTTACCCATTTCTCTTGTCCCAGACCTGGAATTTTAATGCTGTCAAGAAATTTATTTGTTGTTGGACATTTGATTGGCCAATAGGCCATTTTCTAGTGTTTACGTATTAATTATTTCCCAAAGTATATTGCCTGCTTCTAGAGCATTTCATGGTAGAGCTTATGCTAGCATCAAATAATTTAAATATCAGAAATTAAATACTTATGAAAATAAAAAGTTATGCAGGTAGTAATATTTATACTAGAAAACTAAATTAAATGATTTCCAGCCCATGTTAGTTCATGGTCTGTGACAGAAGGACTCTCAGGACAAAAGAACTACAGATTAGTTTTGAAAATAAAATAAATATTTGTGTTTTAAATACTTAATAAAAAGTGTCATTCTAATATTTACATATGTTAGCTCACATACTCCTCAACAGCATTCTTTGAGAAAGGCTCAGGAGAATCAATATAGTTAGGTATTTTCATGGGAACACACATTATGTAAATGATCATATTGACATATAATGGCTCACACAGTGGTAAATGAAGGAATACATATTTCTCCTGCCACATCTCAGATGAGTCTCAGAGGAAGAAGTCTGTGGGATCTTCCCTGAGAGTCTTTGGGATTTACTACCTGGAGGCTATAGCTGAAGACAGGGCAAAAGAAAAGCCCAAGTTGTGTTCATGGCTCAAATTGCCTATATAGAATAGGATGTATGGTGCTAAGGAATGCTACCAAGGAGGACAAGTGAAAGCTGATCGGTGGGTGCACTGGGAGAAAGGCTACATTAACAAAAGTAAAATTTGCAGTGTCATAGATGATGCATTAAGTCTGGATGGGAGAAAAGAAAAGAAAAGCAAGGGTTCAAAGAATACCTAACACGGGTATGAACAGTGGTGGCCTGTTCGGAAATTACTCAGGTAAAACACCAAGACAACTGACTAGATTCTAAGAAATTGGCAAAAATATGGAGAGATATGATTTCAGATGTCCCTAACAGAAAGAGACAGGCAGAGGAATACTTTAGGAGTCAGTGTTATAGATACTCTTTAAATATATCAGCCGCTTTCCACCTTTTCATGCCCAGAAGTTCAAATTGAACCCATAGTTCCCTGAGAAATTGCCATTTCCTTCTGGAATGACTCCTTAAATGCGATATGTGGTTTTTGTATTTTCATGTCAGAATCATTTCAAATGTCCTTCATGTACTCATGGCTCAGAACTCTACCACAGTGTTTTGCATGTTGCAAACATGTCACATAATAACATATTTGTTTCATTTAACCCATTATGAAGTGTGTTGCCATTGTTTCATGATAGATTGATTTCTTTCTTTTTTCTCTTATTGCTTGTTGTTTGTTGTCATTGTTTTATGTATTTTTGCTTATTTTTAGAACTGTGGGCAATAGTTTCTTTTATTTTCTAAAAAGACCTTGAAATGTTTATGCAAATCAAATATCTAACAGTTTACTATTATATCAAGAAGGGAGATTTGGAATAAATGCTAGCCATCTCAAGTTATGATATAAACTTTACATCCTCAACTTTGAGCTCAAATCATTATTGCTTTAGGTCACATTGAGAGCCATTTTTGAAAGAAGTGTACTTGAACATCAAAATGAAGTTTCCTCCTCTGTTTATTTCTTTCAATAAAGGATGACTGTGGGCTCTGCTGTGCAAAGCACTCTCCACACATAGTGAGCACAGCAGACAAGGACCTGCTGACATAGCCTTTACCACCCACAAATGAAGAAAGTCAGTCAACAGAAGAGGAGTTTTCATGAGAGCTACAAACATTCACACATTGCTGGGATGATACATTATTAGGTGTTTCAAAATGTTAATGGAAATTTAATAAACCTAGTGCTACTTATTAATTTTTCCTTCAAAAACTGTACTCAGCAATATAGAGGGCAGGTGGACTTTAGGTGTTTTTATTTGTGTTTCTTCAGCAACATATAAAGTGCTTTTTCTTTTTTTTTTTTGTCATTCTTTTTTTTTAATTTTTATTTTTAATTTTTTTTCAGCAAATCAAAAAAATTTAAAAAGCATTCAAACAGAATAAAATGAAAAGAAACAAACAAGCAAAATACCAAGGGTCAGATATACTTATACAAGAATTCTATAGAGCCTTCAAACAAGCAATACTTTTTGAGTTATGTTTAAAAAAATTCAGAACCACAATAAGCTCCTTCACAAAGCAAATAATATTGAAATAGTGAAATCAAGTGTAAACCCAACAAAAATATATAAATTATAGTCCAGTATCCCTCATGAGTATACATACAAAAATTCTCAATGAAGTAGTTGCAAACTGAATACAAGAGATATAAAAAAATAATATTCCATGAATAACTGAATAGCTGTTTTTGTTATTTATTTATTTTTTTAGAAGACCATACTCCATATACAGGCTGCATGTTTTGGGATAGCCCGCACTCCAGATGTTTGAGACCTACATGAAAACCAAGCTGCACATTTACAACATATGTGCAGGGAGGCCTAGGTTCAGCCCATGGAGGTAGATCTGTGTAGACTAGGTATGCTCCACGGTTGGTGATTCAGTCTCTGAGAGCTCCAAGGGTTCAGGTTCGTTTACTCTGTTGATCTTCCTGTGCAGTTCCTATCTCCTTAGGGCCCACAATCCTTCCACCTATTCTTCTATAAGAGTCCTCAAGCTCCATCCACTGTTTGGCTCTGGATGTCTGTATCTGTCTGAGTCAGCTGCTGGTTAGAGCCTCTCAGAGGACAGCTTGCCCCTGTCTGTTCTCAGGCTGGAGGTTTAGATCCTGGGAGCTCTGGTTGAATCTTTTGATACTTGTTCTAAAAAGGACAAAAGCACCCTCACTTTGGTCTTCCTCCTTCTTCTTGAGTTTCATGAGGTTTATGCGTTGCATCTTAGGTATTGTGTGTTTTGGGGCTAATATCTGCTTAAGTGCTTAAAATTTCTTCTCTTACTATTCATGAACTTGAACATAAACTTCAGTGGTATAGCTTTTCAATGTTATGATTTTCATTTTTTTAAATTTTTCTAACAGAGATTCTTAGCACAAATTAATGATGAGATGCCATAGTGACAAATAATAGAGACAGAAGCACATTTCATCTAGTCAGCTGATAATGTCATGTTTGCTTGGGTTTTACCAGCTCTAGCGTCACAATGTTCTTTTTTGGTATGTCATACTTTCAGTGAGTGACAAAGTTCAAAACAAAACATACATTAATTCTTTCAATTCTCTGGTAGAGAGGGCATGCAGAACTTGACATTGCTGAGTACATACTATGTGCCAAGTCTTATGCACTTGAGAATTGAGTAACATCTGTAAAATAGAGCTTTTGTTGTAAAACTGTGCTTCCTCTCCAGAGGTTATCTATAGTGGTACAAGAGTACAAGGTACACAAAATGATGAACATCTTATGTCAGACTTAAACATAAACATATAACAACCCGAGCATATACAAAATAATTAAGTTTTACAATTCAAAATTATAATCCAAATTTTGCCTTTAGATCTTAAAGTAATAAAATTATTAAATTAAATATTATCCTGGTAAATTATATGAATAGACAAAAGGGCTGGAACAATATATGCTGAGAGTTTCTTTCTAGGTTATCTGTGATTTTTATCCCAATGTACATTCCAATCACAAACGGGCACAAAAAATGGTACTAGAAACACAGCTCTAACAAACAGAGGCTTTGAGGTTGATGCCTGAGAACTGGTCATTTTTACAGTCTCTCTGATGATTCTGGTGTGCAGCCATCTGAGAAGCAGTTGCTTTTCTCCTTTTCTGGTAATGATAACAATTAGAGTATATACACAAAAACCTCTTTTTATTTCTCATGGATTGAATAAGATTTGAAAAGAAAAATAAAGAGTAGAGATGATATGAGAAGAAAATTAATTATTTAAAATATATTCAAATTGAAGCTTCTTGTTTTGTTGTTAGCATTCTCTAACTCAGTGTCCCTCAAGGTGAACATTTAGAACAAACACTTGTATCGAGATGACTCTAAGTCCTTTTTACAAACAAAGCACTCTCTCTCCCCACCTGTATATAACTCTGTATATTCTATATTCTAGTATATATATATATATATATATATATGAACTATAGTACTACATATATACTGTATCTATATATAGTTATATTATATATTACTATATATAGGTATACTACTTTATCTATAAATATGTAGTACTACATAGAGATAGTAATATATGATATATTTTATATAATACTACACACACACATATATATATTATATAATAAATATATAATATATATATATATAAATAGACAAAAGGGCTGGAACAATACATGCTGAGAGTTTCTTTCTAGGTTTCATATACATATGAAGAGAGAGAGAATGAGAGGACTAGTAGTAGTAGTGATTGATAGAGAAGGCTGCAAAGCCTTGGGGATCATTGCAGAATAATCATGAGAGCTCAAAGTATTAGACTTATGTGATGAATCTGTGTTTGGAAAACATGAAAGTCATACACATGAACTCACAGCATCTATGACTACATATGTCAGACCTGTGGGACTGAGCCAGCCCATATTCCAGAAGAGACGCGGGAGGGACTCAGGATGGAACACACACAAAGTACACATATTTATTGAATATTATAGTATCCAATAGTTTATAGTACAGTCACACCTTACTGTGTATGGGCTTTCACTGATCATGCAATCAAGTTATTAATGAAATTAGACAATGACATTTGATTTAAATAACTAGCCGAATCTACCAAAAATCATAAACTGTTAACATTTTGTGTAGAGTGGAGGAAACCTTAACTAAATATGTAGAGAGTAGATGAAGTACTTAGTGAATGTGTATTATTGACAAGGACCAGTGGCTCAGCATTTTGGGAATTGCTGAAGCCTTCCTGTGGCCCATGTGTTAGGCAAAGCCTAACAACTGTAGCCTCCTCCTCCTAGATGTTTGCAGCTCAAGGCTGTTTACCTACAAAGAAATCCTTCTGACATATGCTAAATATTCTTCTGCTCTACGTAAAAAAAGTGCTGAGGTCTAGGCTAGTGCAGAGTTGGTGCCCTTGTGTTCACTGGTTCTATCTTTTTTTTTTTTTTTTTTTTTTTTTTTGTTCCTGTTCTTTCTTCATTTCCATCTGAACCTAGTTCGGTTTCCAGGACCATGCAGTGGTAGATGTAAACACTTTTTTGTAAGTGCTATAGCATATAGTCCATTGTCTCACTTGGAAAAGCATTCAGGTTTCTCCCATCCCAATTTGCTATTCTCTGTGCCAATTTGCCACAGACAGCCTCTGTGTCTGGCACAGCACTCATCAATCTTTATTGCTACTTTTGTTAGACAGGTGAGAAAGCAAGCCCTGCTTTTGTCCTGCTGCTGGCAAAACAGATTCCAGTGAAGTTCTGTTTTGAATGAGTTAAAAAATTATCGAACAACTTTTTGAAAAAATAAAATTAACATTTTTGAATGTCTTGAGAAATGCAAGTATGACCCAATGCTATTTGTTTCTCCATAATGCCCTCCATACGACCTCCATATCTCAGTTTCCCAAGTTTTGAAAGCAGGGATAAAAATGACAATCTCACCATGGAGAAGGCTATTAATTGGAGGATTCTTAAAATATTGTTAATAGGGGAAAATATGAAAATGACTCCTTTTGTTGTTATTTCCTCATAAAATACATCCTGACCACAAGAAGTAAGCGAAACTACAATGACGCTTTTTAAAGATTAGGCACATTCTGCTTTAGATTTCGGGAAGTCTCCCAAGGGGGCAGAAGAAAGATGGTCTTTTTTTCTGTCTCTGTATAAATACAGTAAATTACCACATTAGGCACCAGAAATATGCCAGTTTTCGTTTTACTTATTATGCAGCTTCTCAAGTGAAGGATCCAATACAAACCTGAGGGAGGTTAAGTGGTAAATAGAATAACTGTAGAAAATTATACTCAGTGAGAATAAGTGTGGAGAAAAATAAATTACACACAAAAAGAGAAAGAGTTTTCATGTGCAAATTAAGTGTACTTCCTTCCTAAGGGACTAGCATTCCACAATGTGGCACTGCTGCCATTAAATAATCAAGCATTATTTCTTAAAGTACGATTGAATAGAAAACTTAAAGTTATTTTAGTTATTAGTCTTCTGAGAAGAGACATGGGGAATTCAAGGAATGCTCTCAGAAGAAGTGGCAAAGGCAATAGGCAAACAGAATATTCCCCAACAAGAGAAATAAAGGAGAGAAGAAAATAGTCATCCGCAGGAAAACTAACCCTGAAAAGAAATAACAAGATGCTTCTCTACCCATTGTTACCTAATATCCCTTTCCTGTTCATCACTGGGGAGAATTACATCTCACCTATTGTTGCCCTCAGATGACTAAAAGAATGATAGTTCTGTCCTCTTCTCTGTCTCTCTCTCATCTCTCTGTCTCTTCTTTCTGTCTACAATCAAAATTTAATAAGACCAAATTTTCTAGAATGCCATTTTGAGAATTTCATAATCATGTAGACTCAAAAACAGCATGTAGTCAAAGTGAATGATTTCCAAGTCTTGAATCAATCAGTAAGCCTGGAATTTAATTCCCCGAACCTATAAAATATCAATGAGAATATTATAGTTGAAGCCAGTGAACGCAATCCCTCATTGACATGCTAGAAGCCTTTAGGCCCTACTACTGAACATTAATTCTCTGGCTGTTTGCTGTAATCAGGCTAAACCTTAAGGAGGGTCAATTGCAGTCCAAGTGGGCACAACAAATTTTTATCCAGGCCCTGCTCATTCTCAGCCCTCATCACCTCCCGCTTATCTGAGTTCTGATTATGCCCAACTTCCAGACATTTCTTCTCTAGAACAAAATAGAAGGGGATGTTAGACAACATGGCAGATGAAGAATCCAAAATGCAGAGAGGTATTCAAAAACGACGAGGTCCTTGGCATGCCTTAGCAGGCAGCAGAGATGTTACACTCCACACTTTTGTACTGTATTCAATACATGTATTGTCGCGTCTCCTCGGCCAGCAAGTAAGACACGACACGCCTGGATTCTTCTTTGACAGCTCTTTTATTCCAGGCAATCTTCATCCATCGAAGGGGGCGGCCACACCCCCAAGCAGCTGAAATGCACTGCTTATATACCCTTCCAAGGGGGTGGGCCAGGCGGCCTGTTCTCTCAGGATTGGTTAGGGCCAATACCTCATTAGCATAAGCCCTGTGATTGGTTGGGGCTCGTGCCTCATTAGCATAAGCCCTGTGATTGGTTAGGGCTCGTGCCTCATTAGCATAAGCCCTGTGAGCTCGTGTCTCATTAGCATAAGCCCTGTGATTGGTTGGGGCTCATGCCTCATTTGCATAAGCCCTCTCGGAGGGGCTTGAGGCTGACGCATGCGCAGTAGGCTTATACGGGACGCTGCGCCAGCCATGTTGGAAACCGGCGCTGTCTCTTCGGCTGCCTACAATGTATAGTTGTCTTCTTCATACCAGCTGCACAGTACTGGGGTCATCTCTAGAGAATGTGAGGAAGACAAAACAATGTGAAGCAATCACATGAAGAGTTTGTAGAGGATGGTGATATGAATCCATTCCGATTAAATCGGTTAGGTAAAAAAATAAATTAAGAAAGGAAGTGAGAGAAAATATACAAAGCTCAAATTCCTCATTTATATAAGACTAAATACCCCTTGAAGTTTTACCCAAAGCTACATAGACTTTTTCTGCTGCTCTTGGTGATGGAGGCCTACATTCCAATCAATGTTTCTATACTCCAATGAAATATGAAGAAGGATCAAAACCATCCTTGGTATTTATATGTACCTTAAATGTTATAGGTAAATTACAATGCCTCTATATTTGTAACAATTACCATCAAAAATATCAAATGCCATAAGCTATAACTGGCAATTATGCTGACCACTCTAGGGAGACTTGTAAATGAGGAGCTTAGCATTAATGTAAACCTAAAGTCAACCCCTTGCAAGCTTGATACAAACTCATTTTGCAAATATTTCCAGGAAACAGATTCCCACATTAGGACTTCTCTTTTGTAGAATGAAGAAATGAATGAACACATACTATTAAGTATTTATTTTGGATAAAACCCTCCTATTTTCTGAAGAAATAATAGAGAGTAGAATAGCATTTAAGTCTCTGCCTTCAGGAACTGAAAATTTGCTGAATATTGCATGAATTTTCTTGAGAAGTCACATAGAAAAGTGTATTTAGCCAGATCAATGCATATATTCTACACAAATTCAGTTCATGTGGCTCACAGGAACATGGACAGCTTACAGTTACACCATCAATAAGCCCCATGCTTCTACCTTTAACACAGTATCCATAGGACCTCAGAATGTGTATGAATGGAGGGCCCCTTGTAGGTTTTACAATGACCCACTAAACCATTAGCTACTTAATTTTTATGATATTTATGGCTCATCTCTCCTGCTATAATCTCATGAGTATCTGCTATAGTAGATCTGCTTCATAATGGCAAAGGTCTTGATGAATATGAAGAGTTACACTCTAGCAGATACACAAAATGTAATAAAGGCAATTGATCATTTTCAGAGTTCCATGAAATTGAAGAAGGAGGAAGACCAAAGTGAGGGTGCTTTTGTCCTTTTTAGAATGAGTATCAAAAGATTCAACCAGAGCTCCCAGGATCTAAACCTCCAGCCTGAGAACAGACAGGGGCAAGCTGTCCTCTGAGAGGCTCTAACCAGCAGCTGACTCAGACAGATACAGACATCCAGAGCCAAACAGTGGATGGAGCTTGAGGACTCTTAAAGAAGAATAGGTGGAAGGATTGCGGGCCCTAAGGAGATAGGAACTGCACAGGAAGATCAACAGAGTAAACGAACCTGAACCCTTGGAGCTCTGAGAGACTGAATCACCAACCGCGGAGCACACCTAGTCTACACAGATCTACCTCCATGGGCTGAACCTAGGCCTCCCTGCACATATGTTGTAAATGTGCAGCTTGGTTTTCATGTAGGTCTCAAACATCTGGAGTGGGGGCTATCCCAAAACATGCAATCTGTATATGGAGTATGGTCTTCTAAAAAAAAAAAAAAAAGAAATTTTGTCCTTTCTAGTTCTAAACCTTTGTATTTGTGTGAGCTCTGTTGTGAGTCTCTTGAAATCCTTAATAGTTTTTAGACAATAGAGTTCTCACTTTCATTTGTCAAGAAACTACCAAAATTTGTGATTAGATCTGAGTACTCAGGTAAATACTGCAGCACAGTCCAAGCTGGTCTTTTGTGTATGAATGATAATTTCACTTAAGATGGAGTGGCTGTCATAGAAAGATGTCACCATGAAATTATAATAAGTGCCTACTTAAATGACTAACAGAAATTAGTGAAGGGGGATAGAGTTTCTATTTAGTGCTCATGGTAAACAAAACCATGGAGAATGCTCATTCATGAACTTGAACTTGAGAATAAAACTGAAGGAAAACCAAGAGAGGAAAAAAGGCTCAAGTTAAAGAGAATTATGCATACCATTTTGTCTATGCTCATTTTATCTTGAGAATATAATAGTCATTGAATTATTTTTAAGTAGAAGTGTAGACTTACCAGAGGCTTATTTTAGAAATGTTACTTTCAGTTATTCCTTAGAAAAGTCAATGGAGGGAGTAATTAGTTTTTCCATTAATCTTTAGAAGGCAGAAAACTCAACCAAGAATCTGTTTGACAAGAAAGTGTGCATGTAGACAGGATCTCTGATGGAAGCGTTAAGAAATCATAAAGATATTTTCATTAGTCAAATGGATGTATTCTAATTTACTGAGATTCATCAAAAAGAGAGGGAACATAATACAGAGATTTTGATTTCTATGTTGAAAATATTTGATTCAAGATGTACAAATACACAAAGAAGTGAAAGTTTAAGAACTGTAATAAAATTGATCATTCCATTGATAATAGAGCTTGAAGAAGATGTAGAAAAAATGGAAGTGGTCACATTCATTCAGGCTGTCTGAAAACAAATAAAACAAGCAAAATTGGAAACAACATAAAGTACACATGTTACAAGGAACACATTAATCAAGACTGTCAGATGTTAGTAAGAAATCAGACTGAATTCATAAAGGCACTGTGGTGCATCGTGAACCAGTATCATATAATTCAGAGGTTAGTTAGTTGATTCCTGCATTATTTCTGACATTCTGAAATTGTAGACCCTTCAGATCTGAAATCATAATTTATTTTTCTATGGTTATCTTGAAGATTCTGGGAATGCCTTTTCTCCTTCTCTCGCCCTCTGACTTCCTCCCCCTCCCCTCTACCTCCTTTTCCTTCTCAATCTCTATCTCTGTTTGTATGCATGTCTGTATATGTTGTGTGTGTTGGTATTTTGATTGTTAAATAATTTTTTTATAACTTGATTAAGAAGGAATACTAATTTGTTTGGTCACTTCAGTAGTCCAATGTGAAATCAATAAAGGAAAATATCATATATTATGGAACTAAAATATGAATAACTGTGTTTCTTTTCTACGTTACTGAATATTCATTATCACTGTTCTTTTCATCTATTAATTGATAATTAATAGATAATTGATTGATAATTTTTTCAGTTGCCAAATAAAATGCATACAAATAGATCAGATTAATCCTGTTGGCTATCCATTAATTCAAAATCCTAGTAGCAAAGTCTTCTCAGCAATCACTGCTTTGTCATTGACCTTTGACGGTCCCCATATTTATACTATAAGTCAGTTCTTCTTCAACAACACTGAAAATAAAATAAAATAAAATAAATAAAATAAAATAAAATAAATAATTGTTGGATTTCCCCTGAAGGAAACACAATGTATTTTGATTCTCTGTGTATGTCATCTCATAGTACTAATGTTGTAACTCATAGAACAAATCACTGTAGTCGCCATGAGACTCTCAGGGGAGGAAGTCAGAGGTACGCCATTTCATTTCACTTTGTATTCAGTTTGAAACTAACTGCAAACATGCACAGCATGAAAATTCCAGCAAAGGGTTACAATTTTATGTGATGCCTAAAACTAGTCCTAAACTTCAATATTTTATTTTGTTTTGAAGCACAATCTCAAAATTAGTCTAGCATGGCTTGTACTGTTATCCCTTTGATTTTGTCTACTATTTCTGGGAATACAGTCATGTGCAACCTCTCCTTGCATAACTCTTAATATTTTATGTCACAATTTGACATCAAAACAATGCCATAGGTTGCCGTTTAGAGTAAAACTAATCACTGTATTTCCACTGAGAAGAGCACAAATCCCTAGCTGTTGAGATCTAAACATACCACAGCTCTCTAGCTTTGTCATCAACTTGTTCCCCATACCTCAGCCAGCTTGCCTTGAATTTCACTTGTCTGCAAGTGAATTCAGTATTTACTGTTCCTCATCCATAGAAACAGTGTTTGAAAATTGAACTATTAATTTTGTAAATACCGAGTATTTCATGGTAAATATATTAATATTTTAAGCTATATAACTCTATATTTAAAGATAAAAATATGTCCCATGCATATATATGTAAATTTAAAATGAATGTGACATCTGTATTAATAGGCCTAATCTTTTTTTTTTTTTCAAGATTTGCCACGTTTTCCTTAAAAACCAAATTAACTTGAGCATATGGGACACTTGTACCACAGCATGGACTAGAGGACTTCAAAGGGACATAATTAATTGGAATAGCAAGGAACAGCATGACTATATAAGCATAGCAAATTCATGAAAATCATTTTAGGCTAATTTATGTGTCCTAAATATTTGAGAGTTAAAGATGACTGAAACACAGTTAGAATTCAGACTTTTTCCTTCAAGCTATGTATTGACGTTCATTGATTATGAAACACTATAACTCAAATGTATAGAGAGGACTATACTTGAAGATTAATGCAGCGATTTTTTGTTTGTTTGTTGTATGTTTTTTGTAGAATTATCCTATTTAAATTGTGAGGTTTCTAACCTTACAAAAATTAAACTCTTTTAAGTGTTTATCAGAGAAGATACTGTTTTTAATATCTGTACATTTTATGTTGATTGTGGTTACTAGAAAGCTCAAGAAAAGTTTATATTTGAATCATTCTTCTATACTGAACACAAAGGGATTATTTTCATAGCTGGTTTAAAATCAAGTTGGCTAACTGATGTTTAATCTCTAGCCAAGTAGATGCTTATAAAATAGAAATATTACTTGTTTAGAACATCCTTTCCAAATAAATAAATAAATAATATAATAAATAAATAAATATTTTTTAAAAGAAAGAGATCACATTCAAATATATTTTATTGATTTTTTCAAAGAAAGAAATATTACTGGTTTAAAATTTAAACATGAGGTGGCAACATGGCTTACTTGGTGAAGTCACCTGCTGCTTATCCTGATGTCCTGAATCCAATCAAGACCCAGATGGTAGAAGAAAAGTATTGAGCAGCCTTTCAATCCTTTGTTGATTTCCAATGTCAACAGACCCACTGTGGCAGACAACTTAAACATGTTCACATGCCCCTCCACAAACAATAGATTTGTATAATAAAACAAATTACAATTTAAGCATGTACTAAGATTAATGACTTCTATCACTAAAGTTTTCTGAAAAATTCATATTTCTGGAGTCATGCATAAAATTGAAAAAAAAATATCTTCTACTACTTTAAACTTGTTTTCATTATACCAAGCTATTCAAGGGCCACAATATGCTTCTCTGAATCATTTCCTCTTGCAATTCAGTTAAAAGTAAATGACACATGCTCAATTTAATGACTGTACCCTGAAGGATATAGATCATGTCTGTATTTGTGATTGACATGAATATGTGTCTTCAGCCTCCCAAAGAGAATGGATTATGTTTGTCCTCTGTATGTCTGTGTTAGTAAGCAAACATGAGGTAGCCTCAGGTTTACCCTTTTCGAGGTACTCATATATAATTAGTCCGTTATATTTTCATTATCTATAAAACAGGCTACATCTTTGGCTAGATCATGTAGTGGAAACTGAGAATAATATGTGTAAAGTATCTAGATTGGTATCAGTAATGAATTACATTTTCTATCTGCATCCAAGATCAAAGTCAGACATCACAAAACACTGATAGCAAAAGTCATCATTTGTCATATTTCAGCTGGTCAGAAATTCCTTTAAGAAAGACCTGGGTTACAAAGATTGAGATGACACTTACATCATTGACAAAGGATCTGATTGATGATTTCATTGTAAGAAATGCCAATGAGGGACAGATGACTTAGAAAGGAACAGTCTGCCAGACATGACTTTGAACTCCACGGGATATAAGAGAATAGTCATGTTCAGAAACAGCATTTCGGGGGGAAAAAAGGAGAAGGGAAGGTACTCTGTGTGTGTGTGTGTGTGTGTGTGTGTGTGTTTAGGCATCTTTTCATGTGATGTCAGTACAAGCATTTGTTAAATTTTTTATTGAATATTTTATTTATTTACAATACAGATATCATCCTTTTTCCCATTTCCCCTCCCTAGAAACCCTTATCCAATCCCCCCTCCTCCTTTATGCTTTTATACCATTTTAATTACATGCATGTATGGTCAGTTCTAGGTTGAGGGCCTAGCAATACAATAGATGCAAATAGTCAAGGAACAAGCAAGACAATAAAAACAAATACTGAAAGAAAAAGCATTAAACCCAAGTACATGAACACTCCCGTGATAACTGTTTTTAAGGGCTTATCAGGATGACCAAAGTATCTGAGCCTACTTCCCTTTCTGAGCCCAAGGTCATTTTCATGTCTAAAGCCTAATTCCTTGTTCTAGCCTAAATTTAGAAATCTGTCTGAAATTACTTCTTTGTTCTAGCCTAATATTTAGATTCCCGCCCAAAATCACTTCTTTGTTCTAGCCTAATGTCTGATTCCTGCCTGAAGCCTACTTCCTTGTCCTGGCCAATGTCAGATTCCTGCCAAGCAGCCCATTTCCTTTGTAACATGGAAGAACTGACTTTCTGTGTGTAATGGATCTTAAAGTAAAACATCCAGAACACATTGAACTGGAAAAGACTGTACAGGGACTAGGTATCAACCCCCAACCCTAGCCCATCATATAACTACTACTAACTACTAAGCTCTTTGAGAAATCTGTAAATTTTCTTTGATTATGTATTATTTTACAACTGAGGACTAAAGAACTTCTGGCTTCTTACTGTGGAGTTCCATGTTTCTGTAGCATTATTTTCTTTATGTCTACTTATGTAAACATTACTTAATATCTGAGTCTCAGCGTTTTCTAAAACATGTATAATGAAGATAGCAAAGGTTAACTGTATAGAGTCAGAGAGAGTACTTAGGACAGTGTTTGGCATTTTCTACTCAAAAGGCATTGGTGATTAATATTTATACACACAAATATAATATTGCCTGTTTTTATATAGCATATGTATGTAAACACACACACACACACACACACACACACACACACAACATATATATAATATATATATATATATATATATATATATGCTTTAACATCATGTATACTTATTTACAAATCTGAAGATCTGAAGTTAAGCATTGGCATTGTTGACACATGGCAGGAAAGACTTTGGAATTTCTAAATTAGTTTTGCATGATTGTGATTTTATAGAGCAGTTGCCATAGCAGAGTACCTAGCAGACAACTAGCTCTATTTTAAAATGTCTAAATTCCCAAAGCATTTCCAGGCCAAGTGTTAACTCTCTGAACCATAAATGGTAAATATGCCAGGTCAGTTTTAGACAGACTTCTTAGGAATGAAATTTAATTCACACAATTGATAATTTCAAACTATCTTCTAGCTTCCAGGCCTGGAGAAATACTCAACAAGGAAATGGATATATCTAGGATTATGTTTCAAGTATAGAAATAAAAATATATATTAAGAAAAGAATTACAAACATGGAGAATAAGAAGTTTGCTATCATTATATTGAAACTCCCTCTTAGGCTTAGAAAGACATAAAGACTTCTATAGAATTTGCTCTACAGTAATCAATGATTTGAAGTGTCAAGAAAGAAGAAGAGAAAAGTATAATTTAATATTTATATTCTTGTGAAAATTGCAAAAGTAAGATTTCATTCTGCAGCAAATTAAGGAAGAAATCTAAAATTTCTCTAGCGTAGATTATAAACCCACTCAGTTTTGAAATCAAATGTGTGGCAGATTCATTTCCTCATGTCATATAAGGTTGAACAGGGTTGTGAAAATAGTTGGATTTCACTGAGAGGCATCCACAATTTGTGTCTGTAGAGCTGTGAGTGTGGAGTCGTGTACAGGATCTAAAATTGGCAGCTGTGTTGGGACAAGCAGAATTATTATTGTATTTCATCACATGCACAGTGGCTTCAACTTTTCTCTAAGTTGTCTAAAATGCATATTTTGTCTGAGATGATGACAAAACTCTTTTCAAGCCAGATATAGACAGAAATTATGTACATTGCTGACCATGTATAATTGAAAACCACCATAGGATCAAAATACCATCTGAAGAAGGAGCTATGAGAAAGTGCTAACATTTCATCTATAGATGTTTAGTAAAACTGGAGTTAGGTTTCTCTCTGTGGCACAGTTATTTTTTGATAAGTATGGTCTTTAACAGTCTTAGTTATGATTTGAGATCATACTCACCCAAATATTTGTTTTATTAATTCATTTATAGTTCATAAATCTTAGTAAAACATAAATAATACTCTATATTTATAATAATTAAATTAATTAATGTTATGTTATTATTAACACAACTAAATATTATGTTGATTAAATTAATATCAAGTATGTGTTTGAGATATATGTATTTTTATATTTGAAATAGAAGTTTACATATGTAGAGGGCTCAAAACCAGATGCCAGGTGTTGGTCTTTAAAAAAAAAACCACATAATTATAGTAGATTTCTCCTCATTGACAGTTTGGAGTTATAACTTTTATGTGTGAGTGTAATATTAGTCAGTAATTCCTCATTTTTTGTATAAGTGAATCATTGAGTGTTTATTTTTCTGAATGGAAGTACTTGATTTGTCACAAAATTGGGTAATCATATTGAATGTCTTTCAACAGTTAACATGTAGTTGAATATGCTCTGTGTGTATAAATATAATTACTAAATATTTTTGAATGAAAAATTATATAATTTACTTTACTTACTGGGCTCCACAAAGTCTGCAGACTCCATTCCTTCTCAGGAATCCTGGCTCTGTACATACATACTCAGGAAGGACACTAGCGTGAGAGTTGCACTCCATTCTCTGAAATAAGAACACAAATATTTGAACCCCTTTCTGAGGACTGAGAGATTCTCATGGCCTTCCTTTAGGTTGTTTCCCTCCCTTTCACTTGAAAAGGGAAATTTTCTCTGAGGGGTACTCAGAAAAGAAGAGATGGGGAAGGATTGTGGGAGGGGGTGACTGGGATGGGTTATAAAGTGAATAAGCAAAAAAATAAAATTAAAAAAAAAAAGGGAAATTTTCCTGTGGGTAGAATGCCATTGAGATGTTTCTGAATCTCCTACAAGTATCACAAAGATCTACTGAATTAGCCAGGTTACTTATGAAAAGCACTTCCCAAATATCCAGTCTATCCACAAATTTAGTTTCAAAACAATGGAGAAATTCAGTAGCCACATACCTGTTGTTGAACACTGTCAGTTTTCAGAGTTTCAAGGCACCCACAAACATGTCTGTGTCACATCTCTGCCTTTTACTTTCAGTACTCCTTCATTGATGGTCTAGCATCTTTTTTGTTGTTGTTTGTTTGTTTTTTGTTTTGTTTTGCTAAATGAGTTATTCAGTGTATTCCTTTGCTTTTGCCTTTTGTCTAAGCAAAAAAAAAAAAAAAAAAAAAAAAGAAAGAAAGAAAGAAAGAAAGAAAGAAAAAAACCAAAACCAAAACAAACAAACAAAAATGTTTATTACTTTCTTTAAAAAGTTTCCCAAATATGCATAGTTGTTTTTGACTCTTGCTTGCTTGTTCCAAAAGACTCAAGTGAATCTTGCTTGTTGCCAATGAATTATCTCGTTTCCAAGAACATGTTTCACAGATCATCCTGAATCCTTTGCAGCAGCAGCTAGTGTCTGTCTTTCTCAAGCACTTGTTCTTGATGTTTTAGCTCTCCTCTGAGATGAAGAAGTGCCTCTCACTCCCTTCTGAATTCATGTAGCCAGACTTTTAGGATCTGTACTTCTGATGATTTGAAGGAAATAGGTGCTGATATGCTATTATAGATCATTCTCACCAGATTTCACCCCATTACTGAGTCTGAAGCTGCCTATTCAGTACTCATCACACAAGGCAACACCTCACCATTAGGCATGAAATCCATATTCATCTCCTTTTCAAGATGTCTTGAACAGTCATGCCTCCCAGAATCTCCAAAAGAGAAATATTCCTCGAATTTTTGGATTCTGGAGATTTTTCAGGGTCACATAATGTCACATATACAACACACAGAGTCTGAAGATCCAAACTATCTATTAATATTAAAGGAAAAAAGAAAAACGGAAAGTTAACACACCCCAATAACTGATTTCGCTTACAAAATGTAACTGCCAAACGACTTAAATAAGTGATTTCTATATTAAAAAAAATCACTCAAAAAACTGTGTTTAAGTTGTCTAGAACCATTTCAAGGCAGACAGAAGCAGTTCTATTGTTTCATGTTCCATTATATTCAATCAACTGATAAATGTAAAATATGCTTCCCTCCCCATCCCCTCAGTAAATTATGTGGGTGTGATTGTCATCTTTATTGTGCATTTTCACCTCAATAATATTAAAAACACTGAGACCTTTCCCATACCACCAAGCTGCTCAGGTGGCTTTTATTCAATAGACACTATTCTAGTTAAGAGAATTTTAATAGGACAGAGCTACGTTCTACACTGAATGAAACCCACTGAATGTATATTTTGTTATGATATCAGGATTCATTTAATTTCTGAATATCAGGTCAGTTGTTAATATTACAAGTCACCTGGTACACTATGAGACCGGTTTCTTTATGCTTTCTTAGAACTTCATTTTACAGTTTTTGAATTTTATGATATCTGTTTTTCCTAATGTACTTTTCTAACATTTAAGAATGCATATAAGCACTTCTGTTTAATTTAACTGTATCTGAGGAGAAGACTTAGCGGGTAGGTGCTTGGCTGGGGAGATATAAGAACATGTGTTCAGTTTCTAGAACCCATGTGACAAAAGCCAGGCCTCATGTATATGCATGTTATGCTTTGTTAGCTGGCACAGGGGTGTGGAGACAAGGGAATCTCTGGAACTCAGTGACCAGCTAACTAGACAAGTCTGTGAGTCTCACATCCTAATTAAAGGTCTGTCCTTAAAATCAATGTGGATAGTTCCTGAGAAACAATATCCAAGTTGAACCTGTGACTTCCACCTTTAAGCACACATACACACATTCACATCGAGATGAATATGCACAAAAACAGAAACACAAAACATTTGAGTCATGTTTGAGAACTCTATTGTGCTTTACTTTTTATATGATTTCAATCTCTTCCTATTCTAGCTGATCATGAACTGTATTGTTCAATGAATTATAGCCATAACTTAGAGGATTGTCTAAAGCCACCGTAGAGGCATCACACTGAACCTACACATCCAGTTTTCTTCCTTCATTATAATTTTTGCTTTTATCACTTTCATTCCCAATTTATTCCTCTGAACCTGCAAGGAACAGCTCGCAACAGGAGCTAGAATTCAAAGTACTAAACAATGACATTTAAAAAAAATAGTTAATCCCCTCTGCAGTCCACCTTGCGGAGGATAGTCCTTACCATTCAATTGAGAACTGGAATGAGTATATTCTGTTGGAATTCCTTCAAAAACCCAAATTCTAGTGAATAAAATAAAAATAAAAAATTGAAGCAAGGAGATGATATATTATTTAACTGAAGCCCCTACGTTCACAGACCTGATTTAGAAATATGTTTTAGGCTATATCCAGATAAGAAATTTACTTCAGTGACTCAATCATGCGCATTCCCACCACATCTGATACCCTCAATCAAATGAGGGCAAAATAAACCTTGTCTACTTTCTACCATGTTCTTTTAGAAGAGTTCTTAATAGCTGCCTCCAAGAAATCCAAGACCACATATATCATAAAGTTTATTTACTGATAAATCTGTATATTGTAATAATAAATTATAAAATAAAATGGTTAAACCAAGAAGATTGTTAAATGATGAATCCTCAGAAAACATTTTTTCTAGCCAATTTGGAAAAATCGAGTTCTCAGAACTTGTGTTTTTCTGATTATCAGTCATAGTTAGCACTTAAAATAAAACTACACCTTGGGCCATAATTGTATCTTTTTTGATATATACTCAGATCTTGCAGTCATTTTAAAAATTAATGTATATTTTAAAAATATGTGTAAATGTGTGTTTGTGTGTGTGTGTGTGTATGTGGGTTTGCATATGCCACAATTGCTTGAAATATTTGTTACAAATTTTCTCCATCTGATCCTGATCCATAGCTAATGTGTAAAATATTCTGAATTGTTTGAAATGAAATACACAAGAAGATACAAATAATTCTGTCACTAGTTGCTATGTCATAATCAATGCCCAGATAGAATCAATGTGAAACTTTTTCATATATACTTAAAGAGTAATATTATAACAATGATTTATATTAATAAACCATTTAATATTAAATTTAATTTTAATTTTATATATTATATACATTTTCACTACAAAACAGTTGTCTTTATTTTATTCTTATTTTTAATTTTATATATTATATGCATTTTTACTACAAAACAGTTGTCTTTATTTTATTCTTATTTTTGGTCACCCTCAAAAAAAGTGATATTTTAGTGGTTAGTAACGAATATAGTCAAGAATCTGAAAATCTGAGCTACCCTGATTGCTTCAGATGCTCAGTAGAGAAAGGATGCTGTCCACAGTTTTATTTCAAGAGTAATTGAAGTTAAGGCATAGTTTAGATTACTGGTGTTTGGATGAAGGTGTCACAATCTTGAATTTTGGAAACTTTGTGTAACAGTAGGAAGAAAATTAGAGTAACTATTACTACACATTTATTCAATCATGACATCTACTAATTTGGACTGTTTTTATGAACTGATGCCCATTCACTATTAAAACAATTATATTTTGATATAATTTTCTCTGCCTTCCCATCTCAAATTTAACAAACAGTTTCATTAGTTCATTACTGAAATCCACCAAGTTAAATTCAATTTGTACTTTCAGATTTCTCCTGACATGTTGGCAACATGCAAGGTAGAGGGAATGTTTTTTTGTCTTAGTTACTATTATGTTCCTATAAAATAGACACCATGAGTAAGACAACTTATAAAAGAATACATTAGATTGAGGATATTTTTTTACAGGCATCCTCTTTCATTTTGCTAGAAACAGTAGAAAATCCAGCGAATGCATCTATAAATAAATAGCAAGCAGATGATTGCCAGCTGTGAAGACCCATCACACAGAGCATCCCCTGCTCACTGTTATCTTCCAGCCCAACTGCTGACTTCACCCCTAAAGCTGTAATATAATTTACACTTTCTATTTTCCTTAGCTTCTCCATTTGTACAAATCAAATATATAAAGAGAGTTTTTAATGGAGCTATGACATAAAGCTTCCTTGAAACAACTTCCCTAATAGTTTCTGTAGTATAGGTAATATATGAAATTATAAGTGACAGACTTGGATATTTTTTGCACTGTTTGTGTTTAATGCTGTCATCCTGATAAAGACAACAGATGCTGTCTTACCACTAGTCTCTCTAGGTGCATAAGGGTTTTCTTGCTATCTGTAAAGTCAAAACTATTTTCATGCACACTATTTTCTATAGGAAGTCTCCCTCCTTTGTGACCTAACATAAACCAATTTTGGGAATTTAGATAGCTAATGGTTAAAGGAATTCTATTTCCCTTCCAGACTTGACAAAAAGAGGTGTTTATTTATGTGATCTTATTTAAATTTCATTCTGAGTTGTTACATTTCTAATTACTCTCTGGTAATTATTTTAAAATGATCTTGTTACTGTTTCTATCCACAGATAATACTTGCATCTGAGCAATATTTTAAGTCTGTTGTATTTTTGCGTGTCTAGGAATAGTGCTCAGACCAGAGGGGCATACTCTAAACATTTGTTCCATAAAGTGCTGAATCTATTGCAAGTCACAACACCGGGGACATTTTGAATCCCACTGGCACCAAATTAAAAAGAAATTCAAAACTGATAACCAAAGTGTGAGACAGGGTCATTAGGAATTCTCCAAGGAAAGGCTTTCTAAATTCATTAGCATCTTTTTTTTCTCCTTATGAAACACAGGGTTTAACCTAGATCAAGTGGAAGATTGTTTGCAAGTCTAAAATTAAACACTTTTTACTGCTGGCTCAGGACAAAGGAGAATCAACAAGCCCCAAGTACTCAAGAAGAGCTCTCATAAAGTTTTGATGAGAAAACTATAACCAATAAGAGCCAAAAATCAGATCCTGCAATTTTAACTTGTGAGGTCAGTTTTAGTAGGAAAGATGACTTAACATGGAAATGAAGAAATAAAAGGGAGTTAGATGAAGAAGACACAGAACATAGGCTTGACGCTGCCTTTTTCGTGAGTGTTTGTTATTTTGGGAGAGGTTTTCATATAGCTAGGCAAACTTTGCCCTTGCTCTGTATGAAAAAACTGCCCTAAGCTCCTGATCCCTATGCTTCACCTGTGCTGTGAGCACAGAAGTGCACGCACATTCATGCCCAGGGTTCACTGGATATAATCCTAAACACAAAGAGAGCTTCAACAAAGCAGCCACATAGTGAGTCAGATATGTGTTGGAAACTGTTAAGCACCAAAAATCAAATCACAAGATGAAATTTCTACATTTGTGAATCTCAGTTCAGTGGAGATGCAGTCTAAGAGCAGGTACTCACTATATCTCATAAGCAGTGTGGTGAAATTGAGAATACATACAGACTAACAAGCCTGAATTTTTAAGTATTGTATTGTAAAAGAAAGCGCCTGTGGGATGAGCTTCTGGGACTGAGTTTCAATGTGCATATCATTAACATGATGACATGGTTTTAGGAATCCTGTTACTAAGTTAGGATCCTTTGAGCCAACCAACTTTTTCTGTTTGTGTCAATTCTCAACATCTCATGTCCTTTGTGTATTAAAGCATAAATCACTAATGTATGAATTATAAACATAATGTAACAAATGCTAGAAAAAGATTAACACACCAATGGATGTTAGGTATAAAAATTAAAATGCATCAGGGATGCAATCATAAAAAGGGTAAACAGAAGGTAAATATGTCTTTAATTTGAAAAAACATTAATATTTTAAGTACAACTAAGTAAAGGCACATACTCATATATAATTAGACATGGTGTTTGAATACTAATGATGAGAACGGTATGTTAATGTTGATAAAAAGGGTATGTTTGCATTTGTGTCATGTATTAGCACACTCTATCTTTGAAGTTTCCAGGATCGAAGGTAGCATAAATTGCTGATGTTTACTCCAACAACTGAATAAACAGTATAAATTAGCTTGTTCAAATTCTCCTGCTGTATTAAAATTTAAGTTATGAATGTGAATTCTCAATACACTGCTCCATGAGTTCTACAGAGAATGGAGTAAAAATCAAAGAGTTATAATAGAAGTATAATGATAAAACTATGTATAATTGACCTTAATTTCTTTGAAGTGAGTAACATCACTATATCAAGAGGCAAGATGCTAAGAATAAGTACATAGATAAGATTTCCAAAAATACTTTAAACACTGTCAAAGTTACATTCATTATCACGAAACATAAACATAACAATGAAAATAAATATTTGCAGTACACATCAGTTTATATTATTCACATAATGATTTCCAATCACTAAAAATGAAAAATTAATTCTCAGCAGAAAAATTGCAAGGGAAATGATGTGGATGTGTTAAGTTGTTTGAAATGATAGAGAATTCACTGTGTATATGTCTCAGTGTGTGTGTGTGTGTGTGCATATATATATATATATATATATATATATAATATATATATATATGACAACAGTCATAGCTCTAAAGGTCAAGAGAATACATATATATATATGTATATATGTATATATAATATATATATTCATGTGTATGAAAATATTGTTCATATACTAAAAAGAAAAATAATGAAATGGGGAGGTAATACTTAACACTTCAGAGAAAAATTAAAACAAAAGATTCCTAAGAATATTAAGAACATCTTAATTTAAGTGTGGGATAAAATACCAAATAAAACAAGATCAAACCCCAATGGAAAATTGCTGAGGGAATTATGTGATTGACCAATGGGAATACACTCATTCCACACTCTTAGATAAGTGATTTCCATTATCTATGTAAAGCCATCATTTATGTGTACTTCAGTCAGTTGTTTCTGCTAATGTACCCCTTACACTGCCAAGATTGTCAACAGGCTTTATAACAAGCTGGATTCTACATTTCCTATCCAGACCCTGGATGTTTACAAGTTTCAAGTTCTTTTCTACACACAACAGTCATAGCAAACAGGTATTCTGAAGGTCAAGAGAATCCAACATGTAAAGCAATTATCACATTGCAGGCATTGTTGAATATTAAATATTATGATCATTAGTAGTTATATGTGTTTCATGTGAAACTATTATTAGAATGCTTGTTGTATCATTAAAATCAAAATTTCTAATGGCATTCTATGCAGTCTCAGAATGAGTGCAGTTAGTTTTCTAAAATTATGTTGAGCAAATTTGTCTTCTGATGATTGAAACTGAGTAACATTCTTCATGAGTGACACAACATGTGAATAGGCACATATATAGACAAAAGGTATATCTTGACAAGGTTATTAAATAGATGCTTCTGAACACATGGCCTTTTCTGAAACCCTAAATAAGTGCTTCTGACTCCTGAACAACACAACTCTTGCAGAATACCAGCAAAACTCATAAAAATCCAGTATCTTCTAATTATGGGGTAAATAAAGATTTTAAAACATTGTGTATTTTTCTTTCATCAGAAGCTGTGGCATACTACACATATGGGAGATATTGTTCAGTTCCAATGAGTGACACTGTGCTGTGACTCTTGGAGTTATTGTTAGCCATGCAAAAAAGGAAACTTCAACATAAAGCTGTTACTTCCGATGTCTTTCTAAATGTGACCTGACCTAAAATTACCCCAATTTTTACCACTGGCAAAATTCTGACAATTTTTGTCAAAGTGTTAGCAGAAAGATTAAGTAGACGATTGCTCGATTTGTAGATGTTGTTAGGTGAAATAGATCAATTTAGGTAGATGTTGCTGTCATGATTTGACATGATTTAAATAACGTAAGCTCTCAAAAGACTGAATATACAATATTCTCTTTAATGGCTGTAAGTGCGTAAAGTTCAAACTATCATTTGCACAATTAATGAAGTTCACAAAAATATTATATTACACATATGTGTGCTTCTAAATTGTGTCAGGCTGTTTACACATATTTTCATGTTTTAACAGCTTGCCCTTGTTTTCAACTGTTCAGATTATTGTACTACATTCTTGACGGCAAATTAAAAGTGACAAAGTAAATATGTTCAGAGTCCATATAAAACATATTAAAGATTTAAGAATTCTGAGAAGTAGAAACATTTCCCTAATGAAGAAGAAATCGAGAGGAGAAAGGACAAGTCTGCTCAGGCATGTGGAGGTGGTTTTCTGCAGCATGAACACAACTCTGTTCATTAGGGAGCAGCGAAGCTGCAAGGAGAAAGTGAGTATCTGGCGGACATCTTTACAGTTAAAGAAGTCCAATCTCACAATAATTTGTCAGTAAAATCCAATAATCTGGAAGTACTTTGGCAAACAACAGGAAAATGGCTTTCAAGATTGTACAAGAAGCTCTAGATATGCAAGAAAGTTTGATTAAATTCCTTCTAACAGTTCTTTCTTCGAAAAGAAGCTTGTAAAGGTGAGAAAAAAATGATATAACCTTGAAGGCAATCTCGCTACACTTGTGTTTTAAGGAAATTTAACATCTGTGTGTATATCTCCAATATCATTTATGTTATCTAAAAGTGGTTGATGATATTCAGCGGCTTTGGTGGCAACTTCAGAACAAGGGCTCACAATAGAGTAAAACCAGAATTATCCTCCATGTGGAAGACAAAGAAAATCCCAGAGATGGAGTGCTTGTTGGCGAATACATTATCTATCTATCTATCTATCTATCTATCTATCTATCTATCTATCTATCTATCTATCTTTTCTTTATCAGGTTACCTGAATATAAAATGCAATTAATCTTCCATTGGATTCATCCTGTTTACTCTTCATTCTTTGCTACAGCACTATAGAATCACAGGGAAAAAACAAAATCTCTTGGTGATCAGTTTAAATCCCTAGTTCAATCATCATACCCTGTGGCTTTTATTCATTTCCTCAGGCATCACATTTGTTATGCATCCATAGACCATTTTGTTGGCTTATGGAATTCAGAAGTAAAAGAATTGATGTGTTTGACTCAACACCCTTTTACAAAGAAGATTATATAAATCTAGATAGAGCAATTTTTTTCATAAGACCCAAGCCTTATTTTTTAGCCTTCCAATCATAAACGGTTTATTTCATTGGATTTTGCCACCTCACTTTCAAAGGCAGGCTCAGAAATATAGAAACAACATTATAACATAAAGCAAAGTGGAATTCAAGGCGCATCCGTTCATCTCATGATAGCCTTTCTTCTTTTTGTGGACACTACATCACCCCTACAAATCGGCAGAACCCTCAAGATCTCTCTTTATATGTGCAGTGTCACCAAATGATTATAGTGAGAAATGGAACTCTTTTCAACTTTAGATGGTCTCTTACATGGACTCAAGGAAATATTAGGCATTTTTATCTAACTGTATATAAAAGAAACTGCTGCAGCCTCTGAAACACTTGAGTTTTGAAAACTGAGTGCTGGAATATTTTTAAATTTACTTTCTAAAAGTCCAGAAGTCTCATGAGAAGATATTTTACCAAGTGCTTCACTACATGCTTTGACCCATTACTTATGGTTCTCAGATCTGAGTCATTCTTGCACTTTACTATTTGTTATCTACACAATGTTTTACCTGTCTTTGTTAATATAATAGACATTCAGGGAAGTGTGTAGTATGTCTGTCTAGCCAAGAAATGAATTTTCAACATACCCAAGTCCCTGCAATATAAGAGATTTACATCCAGAATAAATGTTGAACAATGCTTACTGGATAAATATAGTTTGCTTATAAAAATGTAAAATTGAATGAGCTAAGAAAAGGTCTGTGTGTTTGTTGATAACACTCATGTATGTGTGGGTGTGAACACCTCTACATATTCACATATTTGCAGACACACATAGAGAAATAGACATATGTACAGAAAGAGAAGCACATCGACACAAATACATACTCACAAGACATGCATACACACATAGATACACAAACAGACACACATCTGCACAGACACACTCATGCACACTAATACACACAAACACACTCATATACACAAATTCAAATAAACTCACATATATACACACACAGACAGAGTTATACACAAGATATTCATAAACATGTATACTCATATATACACACACAAATATATGTTTTGTTCTAAGGAATGTGCTTTCACCTACCCTGAATGTTAGCTTAAGGTAAGGTCAAGTACTATGAGGGATGTCTTAGCATCAGCTAGTTCTGTAATTGTGCTACATCATGAAGTCCCCTTCTTCAATTCCTTCCACTCTGCTGCATCTCAATTCCTGTCTATTAACAGGTACAAGAAACTTTCTACATCTCATTTTATATACATACAAATAATTCAAGTTAAACTTACATGATTGGCATGCCTATAGGATGAAATTAACATTGTTCTCTGGAGCTTTGCTTGGAATTTATATTTTCTTTGCATTTTTCTTAGTCTATGTTACCAATTCCATTATTGACTGTTGAAGGCCAGCTTTGATGGGTCAGAGTAAACTGAGGCAGGCCACAGGGTTAGTGGTTACTCAGCAGAGTTTCTCTGATGGAAGAAAACATCATTCCCTGGGGCCAGGGTAATACTCCCTGGGGAGATGGTGAGAAATTTTGTGGCCTGTGATAAAAATGGCAGAAAGAATCACACACACACACACACATACACACACACACACATACACACACAAGTGAAAGAGGAAGCAAGGTTCCAAAGATCAAGCTCTAACAATTTTATTGTTTCTCCTCTCACAGCTTGTATATCCCAGCAAAGTCTTTCAAGCAGTACAAAAAAAAAAAAATCACAATATGGTTGTATTCTATTTTTTTCATTAAATGATCAACTATAATGAGTATTCATTTGTAGAATAACATGTTCCCTGATATCACATGTATAAATATTACATAGTACTGGTAAAGAAAAAATTATTCTCAATAATCCACATACATCCATAACTAAAAACATGTTATATATTAGCAAAGTGTATGCAAGCATGGTAATTTTCTCAGCCAGTTTCTCTTTGACAGACTATAATTTGTGGTTCTAAGAAAAGAAAAAGAAAGAAAGAAAGAAAGAAAGAAAGAAAAAGAAAGAAAGAAAGAAAGAAAAAAGGAACAAAGGAAAAAAAAAACAAAGAAAGAAAAGAAAGAAGAATAACAAGTCTAGACCTTCATATAAAATTAGTCATTTCTTCTTTAAATCCTTTTAAATCCTCAGGGTGGATATCTACTCATTAACATTTTTTATTAAATCATATTGGAATATGAGGGCAGAAATGGGTACAGGAAATTAACCATCACTTTAATCACCAGTCCAGCCTCAGCCAAAGAGTCAGGTCAGCCAATAATAGTCCAGCTGCCGTTGTTCTTATTCCCTGATCCCTAGTTCAAATATTAAAAGTGTGTCTTTCTAAAGTTCAAATTGTTTTTGAATATTTTCTACAGCAGAGCCACTGAGAAAAACACCTTAACCTAAGTTTACTAACAATCTACATCGCCACATCCTTTCGGTGGGTTGTGGGTCACTGCTAACAATCTACATCTCTAAGTTCTTTCCAAGGATTGTGATTAAATCATTATTCTGCTCTAGAAGCAATACTTAAAAACATTCTTCACTAGAATTACACATGCCAATGCCATTGCCCAGTGAGGGGCTGAGCATTCCTTTAGATTTTTCATAGAAATCATAGAAATTGAGGGATACATGAGGGCAGCAAGCACAGTAGAACTCTATAATGTTATTACGTACTCAGAACATGTTGTCATCAGGGCTCTGTCTTACCAGAAAAACAAAAACATCATGTTTGTGGTAACTGTTGAACCACATTCTATGAGTTCTCAAGCCATTTATTATTTCTCTTGCATTGTTCCCAACACTTAGCTCACTTACAAATTGATAAATTATTCAATAAAGCAGAAGTAAATCTTCATTTCATGATTACCTTGTGGCAATTCACTGTAGGCTTTTACTCTTCCTGTGTATACTATCTTGATAAAAATTGCATATTCACTTGTTTTGAAAATCAACAATTATGAATGAAGTTGGGGCCTGACTTGAAATATGTTAAGAAATGAATTTTCTTTGAATCCCATATGTCATTAAAATTTTATAATTTATTTCAAACTCAAGCCTTTTTTTATTGCATTGGTGTTTGTAATATTGGTAGATTAGATTTTATCAAAGTCCATCTTCTCTAAATTAAACACATAACCACATACAGAGAGATTGATATGCACATACATACATACAAAAACTAAACGTATTAAAGTGATCAAGCCATAGCACATGGTAGCATCACGTAATGGTTTTAATATAGTTCATTATGCTGTTAAATGCCAAGTGATGCTCTTGAGCTACACTGGTTTCAGAATTATACAAATCTAACACACTGGATGTTCCCCACTACAGCTCTAAATAGTCTGACAAGTTTGTGAACCTGTCACAATAAATGATTCACTAAGGCTGAGCTGAGAAACTTCAAGTTTATTTTTAATTTGGAACAGAGTGTCAAAATTATACAAATAGACCTTTGTTATTTATTCAACTGGGCACATGATAGGGCTTTAATTAGAGTGCAGTTACGGTTTCATTGTGTATTTAGGAGAGTCTGATATTATACATTGAGCATGTTCCTCATCCAATTACATTTTTTGTTTAGCAGCTAGCAAAGTTAGTCTGTTTAAATCCATTCTCTGAATCCAGTCCTTATTGCTCTACATAAATGTATTTAGCATGGATCACTTGGGAGTGGGTAACTAATGAAGAGCTTGTCTCTGGAGAAGAGTAATTCTCTATCTCTCAGCAACCATCAATTGCCCTCTATGTCTTCATCAAGGGTATGGCTTTGCTGGATTTCCCCATCTATTTTGGCACACCTACTGGTTTTCTTATTGTAGATGTCATAATTAGGTGACTATATTGTTCAAATGACATGGTGCAGTTCACAAATCATATATAAAAGATATTGTCTTTCTGAAGCTATCTGGTCCTCTGACTTTTGCAATCAATTCCACTTTCTTTCCCTGATGTTCCCTCAGCCTTATGTATGCAGGTTGTGTGTCCCACGGTCTGTTTCTTTCTGCATTTGTACCAGTTTGAGATTTATGAGATAGTATTTGATTGTGAAAAGGAGCTTCTGTGATGACAGGTGAAATGTACACTTACTGTGATCATAAAGATAAGCATTTTGCATGTTGTTAGAAATTACACTGGTTTAGAAAACAATAGTACTAGGCTCTTCTCCAGGATCCATGACTTTACCATCCACTGATAGTTGTCTGGGTTTAAATGACTAAGCATACACCCTCCCATTGAGTTGGCCTTCAATCAAATGAGATATCTTTGGTTCTGTCAATATATAACTGTACCTATCACACATTTGGGGATAATTTGCCATGCTCGTGTTGGTTTTTTCTTAGTTTTTAGTAGGACTATTAATTACTTTTCTTCCTTGGTAGTTTGCAGAACATCTACCAATACCATGATAGCTGGTCCTCAGTGAGGAGGCTACTAGGTCAGGTCCAGCCTGATTCAACAAGTACTGTGTCCAAACTGTCTTCAGGGATGCCTTCCAATTCTGGAAGACAACTAAGAGCAATAACAAGAGTCTATGTTGTTTGGACTCCAGGAACTAACAGCTTGAAAAGTTTCCCAGGCCTGGCATGGGTTTTCATTAAAGATAGTCTGGCTCTTGTGGGGAATATTGTTACCCTAAGTAGTCTAATGCCATTTAAATTATTTATCTGTGTACATGCATATATTATGCATGTAGTTTTAAGTAAACATAAAATGCTATGTTTCACTATTGCTTTATCAATCATTCTTAGTATTTGTTCTCCTTCCTCTCTCTTTCCTCTCTGTACTACTGTCTCTCTGTCCTGCCCAGGTAAATTCCCACACCACATTTTCTCACTTTCCCTTCATAGAACGTTTATACTAATATCTCCATCTCTAGGTATCTTTCAAGGGTCAGATGTTTGATTGGAAGGTTAAAATAATCACTAGATTCATATTTTAAGAAAACTCACTAGATTTATATTATAGAGGATTTCCATTTATAGTTTAAATAAAGGTTATTTGTTTCATTTGAAATACTGTGTAAAATAAAATCAATATTGGCTGGGCAGTAGTGGTGCATGCCTTTAATCCTAGCACTTGGGAGGCAGAGGCAGGCAGATTTCTAAGTTCAAGGCCAGCCTGGTCTACAGAGTGAGTTCCAGGACAGCCAGGACTACATAGAGAAACCCTGTCTAGGAAAAGAAAAGGAAAAAAAAAAAAGAAAATGAATATTGATTAACTTACTAATTGCCTTATTAATAAATAATAAATATCATTTTATCACTTCATTACATTCCAGGGACCTTTTATATGATGGACTACAGAGATAGACACATCAGAGGGCTCTGGTTCCAAAGAAATATCTGGTATATATATAGAGAGATGTGCAAAGGCCAAGTAAGCAAAAATGAAAACATATGGAGGCTATAGATTTGTTATTTAACAAATAAGTATATTGATTTTTAAACTCTGACTTATTACGTGCACTCAACAAAACTATGACTGTGAAATATATTCCTTTAAAGGTCTATCATTGTGAAGTGTGTGGGGTATAGTGGAGAAATAGCAGATGGGAATGGTTGGTCTTCTGCTGAGAAAGATCTGATGTCTTGATGGAAAGTCCTGCTTTTTGCCAGAAGAGAATCTTGACCTAGAACTTCCAATGAGTTTATGGTGATTACAAATCACGATAATCTGGCAGGCTTAAGCAACAAATTCACTTTCTAATATTTTTATGCTTAGAATAACAGAGTATTCTTCTTGACAGAGTTGACCTCTTCAGACTCCAATTGCTTTAGTTTAAATTTGTGGCCTTCTCCCCTCCCTGCATCTATATGGAGCTAACTACTTATAAAGGCTACAGTTATAATGGCTTAGTACTAACATTAAAGACTTCTTTTAATCATGATTGCCTCTTTAAGTAGCCTATCTCCAAAGACATTCTGTTCGGAATGCACATTTGAGAAAACACAGCCATATGTACTGTATACATATGTGAGTTTATCCCTAAGTGAGTTTAAGTTACCCAAGGGAGAGGATACTATAATAGGGTCCAGTGACTAAATATTAAAATGGTACTAAAGTGAACCTGTGGATTTAGCAATGGTGAGCTGCTAAAAGTTGACAATGAATAAAAATAAAGCTAAGCAACTTCTCCATAAATGATATCATTGATTGAGACAAGTCAATAATTTTACACAGACACCATGTCTTAGAGTTATCATTTCAAATGCAGTTAATAACATAGTCTTTAGAAGTTTGAACTCTGTTTAAAAGCCCCAATGTTTTATCTGAAATTTGTCTGAAATCAAGACAGTGTCTTAGTGATAAGTGCCTGCAAATCACCAAGCAAGTTGTGTACTTCAAATATAGCATAGGAAATATTGAACAAAAAGAAAACTGCAACCAATGATACAAAACCAAGGCTTAAAGCTCTATGTCTGACATCAGTGGATCATGTTGGAATTATCTACATGTTTTAGATCTTAGGTAGGCCCTATACTCCATGAAGGTCTGTTGTCTTCAGTGCATATAGCCTCTCATTTGGGAAGTCTACTCTATAGCTATCCTCTGCAAATGCTCCAGGTCCTAGCATCTCTAGAATCTTGGAGTGCCCACTGCAATTTAGATTACACCTTCCCATCTTCTGTAGAGTCAATAACGTATGGACAGTATTATGAAACTCTGCTGTAAGCTTAGGATGGAGCATACTCCCATTGATCCAGGGTGGCATTTGGCCTGGTTGTACTGGCTAGAGGGAAATATTTTCCAGATTAGCTACTTTTAAGCATGGATCCTTCTCAGTGACATTCTCACCTGAGGGACTCTCCTGATGTCCATTTTTCCCCCAAACTGGGCCCTTAATGAGTCATTGTCCTATCCAACTCTTTTGTGCAGTTTAGAATTTTAGGCTTCCATTCAGGCATGAAAAGGGGCTTTTACTAATATATGTCCTGAGAGCCCTGATCAAGGAGGTAGTAGCAGTGTCAGCTCTGGAAAGACTTGTTTTATTATTATTATTAATTATTATTATTATATATTTAATATCCCTCTCTTTTCCCTAGTAATAGATATATATGACATGTCTTCATGAGTGTATATATATTTGGATGTGTGTGTGTGTGTGTGTATGTGTGTGTGTGTGTGTGTGTGTGTGTGTGTGTGTGTAGTGTGTGTGTGTATGTGTGTGTGTGTGTGTGTGTGTGTGTGTGTGTGGTTACCTGCTACACGTGAATGTACATGACTGTGGAGGACAGAGTTTGACGCTGAGGATCTTAATCATTTGCTTTCCATCTTACCCATTGAGGATAGTGTCTCTCACTCTCTCACTTGAACCTAGAGCTTGCTGATTCAGTTAGCTTAGCTTACTATACTGCTTTGGAGATTCTGCTGTCTCGGCTTATCATTCACTAACACTATAGGTAGATGGCCATATCAGCCTGGTACATATTGTTAAACCGGTTAAATGCAAGGAGAAAGACTGAATCCATCATTGTCCAAAACACAGAAAGCTGTATTTTGAAGTGTACCCAGGACTAGCCAGTCTGGCTGCCTCTCCCTAAGTGAGGATAATAGAGAGCAGCTCCTGCTGGCCTCATGATGTCCTTTTTAGAGGAGCAAGAGAGTGGGTGTTATACATTGTTAGAAAGATACAATTAAATGGAAGTAACAGAGGTAAAGATATACATCATGGCACTGGGGTCACAAGTTTAGTGTACATTGAAAAACATGTTTTGCAGTTAACATCAGATCTAAGAAACAGGAACTTACCTTTAATTTCAAATAGAAATCTTAACTTGCAAGCATTTAACTCAGGAGAAACAGGAGCTTACTCTGTAACCACAAATAGAAACGTTAACCTACATAGAACAAACAGGACCTTACTTTTAACTGTCTGGACTGCAAACAGAAACATTAACCTGTGAGGTACATTGTCTCTGTTTCAGAGTCACAAAATAAGTGGGCGTTAGGCTTCTGAACGCTGTCCTCCTATGTACACAGAAAATTCTTCATCTGAGGAGCTGTCTCCTCAGTCTTGTTCTGTTTTGTTTTGGTTGTTTGCTTGAGTGATACAGTATTTCACTGTAAAATAGATATAATTATCACAACACAGTGATGTAATCTAATTTAAAGAAATGCACTCAATAAATAGCAACACCAGAACATAAAGAATGGTGCAGAAGTCCTCTCTGAAATCCAAAGAATTTTCTGACCAATGATTTTGGCAGAAGTATTGGTTTGCTCTTATCCATATAATTTCCATTTTCTGATTTCTAAAATGGGGCCTGTAGTATTGACCTACTAAGCATTTGGTCAGTACAGTAGGGTAGTTCATTAAAATGTAAATTAGGCTAAGTTGTCAGAAACATACAAGGAACCATGTAAATAATGAAGAACAACGAGAAGCCTTCTTTCCCTCAGGAACTTTGGTTCTCTAATAGTTTGAACCTTATCCATAGTCATGAATCTAGCTAGGAAACACTCTCTGTAGAAAAGAAAATGGAGATAAAGCAAATAAGCTGAATTCAGCAGTGTGAGACTTCAAATGCTATCCAATGATAAGAAACCCACCTGGGATGCTACTGTGTTTAATGAAGAAAATTGTCCTGGGATGAGGATAAACCACAAACTCTGCTGTGTTAGATTTGTCTGGCCAGACCTGTATGTCACAGTGCACTTGGCTCAAGAAAGAGAAATACAACTGTGTAGAGTGTTTTAACCTGTGGAGAGGAAGTGTTACCCTTTGCTTTCAGAAAACATCGCTGTGGAGGGTCTGAGTCCTGTCCCTCTGCGTAGATCATTCTATCCGAACAGGAATCAGGTTTTGCCAGCCAGGTCAGGATATAGGTAAGTAAGAGTCTTTAGCAGACCATGGTGGAGCGATCCACAGATGTTTGAAAGACAATACTTAAAGAAATCACTAGGCATATGTTGTAAGCCCCGCACCCCAAAATATGGGGATTTGAATTAAGATTTAAGGCTTTAAATGTGCCTTCTTCTTGTGATATGACCTAACCCTATCATTCTTCTGACTCTGATTATTTCCCTCTGGGTCACACAAGAACAAGATAATATTACTGACCACAAACCGCTTGTCCTGTAAGCAACAAATGCCATTTCTAAATGAAATATGCTAGTTTCATCTTATCTATGAGGCTAGTCTTACAAAACCCTACTAGATAACTAAAATTTCAGATACTTTCAAATCCAATACTGACAATGTTTATTTTTCATTAATCTTTTAAGACAAGGTTTAATAAAAGCCTATCTGAATAAGAAGTCACCAGCAGCATATAGCAAATACAATAATATTGTAACAAATATAGTATTAAGATATTTTTTCTAAAGAGAACCATGGTTATTCTTGGGTTTTTTTTCTGTCTACCTGCCTGCCTATTTGTATGTATGTATGTGTGTATATATGTATGTATGTATGTATATATGTAAGTCTGAGGTATGTTCATGTTTTTGTGTACATGTGCAGGTGTGTGCAGGTACATGTGCTTATGTGTGCACACTTATACAGAGGCCAAACAACTACAAGTGACTTTCTTATTCATTCTTCAGTTAACTACTTTTAATTTTTAATATTTTGTATTTTTTCTGTGTGTTTAATGTATGTGTGTAGCAGGGTGCACATGTGAAGGGCAGAGGGAAACTTATGACAGTAGGTTTTCTCTACTATGTAGGGCCTAAGGAATCAATTCATATCTTCAGAATATGTGTCAAGCACCATTAACCCGAGTCATCTAGCTTGTTGAGAAAACTGAGGACTCCTGTCATCTTGGTAGACTTTTTTACCTTACCTTTCTTTGGACAGTGTTTCTTGATTGACCTAAACTGGCTGGCCAATGAATGCCAAGCCTCTGACTGTCCTTACCTGCATAGTTTGAGGCTAATATCTATCCATTCCCATGTCCAGCTTCTTTATGGATGTTGAGAATGCAGGATCAGGTCTTTATGTTTTAGCAGCAGGATTTTATCAACTGACCCATCCTTCCATCCCTACATATTCTTTTTTGATTAATGAGGACATGTTATGCCTGTCAGAAGAGATGAAGTGGAAAATACAAGCTACTCAGCAAGGGTCACTGGAAATAGTTCTCTAATCCACAGTTACCAATTTAGTAGCTTCTGAGTGACTAATATTGAGAGAGTCATGTGAGTATGCTAGACAAAGGATAATTCATTGTCTTCCTGAGAATAGCAAGTCAAGTCATTTCACACTTACAAATTGTTTATGGCTGAAAATTTCTATTTAATATTTTACATCACAGTTCCCTGCAGGTGACTGAAACCAAAGAAAACAACATTGAGCTTAAAGGATGAGCCTGTACACTTGAATCCTCCTTGAGGGCAGTACTCTCAACAAAGTTTTCATTTGTAACATCACTGCCAATTCTATTCCATTCAAGACCATTACTTGTCTGCTCTCATGTTCAAAGTCCTATATGTGGAGATTTCTTAACTCATGTAATACACTTGTATATGTCACATGGCCAAATGTAGGATCTTCATGATAAGGGCTGGCCTATTGTAAATAGTCTCATTTCATCGTTCATCCCTTTCTCTACAGAAAAATCACTGAAATCAGAATATTGACTCACTTGAATATTCCCATTATTGCTGTCCTTGGTCCAGAATTTCTTTTTTTTTCTTTTTTCTTTTTGTTTTATCTGATATTTCATGTATTTACATTTCTAATATTATCCCCTTGCCTGATTTCCCAGAACTCCCCTCTCCCCCTGCTTCTATGAGGATGTTTCCCTTCTCACCCACCACTTTCCACCAAAACTGGGGAATTGAGTCTCTAACAGAATTTCTTATATGCAAGCTATAGCTACATGCCTAGCTATATGTAACAGTAAGGGTGTCTGTGTGTGTGTGTGTAAAACAGAAATTTAGGTATTTTAGTGTATCTACTCTTTAAGCTATTTGTGTATGATAATGACTTTACAATGCCTTGTTCCAGATCTCATCTCTCATACTTAGATTTCAGAGCAGTACACATTCTGCCAAGTAACTCTCTTGAAAATCAAACTTACTCAAACAAAAGCCATCAAGACCCTGCTTTGCCCTAAAGTCTTACTGCAATAATCAGTTATATAATTTTCCTGGTTAAATGAAGTGTAAATTTTTGTTCCAATTTCCCTTTTCCTAAATGGCCATAACATAGTGAGTCTAAATTGCAACATACTGTCTGCTGTCTATTTTCTTGTGTTTGTTGATTGTCCAGGGCCTCATGCTTGTTAAGTACTTACTCATTCCAATATATATCCATCTGTCTTCCAATTCTATTACCTTTACAAATAAAATTCACTGTATTGTGAAGTTGCTTTATTGGAACATAGCCATATGCAATCATTGATACATTGCTTCTGCCTTTTCAACCTATTGCAAGGGAATTGAATAGTTTCAGTGTAGTCCTTATGTAAATAATTCACATTTTGAAGAAAAAACTTTACTGACTTCTTTTCTACTAAAAATACTCATTATTTATTGGACGCTTATAAAGATGCTCTATATTTTTCCTCTCATTATCTATTTATCCAAGTTTATATTCATCTAAAATCACTTAGAGTTTCAAAAATCAATTCTTTTTTAAAAAATTAATTTCATTTTTGTTTCTTATTCACTTTATATTCAGCTCACTGCCCAGCTCCTGGTCACACCCTCCCACAATCCTTTCTCCATTCTCCCTCCCTTGCACCCCTCAGCAGGTGTGATCCCCAACTCTGGACTTAAATTCTTTGAGAGGAAAGACACTTTCTCTCCTTTTGAAGACAGACAAGGCAGAGAATTCTTGACAGAGTAATTGCAAATGACTGAGAAGCACTTAAAATAATGTTCAAAGTCTTTAGTCATCAGGGAAATAGAAGTCAAAAGAACTCTGAGATTCCATCTTACACCTATCAGAATGTCTAAGAACAAAAACTCAAGAGATAGGGCATGCTGGCAAGGATGTAGAGCAAGGGGAACACTTCTCCATTGCTGATGAGACAACAACCACTTTGGAAATCAATTTGGAAATTTCTCAGAAAACTGGAAATAGTTCTACCTCAAGATGGCTGTACCACTCCTGGTATACTCAAAAGATTCTCCAACATCCCAAAGAGACACATGCTCAACTATGTTCATAGCAGCTTTATTCATAATAGCCAGAAACTAGAAACAACAAAGATGTCCCTTGACTAAAAAAATGGATGAAAAACATGTGGTCCATTTACACATTGGAATACTATTCAGCTATTAAAAAAAAAGACATCATAAATTTTGTAGGTAAATAGATGGAACTTGAGAATATCATTCTGAGGCCGAGCAATGGTGGCGCATGCCTTTAATCCCAGCACTTGGGAGGCAGAGGCAGGCGGATTTCTGAGTTCTAGGCCTGCCTGGTCAACAGAGTGAGTTCCAGGACAGCCCAAGCTACACAGAGAAACCCTGTCTCGAAAAACCAAAAAAAAAAAAAAAAAAAAAAAATATCATTCTCATTCTGAGTGAGGTAACCCAGTCCCCAAAGGACATGCATGGTATGTACTCATTTATAAGTGGATATTAGCTATAAAATGTAGGTACCAAGCTATACTACACAGACTCAAAGAATCTAAACAAGAAGGGAAGACCCAAGTGAGGAAGATTGTACCTCACTTAGAAAGGGGAATAAAATAGTCATAAGAGGCAGATGGAAAACGGAACTGGGAGAGACCAGAGATAGGAAGGGGAATGGGGTGTTCAAGATTGGGTACGGAGAAATACAGGACAGATGATTAGATGGCCATGAAAATGAATGGAAATCTGCAAAATCAGTTCTTGGCATATTATAGTACTAGTTAATAATTGAACAAAGTTTGATGTATATCTACAATGCAGATAAGAAAATTTAAGGCTTATATTAGTTATGTACTGTGGCATAAAAGTATTATATTATAAGTTTCATCCTATTTACTTATTTTATACCACATGGACTCAGGCTAGATTTATATGACAGGATTAATATGGATGCATTTACTTGACAGAATAATGTAATACTGGCATGTTTTTTTTACAAGTCCCTCTAGGCTACATTGGTAGCATCATATATAAGAACAATATTCTGTCTAAACCAAAGTTTTATATATATATATATATATATATATATATATATATATATATATGCCTAAAAGGGAACCATTTGATGTATCTTCAACTCTGTAAGTGTCTAGGACTAAGAAGTGAATGAGTCTTTGATACTGCCTCCAGAATACAATGTAAGAAAAATGTCAATTTCGTACGACTACTTTCTAATTGTGTGAGACTTTTTCTCTTCTACATTGTATGGTGAATGTTGGTAAAACAGGAAAAAATTCTGTGTTTTATTCCAAATCACAGGAAACAGGGATGAAGCAGAAAGCTTTTGCATATAAAATACAATAGGATTATGAATGCACTCAAGCTGGGAAGAAGCCTTTATCTATCATAACACTGTAGAGCTCATAGAAATAAAAGCGATTTCTTGTTAAAACAACATGGACATTCTTTTATAAGGTCAAACTAGTTTGTTCTCTTTTATGCTAAGTAGAAGCAGAAAGCTTAAACTCTGCTAGTATTTATAAGCATATTCTCTTGAATGTGGGCTAATGACGCAGTTCATCTAGGAAGAAGAACTAATGCCTATACGTGCTCACACAAATACAGATAGAAATCTACAGGTATCTTTGTATATTTAAATAACTATATTTATCAATGATAGAAAATTTTTCATATAGAATTCTATGAGAATGAATATCTCCAAATACTTGCAATGCACAGAGAAGTGGAGCCAAAGCTAAGCAAAAGTAATAGGAAACAGTTAAGACTATAATCCTAAACTTTAATATAAAAATACAAAAACTACAAAGATTTACAAATTTTAGCTAAATTTATATTTTATGTATTTATTTTGAGACATGGTCTTGCTATGTACATCTCTAGCTGGTGTGGAACTTGCTATGTAGACCAATCCTGCCTTTGATTCAGAGAACGTCCTCCCTCTGCCTCCTGAATACTGAGATTAAAAGTTGCTGTATCCCAAAACATGCAGCCTGTATATGGGGTATGGTCTTCTAGCTGGGTGCCTCATTTGGCCTCAATAGGAGAGGAAGCACCTAGCTTCTCAGAGACTTAAAGTGGCAGGGTGGGGATACAGGAGGAGGGGGTATTCAGAAAAGAAGAAATAGGGAAGGATTGTGGGAGGGGATGACTGGGATGGGTTATAAAGTGAATAAGCAAAAAAAAAAAAATAAAGTTGCTGTACCTCATGCTCAGCTAAACGTATAACTAGACATTAGACATCACTATGACCTGCTTTTAGGTAAATAAAAGTTAAAGATATGTCTCATCTGGATATATTTATTGACTGGTTAATTATTCAAAACTAGGAGAAGTTCAAAGAACAACTTCTGATCTGTTTTAAGATATGAGAAGTGTAGGAATATAGAATTTACATTTATCTGTGTCAACAACTTCAGGGGTAATGGTTCCCTCAGGTTTTTCTTTTATCTTCTATCCTATTGCGTTATATCTGCCCCTTTTTGTTTTATTCCCCTAGGTTTTGAAAATATTGAAGTTAGCAAGCCCAGAAAAGTCAAAATCCAATTTCTGTTTTGAAATCTAACTCCCATGGAGATGCTAACATTAACATATTTCCATATGTTTCAACATTTTCAGATATGGTTATCACTGCTTTGTTGTGTGTGTTTGTTACCAGACGTGCTAACAGAGACGCAGGAGCAAACAAGTGGTCTCACCACACTTTCCTTCTTCTCCTTTAAAGTGATTTCTCATCAGCTGTGAATTATATTCCCCATGGAGAACAAAAAATGGTTACCTACGTGATGTCATATGAAAATAGAATCATTCCAGAGGTAGTACATTAGTGTTTTGGCAAGAAGATATTTCAATTTATTGTACTATACTTGACACAGTTGCTAGGCAAATTTAAGTATCATAGGGCATTCTATAAAGTCATTCAAACAGTCATTTGTTGATAGATATATATGAGTCCTTACAATAATATGTTGAAATATTTTTACACATATGGGATACTAATTTTAATAAATAATAAGTGAAAATGTTAATGTTTTAATAAGATCATTTCTTCTATTGGGGAGAGGCTCTAGCAGAAGAACTATGGTCTCTGCTGGCTCCTGCAGAAGTGAGAGAGTAATGGAGAGTCAACATTCTTTGGCAAATATATTTTTATCTTATTTTCCCTAGTCAAGTCCTGCCAGACTCTTTCCCCTTCCCACTTATCCAACATTAAGCTCTTTCTCAAAAACAAAAATAAACAAAAAAATACAATAACAAAACGAAGGAAGGAAAATTAAACATCCTTTGAAAAACAACTCCTCCCAAACACTACCAACCAGTTACCAAATTAAAAAGAAAATGCAGAAAAAATTATGGAGTCCGTATATTTTGGTCAACAACTCTTTTACTTGAGCCCTGCCCTGGAGTGGGTGATATATCTAATCTACCCACTGTCACTACATTGAAGAAAACTGATTTTTTATCTCCCAGTAGTTATAAATGATAGTTCAGCACTTAACAATGACCTTAGTAGCTAGGTTTGTATTTATTCATCCATTTTGCAAAAACATGTCAAAATACAATAAAACAAACAAACAAACAAAAAACCTGGGGGCAGGGTGCTGGAAAAACTTGGACTCAGCAGTTAAGAATGGTGACTGCCCTTCCAGAGGTCCAGAGTTTAACTCCCAGAAACCACATGGTGGCTCACAACCATCTGTAATGGCATCCAATGCCTTCTTCTGGTGTGTCTGAAGATAGCCACAATATACTTACATACGTAAAATAGATAAATCTTTAAAACAAAACAAAAACACCAAAACAAACAAAAATCAGAACCTATCACTTGAAACTTGGACAAGGGAAACCCGCAGAAGAAAAAAAGCCCAAGAGAATGCACTAGAGTCAAAGACTCACTTGACCACTTGCTCAAGAATCCCATACAAACACTAAACTAGAAGCCATGAAGTGCAGAAGACATAATGCAGACCTGTGTAGGGCATTTGCATACTGGATTATTCTTGTGAATTCACATGAGCTTTGCTCATGTTGATGTAGAAGTGCCTTCTTTTTTTTATGTCCTCCATCTTGTCAGGCTCTTATATTTGTTCTGTCTCCTCTTTTGAAACTCTCAGGGGAGGGCTTTGATATAGAGACCCCATCTTGGTCTGAGTGTTCCGAGGTGTCCTTCCCTCACCCTCTATCTCTCCCCCCTCACCTTCCTCTCCCTTTTTCTCTCTCTCCTTCCTCCTTCTCCCTCCCCCACTCTCTGTATGTCTGGCTATGGGTTTCTATATTTGTTCCTATCTGCTGAAGGAGAAAGCATCTCTGATGATGACTAAAAAGGCACTTATCCTCTGTAGTGGCTTATAAAAAAATAGGTAGATAAATAAATTAACATTTTAAGGGAGGACTTGAAAGTGGAAAAGAGCTACTTGGGAAAAGGCCAGGAGAAGCTTCAGGGAGGAAGAAGTAGATAAGGTTAAGATGCATATGCTTATATTATTCTCAAAAAATAAATAAAAAATCAATTTAGAAACACTAAATACATGGGGCATATTAATTTTCATGGATTGATCAGGAGTCACTGGCAGCATACACACATACTGGATAGAGGTGAGGAAATGGGGGAACCAGATACTAACTTAACTAAAACAATAGTACTTCTGTAGAGCCTCCCATTATATTCAAATTTGACTTTTGTATCTGCAAGTTTTTACCTTTCTTTCAGGTCATATTAATTAGGTATAAATTTGTAAACAGAGAGATAATTTTAAAGATATAGGACAGATTCTTAATAAGTATAATGTGTGTACTGGGCTAATTTGAATTCTAATGGTTATTGTAACTATGGAATAAAATTCATCTGATAACAACTCTGTTTCATAATAGGGATACTATATGGAAATTGTGCATGAGTTAAAAAACATCCTAGCCAGGAATAAAATTTAGTTGCTGCATAAGAAAGACTTTATCGAAAATTAAATGTTTAGTCTTCAAAAATTTACATTAGAAATTGAATTGTAAATAATCTCCAAGATTTATCTTAATTTGTATATTTCCTAGATTTTTATAACATTCTAATTTCTACAAGAATGTGTGTAAATATTGAGTTTGACTAGGTTCAAATGTGAGCCAAACAGCTAGTTTTTGTCATCTCCACTGTGTGCTATAAAGTGATTGCTGCTCTACAGAGTTCAATTTTCAAACATATTTTAGCCTATAACATGTCTACTAAATAATTTAGGTTTCAATAAAATTATCCATAATTACCTGTCTGGCTTTATATTATAAATAGAAAACAACAACAACAACAAACATAGTGTTAACATTGTCAGCATGAAACACATCTCTAGCACATGGTTATCTTAGATCTATCTTTCTTGTGAGACACTGAAAGAGCGTACTCTCCATACCAGGGGATGACTGTGAGAGAAACGTCAATAAACTCTTCTACCTCTGCCTCTGCAAACAGGAGCAAAATTCATGTAGTACTTGTCTCACTTAAAGATTTGTTACAGAAACTTAGAAGAGATATATCTCAGAATGAATGATCCTCAGATATGCTTCAAATTCGGAAAAGTTGGTCCAGTGCGGAAAGCACCTTCTCAGCCTTCATGCGCTGCACGGGAGCATACTGTGAATGAAGAAATTGCTGACTGAGCAAGATAAAGAGAAACAAATGTGCAACACCCACTCAGGATTTTCAGACTTCTCCAGATCCAGACTCAGCTATGGAAGCTCAGGCTCACACTGTATATGGTATCTTTCCATTAAATATCTGCATTAATTCTTAGTAGTTTTAATCAAGGTTTAGTTTCCTTACAACTAAAGTAGCTGAGCTGACAGTGTATTACAGGCCCTCCTTCTAAGGACTATGGAACCTCTCCAATTAATCAGTTTCTTACAAAACTCTTATAACGAGGCAGATTTACATGATCCATTATAAATGCATAGGTAGGTTGAGGAAACCTTAAATGTTAGAATGTTTAGGCTTACTTACATTTCTGTTCTTCAAGATTAATCTCCATTTCTAATTTTCCTGAACCTTATTCAGCAGTTCTTAATAAAATAGTCACAGAACTCTGCAGGCATGTGTTAGAAGTTGAATACTCCAATTCTTTTCCAGGAGGGTTCTGGATGACTTTCTTTCTACCACATTCAGTGTTGCTTGAGTGTGGTAGAAGAGGAATCAGTCATAGTAGTCACATCTCAGACTGCTCTGTACCTGTTTCAAACTTGGAGGATGCATAGTCTCCTAAAGGCCTGAAAAGTTCTTGTGTAAAGGCACTGTAAAAGGTCTGCTATAAAAGATAGAACAATTACAAATAACATGCCCAATAGATATGTTCCTGGGTTTCTGTTCCCTAATGTCACTGGATTCTCAAGTTTTGTTGATTGGTTAATTGATTAACATAAAGCAGCTTAGAGTACACTAGTATCCTGAGGTAACTCTTCATCACCTATCTGAGTTTGATTTTTGCCATACATCAATATTACTTACCAAGATATAATTCTGAAGTGTTTTCAATTTCATTCTAATTCACAATGTAATTTCAATTGTCTGCTCCTTTTGCAATGCCTCTCTACTACAATACATTAAAGGGTACCTCCACAGTTGAACTACAATTTTAAATGTTGGTTTGGATCTGTGGATATTATAGGATGTGTATTCACAGTGTTTCACTGGCCTTCATGCCAAGATCACTCTATGATATGAGCATAATCTGTATGAGAAGTCACTACTTCCATTTCTGTGACATATATGGATTCAATCTCTCTGGCCTGAAATTTTTCATGGACCATTATAAATTGTCAGTTTGGTTCAGTCTGGACTCCATTGGAAATTTTCATCATGAACTCTCCACACAATGATCCTGCTATACGCATACTAATAAATCCTCTAAATTACTTCTTGGGAAAAAATGGCACAGCTCTGAACAGTCAGCAGCAATGTCCTCAGAAAGCTGGAAATCTGATTGGTAGAATTTAAATCTCAGAATAGTAGCTATTAATAAAGCTACTATGATGTGAACTTCTAATAACTCTACAGTTCCATAACATCCCTTTCCTCAACCTAAAGCAAGGGTCTTAAGTATAAGCTCATATCAGGATCCAATACTCATTTAGCCTCCAATTTTTATAAACCTGTTAGTTTGAAAATTACAATGAAATTATACCCCAACAGTCACTCTCACTACCTCTTATTCTGTATTCAGGATCCTTTAGACGATGATGAGTTTATAAAAAATCACTTGTCAAGGAATGCTGGCATTTGATGAATGACATGTTTTCTTACAGAATAAATGGAGAGAATGAGAGATATGAGGTACTGAGCGAATGAAGGTATGGGGAATTGAACACATGGATTCTACCTGCCAGTTTGAAGACTTCATATATGTGCACATACTTTGGTTGTGAAACTGACTCTTAGACATGTCCAGTTTGTAGCCAAAGGCTGATTGTGCTCCACAGTTGCTGCAATTACATGCAACACAAAATTATAAACATGCTTAAAATTCTATAATATTTTTTTATTTATTTGTTTGCATTTATTTTTTTCTTAAAAATAAATTGGTTGTGGTTCTTTAGAACGAATTCTGAAGATGACACTGTACCACACTGTCAAATGGTTGGATACAAATGCAAGGAAGGAGTTGCCCTTGGGGCTTTTAGGATTTGTTTTCCTCTAATATTCTTTGGAAGAGACAGATATAGGGTGAAAAATGCTCTCATTTCAGAAGCACTATGAAGCCTAGCCAGAAGTATAAGGAACCTCAGGACAGCTTGGCACCATAAGAATGCCACCAAATTTTCCTTATATTCTGTCTGAATTTCTGTCTCTCTAGACACATGGAACATTATTTTACTATATCATGTTATTAGAGCACAAAGCCTGTGATACGTAAATGATTTTTATGCTTAAGTCTTCCTTATAGATTTATTTGACAGTGTGTATATCTAGTTTTCTAAGACATCACTTTCAGGTTCTATTTTTTTGATATCAAACTCCATTTTACTATATCTTTTAAGGAGTAAAAAGGAAATCATCTCCATAGTCCCATAAATGAAATCTCTTTAAGGAGACAGTCATCATGACTTTATAATGCCACTGTCATGCTAAATAAACTTCGAATTGCACAGGACTGGGAGATGGTCTCTTGGGACTCATGTCTGGTAAAATTGAGTGAAGTTGTGGGTTATAAGCAGATCTTTCCATATTTTGTATATAATGAGAATGAAACTGGCTAAAATATAAATGGAATCAGAAGCCATTTTAATGTTGTTTCTTCTTTTAAACCACTATACAGCATTACATATTTGTAGAAAGAACCAAAGATCATATTTTAAAAATATATTCTTACTTAAAATATATATTCTCAACACATTTAAATATTGTTTGGCTAATAAAAGTAAATGTTTATTTAATGATTCTTTAATTAGGACATATCTGGTGTAGAAAATTACATAGAGCTATTAAGATAATGTTCGGTTAAACATTGCTATTTATACTAAGGTCTCATGTTTAGTGAATAAAATAAGTCCTGAGATTTAAATTTCAGATAAAACAAATATTTTAATATGCCATATGCTATATCTTAAATGCAAAATTTATTTGCTTTTTATCCAAGATTCAATTTTATTGAATGATATTTAATTTTCTGGCAACATATACAGATTTTTAATGTTACTTTTTAAAAATTGTGTACTTAAAAATATAAGGTGTTGGTCATTAATTCAGTTGGTGTAATAGCGGGGAACACGGTGTGATTTACAAGAATCTTAAAAATAAGATGAATAAAGATGGACTGTTTAGAGAAATGACATTGTTAGGAACAATGCTAATTTGGTTTTTCTACACCAATGCACAGTATGTATAGAATTGTAATAATATTATTACTTAAATGTGCATTGGAAATAAGTGAATTGTACCTAGTTCTGACTATAGATGATCAAGATGGAAATCTGTGCTCCAGGAACGTGGTAGAAGAACGCATATTTTTAATCTTGAGTTGTTCTCATGCGCTATAAAATAAAAGAGAATGAGATACATTTCAGGGATTGTAATTGGTGGAGGCTAGCCCAACTCAAATGACATTATGGTTGTGCTTGTGGAAGTTGCTGAAAGAGTTCTTTCCACAATGATTTACTGGATATTTTGGCTATATCAAAATGGTTCTCAAGATTTCAATTGGCTGTGAAAAATTGGTTTTAATCACCAGTGCTCTTCAAGTATTATAGCCTTACTAATTCTTGATCAGGTGAACTGAAAAGATTCCTCCCATTCAAACCTCAATTTACCTGCTCTCCTGCCTGCCTCTTTTTAACCTCAATTCAACTTAATAGCAAATCTTTGCAAATTCCCACTGTGAATAAAGAGGTTAGATACAGTTCCTCAGTGATAGCTTTTCATTGCTATCAGTACAAAACTCAAAAAGTTAAAATAACTTGAATCAACTCAATTTCCCGATACCTCAAGGACTCTTGACTTTCTATTCCAGCTTGGTTCACTCACACTGGACAGTTCTTTGATAATGTCAATCTACCACTTATTGGTAGCTTCCCACATTATACCTCTAATGTGGGTGATTTTAACAATCAAGGATATGGCTGCAGATTATGGACTACAGACATAGTACAAACTCCATTCTTACACTGTACCTTGTGTTGACTCTGTATCTGAATCTCTTCTTGCACTGTACTTTGTTTTGACTCTGTATCTGAATCTCTTCTTCTTCTTCTTCTTCTTCTTCTTCTTCTTCTTCTTCTTCTTCTTCTTCTTCTTCTTCTTCTTCTTCTTCTTCTTCTTTTCCTCCTCCTCCTCTCCTCTTCTTCCTCCTTCTTTTGTTTCTCTTCTTTTCTTCTTCTGCTTCTGCTTCCTCTTCTTCCTCTTCTTCTTCTCTTCCACCTCCTCCTCCTCTTCCTCCTTTTCAATTTATTCTAAGTATTTTATTTTTTTGCTTATTTAGGTACTCATGCTTAATGATTTTTATCCACTTTAAGATCTATGGTCAAAACATAACAAACTGTATATTAAATGATGTGACCAATATGCAATTTCCCATGACTTCAAAGTTTCAACATGTTCTCAACAGGCACATGATGTTTCAACCTAAAAAGACACTAAAATTCCATATAGGTGCTAAACAGGGGTCATTTGAATTTCTAAAACTGTAGGGCTGGGCATTTTAAAGGTTCCCAGCTAATGTAAATTCTATTGGTTTGAATCTTTGCTTTGATAATTCTGTTTCTCAAAGCAAATTAAGACCTAGAAACAAAAAATGAATGAACAATACTTTCTCCTTAGAAAAGAACTGACCAATGTCCATACCTTACTGTTCCTTCATCCAAAGATGCAAACTCCTCACACCATCTTAGGCTGGATGAACACCTCTGCATCTGACACTGCCTTCATCATTGGCCCTGTTTCCACACTGATAGCTAGATCAACAATCCAAGTGTCCATATGCCTATGTAATTTTAACATCTCTCCTTGTGGCAATAAATGCAATTTCTTCATTTTTCCCCAGCAATTTTAACCTCCAACTCTACTGCTGTCATTTTGATCCTGAAAGCTGTATAAAATAAAAAGAAGTTAAAAAAAAAAAACCTTGCAAATATCATTTCTTCTGTTGTACCCTCAGATGTCTCTCTTCAAAAGACTTTCAAATTTTCCCCATTGTCTGTCAGCCAGGATATATCTTGTCTAAAAGACAACCTTATAGACTTAGACCTTTTGTCAGTCATGTAAGCTGTTAGTAATAAGCAGTTAGTGACATCTATGAACTTAAGAAATGTGGTCCAAGTGAGCACAATCCCTTCTGTAAAATCAGATTTTTGTCTAACATAGCTTTTCTAATAATTAATCATATCTGGAATGTTAAGTGGGTGACAACTAAGATTCCTTGGCTGGCCCTAATTCTCAGAGGTCCTGGGTTACTTAGTATTGCATTAAGAAGACAAAATTCAAATGTCATAAAAAATAAATGTTATTAATAGACTGGATAAAGATAGACAGCTTATTTTTAACCATACTCAACAATGATCAGAATGGGTTCACAGAAACAGAAGATATCCAGGAAAGCTGTATTCAAGAATCAGACAGTTTGGTTATATCTAAACTCTGTCTTCTGTACTCTCACTTGCAAATTAATTTCTCCTTCTCTCTCTCTTTTCTTTTCTTCTCCCAATCCCCCTCTCCCTGCTTTCCAACTACCTTCTTTCTTTATTTTTTGTCACCTAGTAAAAATTTGTTATACATATTCCTATATCTTGCTAACTATAATTGATTCTTACAATGATGTCTACATATCATCTCTCATCACAAATATCTCACAGAATGACAAAGTGAGTGAATACAGGAAGTAAAATATCATGAAATAATGTACTGATAGGCCACAGTGATGTGAAAGGACAGAGTACTTAATTCAAGGAAAGATTCATGAAATGCATATTTGCATCCTTAACTGGGTATAGCCTGCTTCAGGTGGATGAATGGAAAGCTTGATTGCCATAAATAACACTAACAAATAAGAAATGCAAGAATTTTATACATATGTGTTATACAAATGAGAAAACTGAATCCCTTTGAGATAATATGAAATATCACGAGAGCTAGAGGTCACGGGCAGACTCAAGCACTTTCATTGCAGGCTCAGGTCCTTTACATTATTCCAAGTTGGATGTTTTCTCTCAGCATAAAACTCAAGATGATTGTGTTCAATTTAGAACTTGCTGGCTGAACACTTTTTTCCCTGAATTGCCTGATTAGTCTACAATAAAATCTTTCAGGAGAGTGATGAACATAGATGTCTCTCAGGGAAGTTAGCCAGGATTCCAAACAGTCTGGCTTTATGATTTATCTACTTTGCTTATTTATATTTTCTTCTTTGTGTATGAGATAATAAAGCTGGTTGATTTTCTTATTTTTTGTTGGCAATACCTGTCCATATTTACTCTCTGATCTCTTATTTGATAATTCAATTTTTTGAGATTATTTTTAATATTTAAGTTAAAATTTTTATCAGCTCACTACAAAGACCATAAAAGGGGTTTTTTTTTTTTTGGTTTATAATTTGTTATTAAAGATGCTCATTAAAATATTTATTTATTTTATTTTTTGTATACTAGGAAGTTATTGTGTATAACGTGTCCTCAAACTCTCTACACTTTTGAAAGCTATGGAGTCAACATGACATAGTAGATTTATTCTCAACATGGCAGATATATAATTATATATATATATATATATATATATATATATATATATATATATATATATATAATTAGCATAAAGTAAAAGCAGAGGAAGTAAAAGCTGAAGATCACAGTCTCAATGCTACCCACTCTGCTTGGCTTGGTTCAGTCATAAATGTTCACATTTGCTAAAATCTCAAGTTTGAAAATAAGTTCAGTTTATTGCAGAAGCACTGTTGAGCTTTCTCAAGAAAGATGGTTCATAGCTGTGATCATTCAGTTACTCGAATAATAAGCATCTTGTACAGTGGAATATGGTTATTCTTCCTTGCAGCTGTATCTTCAGATCCACTTAGCTTATCAAAGAGGGTAGGACAGTGTGGCAGTCTGGAAATCTCCTAGAACACTTTTTATTATTATACCATTGAAAATTTTCTTTAATGCTTTATGAGAATGCTGCCTGATTATTTCAGTCAGCTTATGAAGAAGAGAAGAAAGCAGGAACAGAGGCTCTACAATCTTATTCAGTTTAATTTGATTCTGGTACAAAAGTAATACAGCTCACACTCACTGACCTCTTTCCAGGTATCTGGGTTATAGTTTCCGCTGCTGTGGCAAGACACCCTGACCAAGGGAACCCTTATGAAAGAAAACATTTAATTGGGACCGGCTTACAGTTTCAGAAGTTTAGTCCATTATTGTCCTGGCAAGAAGCATGGCAGCATCAAGGCAGACAAGGTGCTGGAGAAAGAAGCACCTAAAAGGAGCTTTCCATACTGGACGGAGCTTAAGCACAGAGACCTCATAGCCCACTCCCACAATGACACACTTCCTCTAACAAGGCCAGGCTTTCTAGTAGTGCCACTTCCCATGGGTTAAGCATATTCAAACCAAGCATCAGGGTTCTTCTTCTATTACCTGCAGACCAAAACTCTTGAAAATATATATCAATAATATGATAACAAAAGATGTAGGAAGAATAGAATAAAAAGGAAGAACCATTCTCATATAATCAATCCTCACTTCCCTTTGCCTGGATTTTGAGGTTATTCTCTCCAATAAGAACCTTTATCTTTTTCTGGGTGTGACTCTGGCCTCATCTTTATGGTTCTGGATAGTTGGTCACTACCAATTTTTAACAGAACAATCTACTTCCACCTTACAAACAAGTCTATACCCAAAGCCTTAGCCTGGTTTCCCTAAGATGTGATGCCTTCCAAGAATATCTGGTTACATTCCCAACTTCCTTTATTTTATGTACCTCATTACTACACAATCCCTGATTATATACCATGGTGTTCCTTTACAAATGAATTAGAGTTGTCATGTTATCAGTCCAATTTATTTAAAAATTCCCAAAACTTAGCAAACAGTTTGGTTTATACATCATGCTCACTAAACATTAATTATGTGTATTCATTAATTCATTTTGTCACACACATCATTATCTTCACATCAGTTAGCAAAGTACTTTGTGCACCACAACTCCTCCATAAGCATTGTTATATTGATTTTCTTAAATGTGTCAAGATGAAATTTGCCAGTGGGTGATGTGTAAGTTGTCTCTTAAGTGCATTTTATCATATCGAGTCTTGTTTTACAAATTTAGTTTACTTGTAATAAATCATATTTGTCTACATTGTACACATTTGATTTTCAAATGTACCCATAGAAATGTCATTGCCAATAAAGTATTCTCTTCCATGATTTGGCAAGACAAACATAAAAGCTAAGATGTAACTCTTAGACACTCATCCTTATTATATACAGAAAAACAAGAAAAATATTGGGGAGTAGATATTGTTGACAATGTTCAGAGACTTATAGTAGATATGCGCACAAATTTTACACAGTATGTTTCATGAAATATATACAATATCAGCAGAAATTTTCTGTTTAAACCTTTTGAGAACACTTACTTTAAAACTGATAAGATATTTTAATTTCAGAAAAATTTAGGCTAACATTTTTTACTTTTTAATCAAAATACATTAAATCACAGCAAGTCAAAGACAAGCAAAAACAACAACAAAAACAACAAGCTTACCTTTGGATTATCTGTAAGCATTGAGTGCTATATTTTTTACTGCTTATCTCAGAGGTTGTCTGAGGAGTTTCTCACCATGGAGAGGGTACTTGGATTTTACAGGTGAGGACATTTAAGCTTTAACCTCTAAAGATTTTTTGGTAAATTCATAATAGGCAGCTCACTTGATCAAAAATTTATTAATCAGATATGGAGGTGTATGATCAGCTAATTCTATCAAGATTAGATGGTTTACTTTTGAAAATTTAGTTGATTCTTAATGCAATGAAGCACAACCTACCTGTGGAGAGTTAGAAATTGTAATATCATATACAAAGCGGAAAAAAGAAGGATAGTAGTTTGGTCTCCTGTTGAGAAACCTGATGATGGAGAATTTCCTACTGCTTTGTAGACATGGTAAGCCACCATGGGGCTGCCATCTCTCAAGGCTCAAACAGTTGAATAGACATTCTCTCCCCAGGTGTGCTGTGGAGTCAAAGGTGCCATAGAGGCTTTAAAAGTAACACAGTTCACAGCTTTCCACATTCTCTCTCCCAATAGAAAATTCTACTTTTAGACTTTTACTTCCACTAAAAGGCAGAGATGGATTTATTCTAAAATGCCTTCCCAGAAATTCTTCCCAGAGATTCTATTCAGTGGCAAGGTATTGCAAGATATGCCAAGATTAGAAGTCTGTGGATAGTTCATGCTTAATCTTCCTGCTCCAATGCAAGCCCAAGTGTTTAGTCAGTTTTCAAAAGACCACTTCTATTTACTTGAAGGATATGTATTACATCATCAGCTTTTCCAGACAGGACATTCTTCATTCCTTTGACTTTTCTTCAAAAGCTATGTTTCTCTAAATTTGTTTTTTCCTCCTCTGAGTCTAGCCAAGGTTCTGAACTTTCTGTTATAATTAATACTGTTTCTAAGCAGTTGGGCCAAGGACAAGAATGTTGGGTGTAAATACCATACTAGTAGGTGGTTATGGCGGAAATAAGCTGCAATAGAGATTCTCTAGTGATATAAATTTAGTTTGTGACCAATGACAATGGATGAGCAAACTGTTGCATTAACTGTTGTCAAGGAATAACTCTCTTCTCTAGGCAGTGTATGATGCCCCAGATGAACTCATCTTTAATGTGGTTGGCAAATACCACACAACAATTATTAACCTTTTATCTGTAACACTTCATCCAACAATTTAACTTAGTTGTGTTGATATAAAAAATGGTAGAAAAATGATATAAAAAAGATAGAAACACATTATTTCATTGGGAATATAGAATTGATAGAACAAAGTTGTACTCTGAGTTAATGATCTCCATCAAGGTCCTACACAAAACATACACACATAGAGCTTCTGTCTGTTTTGACAGAATTAAACATATCTAATATTCTGAAAAATTTGTAGATATTCCAACAGCACTCTCAATGTAATGGCTACTGGTTTTGGTGTAATTATTCCTTTTGACATACCTCTTATTGTTCATAACTTTTATTGTTTGTCACTTTTTCACAGTGTACTTAAGAATAGTGTAATTAGATATGTTTTTCTTTGTAATACAACTGTTATTCTGCTACAGGGAGCAGAGACCTACCAATGTCTTTCCAATACCTATCCCACAATAGCAAAATCAACTGAAGTTACCTGAACTGTTTGAAATCTGACTATTCTACTATTTGGTCTTATTAAGCTCAGTTCTACCTCAGTAGCTTTCTAATAAAAATACTGAGAGGTTTTCTTTCCTCAATAGACCCATTTACAATAAGCTCTAAGTATACTTATGAATGCATATGGCTTTTGCATGTGCATGCACATGCATGTGTATTCTCTATGTGTGCAAGATGTGTGTATGTGTGGGCTGTGTATGTCTAATATGTGCATTCTGTGTGTTTGTGTGTGTGTGTGTTCTGTATTCTGTATATTTTGTGCATGTATGTGCTGTTAATGTATATGTGAATTTTGTATATGTAGAACTCTAGATGAAAGAATGAATGATGTAAGAAATTGAAACTGTTCTTCTCACCTGCATTTCTGAGAATGTTTATTGGTAGAATTTCATATCCATCTCTCTTTGACTTTCGAATACATTCATATTGAGTATTTCATCATAGTACGTGTGTAGACTCTCCAACTAACAGAAGTGAAGGAAAGAGCCACTGCTGCGTATGCCTCTAAACGGCATTATAGTGAAAGACAGTGAGACGGTAGCTGATTACTGATTAATTCCTTTAATTATTGTACTACTATTAAATCTGACAACTTACAGAGGAACAGTCACCAGCTGAGTTGCTGTAGAGTTCCAGGTTACTGGTCCTCATGAGTGAAACACAGCTCAGCAATGGAAGGGACTCTGAGAGGGATTGTTCTGTGCTGAGCTGATCAATCACTCTCAGCCATTCCACTCTAATTTCCTATTCCTTTCAGACTAACATTTCCCTACTTAGACATTTTCTTTCATCACATTTTTCAAGTCCTTTACAATAACTTGGCATTGTGTTTGTAATTTAACTGTGGGTTTGACATTGCTCTTAACTTGCCCATTAATTGTTTTGGCAATCAATGCTTTTATTGTATGATTGATTTAGCTTTTTTTATGGCTTGAACCAGAGTTGATGTAGTTTAGGTACAAAAAGACTTTCTACAAAATGAACCTTGTCATTTAATATTTCTGAGAACAGTTTTACTGTCTGTCATTTTACTTTTTGGTGAGTGCCATTAAGCCTTATCTTGTTTTCAAATGGCTTTGCTCTAGCCTCCATATGAAGCATGTAAATTAAGCTTTGCCTTCTTTTTGTTTGGTTGGTTTTTGTTAGCTCTCTGCCTGACATTTCTCTTCTTTGTAGTCTTTCTAACTTCTCCTTTCTGCTTGCAGTTTCTTGTACAAAGTTGTTATACCAAGAAAATGTCCATTCTCTGGTGGACATGAGAAAGTCTAGCCATTCTTTCCTGGCTGTTCTAGGAGGAAGGTAGTAAATTTTTTATTTATTTATTTTTTTTTTATTTTCAGCAAATCAAGAAAATTTAAAAAGCATTCAAACAGAATAAAATGAAAAGAAACAAACAAGCAAAATACCAAGTGTCAGATATACTTATACAAGAATTCTATAGAGCCTTCAAACAAGCAATACTTTTTGAGTTATGTTTAAAAAAATTCAGAACCACAATAAGCTCCTTCACAAAGCAAATAATATTGAAATAGTGAAATCAAGTATAAACCCAACAAAAATATATAGTTATAGTCCAGTATCCCTCATGAATATACATACAAAAATTCTCAATGAAGTAGTTGCAAACTGAATACAAGAGATATAAAAAAATAATATTCCATGAACAACTGAACAACTGTTTTTTTTTAGAAGACCATACTCCATATACAGGCTGCATGTTTTGGGATAGCCCCCACTCCAGATGTTTGAGACCTACATGAAAACCAAGCTGCACATTTACAACATATGTGCAGGGAGGCCTAGGTTCAGCCCTTGGAGGTAGATCTGTGTAGACTAGGTATGCTCCACGGTTGGTGATTCAGTCTCTGAGAGCTCCAAGGGTTCAGGTTCGTTTACTCTGTTGATCTTCCTGTGCAGTTCCTATCTCCTTAGGGCCCACAATCTTTCCACCTATTCTTCTTTAAGAGTCCTCAAGCTCCATCCACTGTTTGGCTTTGGATGTCTGTATCTGTCTGAGTCAGCTGCTGGTTAGAGCCTCTCAGAGGACAGCTTGCCCCTGTCTGTTCTCAGGCTGGAGGTTTAGATCCTGGGAGCTCTGGTTGAATCTTTTGATACTCGTTCTAAAAAGGACAAAAGCACCCTCACTTTGGTCTTCCTCCTTCTTCTTGAGTTTCATGAGGTTTATGCGTTGCATCTTAGGTATTGTGTGTTTTGGGGCTAATATCCGCTTATCAGTGAGTGCATACCATGTGTGTTCCTTTGTGATTGGGTCATCTCACTCAGGATGATATTTTCTAGCTCCATCCATTTGTCTAAGAATTTCATGAGCTCATTATTTTTAATGGCTGAGTAGTACTCCATTGTGTAAATGTAAATTTCTGATGTTGAAACATCCTGTAGGCAAATAGACTAGTCTCCTCAATTCCCTTCTTTGAACTTTAAACAAATTTTGGACTCAAGACAATGTGATTGGAAATTTGTACCCCTACCCCTGTTGAGAGGTAGTTCCATCCCCATAAGTTCACCCTTGGGGTTGGACACTCTTGGAGTGTCACTCTTTGACACGCAGACACAAACAGATTTTAGTGTCATTTGGGGTCATATACTGAGTAAGTGGTAGAGAAGAAATTAATTCTCGATTTAAAATCCAGAATAGGTTTTCTATTGTTGTTTGTTCCCCTGAAATATCAGCGTATTTCAAGGCTGAAATATTTTACTAGGTTGAATTACAGATAGGAATGGAATCTGGTTTTCTATCAAAATAAAAGCAAAGACAACCTTTTCCCTGATAATGTGCATAATTATAACATATGATCCTTAGACATTATAATGAATCATTATCTGTGGGCCTGTTTTAGAAACCTTTATGACACACAACACGAGGTGCTCAGTTTGCTGCTTCTCACTCAGGTGTATGACCTTTTACTGTCTGGTAATACCAGACGCTATGGCAACTATGTGCCAAATGTCCATGGAATTGATGACCTCCAGTGCCATGTTACAGACTGGCTTTCTTGGAAGATGGTTAATTGCTGTTGGTTACCAGTATTCCAGTCTTGCATTTAAGAGCTGGAACTGAGTTTTAAAATGTTTTGCAGAGCATCCCTAATTCATCTCCATTTTATTGGGTTCTAAAATAGATTCTACAGTCCGCTAATCTAAATTACAAACTACACAGACTATAATGAAAATAAAATGAATAGAAAATGTATTGTTTTGTTTTTAGAGTTAATTACTATATAGTTACATCCTTTTATGGCTTCTTATTAGCATAGTTCAATGCTGAGAAAACTGAGAAAGTCACCCTACCTGAACATATATTTAAAAAAAATTGATACATTAGATCCAGTAAATACATTTAATGACACCATTATTTTTACGGGTTCTTTAAATAAATTGAATTTTAAATATTTCAGGGGACTTTAATTTTCTGAATAGAGAATAAGTAAGATAATTGAAAGTTAATGAATAATGAAAGCTGTACCTTCCTGAAAAGATGTTTACAGCCTTTGTTTGCCTCAGTGGGTGTTTAGACAACTAACTACAACTCTTGATAGCAACAGATAATTTAACAAGCACTTATTCTGTATGCATTACTATGTGCCAGGCTCTAAAGGTAAACAGATAAATTAACTGGTCCCTATAGCTGAACATTTTGGTCTGAGCAAACAATTTGAGTGTATGGAAAAATCCCATGGGAAGACCTGTGGATAACCATATTGTTTAGACTGTTTAGCACTACCCATAAGTGTTTAGAAGGAAAAACAGTGACGGTGCCTTTACATAAAAGCTAAAGGATAGACAGCAATGTAAATTGTTGACAGTGTGGAAACAAATACAGATTTTAGTGTTCTAAAATCTGGAGGAGGCTAACTAATACCCATCAGAATACCAACTTTTTTGTAGAATTAAAAGAAAGTCTGATGAGTGTATGCAAGGTAAACTGGTTATCTCCAGTTTATATTCTGGTATTTGAAAGATTTTGGTGGCATAGCTGTCTTGATTTCCAGCAACATATCAGGAAAATTACGATCCTAGTTCTCAGGCCAACAGAAGGAAATTTCAGTACTGGAGTGGACTTTTCTCTAAAATTATTATTATTTTTTAGTTGGATACTTTCTTTATTTGCATTTCAAATGTTATCCCCTTTCCTCACCCCCACCCCCAAAACCACCTATCCCATCTCCCCTCTCCTGCTTCTATGAGGGTGTTTCCCTACCCACCAACCCACTCCCGCCTCCCTGCCCTGACATTCTCCTACTCTGAAGCATCAAGCCTTCACAGGACCAAGGGCTTCTCCTCCCATTGATGCCCCACATCCTCTGCTACATATGCAGCTGGAGCCATGGGTCCCTCCATGTGTACTCCTTGGTTGGTGGTTTAGTCCCTGGGAGCTCTGGGGGGGTCTGGTTGGTTGATATTATTGTTCTTCCTGTGGAGTTGCAAAACTCTTCACCTCCTTCAGTCCTGTCTCTAACTCCTCCATTGGAGACCCCATTGGGAACCCCTTAATCAGTCCAATGGTTGGCTGTGAGCATCAGCCTCTATATTTGTCAGGCTCTGACAGAGCCTCTCAGGAGACAGCTATATCAGGCTCCTGTAAGCATGCACTTTTTGACATCCATAATAATGTCTGGGTTTGGTGACTGCATATGGGATGGATCCCCACATGAGACAGTCTTTGGATGGTCTTTCCTTCAGTCTCTGCTCCATACTTGTCTACATATTTGCTCCCATGAGTATTTTGTTCCTCTTTCTAAGAAGCACTGAAGCATCCACACTTTGGTCTTCCTTCTTCTTGAGTTTCATGTGGTCCGTGAATTGTATCTTGGGTATTCCAAGCATTAGGTTAATATCCACTTATCAGTGAGTCCATACCATGTGTGTTCTTTTGTGATTGGGTTACCTCACTCAGGATATTTTCTAGTTCCAGCCATTTGCCTAAGAATTTCATGAATTCATTGTTTTTAGTAGCTGAGTAGTACTTGTTATTTATGTTATTGAAGGGAAAGTAAACACTTAAAGGAGATGAGTATGGATTTACCACCTTCATTGGTACTGCCCTCTGTTGCTGAATCACAGTTTCAAGGAAGAAACTGAAGGGAGCAGAGACCAAACAGCAAGTTCCTGTTCAGACAACACTGATATGCACATCTTGTATAAGTCATGCAAGCAGGACTGACACCAGCTATCCAAAAGTCTTTGAGTCAGGTATTGATGACAACTGCTCTTGATGACAATAGCCAGAAGACCCAAAAGTAAACAATGTTACCAATTATACACAATGATATTTTGTGTGACTCTGGATAAACAGCATTGTAATCAGAGACAGAGCCTTCAGGTTTGACTTTACAAACTCACCTTTATAGACTTGAGTGTGCTTACCTGAGACTCCTGTACCAGGTTGTCTGTACCTTCTTATGTATGTCTGTGTGGTATTATACATCTTGACAACTGTCTATGTCTGCCTCACTATTGGCCTGTGTGCCAATGAATCAATTCTGTTTCATCTACCTATGACTCATATTTTCACTAACCTCTTAGCTTACTGAGACCCATTTCCAGAGCCTTGTATGTTGCCAGCATATGAGTTTGGATATTTTAAGTACTTCAATTTAAGTTTCCAGATCTTGAGACATTGGCTTAATGTTTTCTATTGTTTGTCAACATCTGCCTGAGAGATTACTAAGGCCACACTTAGAGTACCAGTTAGGTATAATTTCCTAACAAAGAAGGAAGATTACAAACCCATTACTACCTCCTCTTATAACAATAACCTTCCCAAAGCACAGAAAGCAGCACATTGCTGCCTGCATTCTGAAATTGATGTCCTGTCCCTGTTCCTTCATTGTCAAACAAATGGAAAGGCAACACAACCTGAAACAAAAACAAAGCTCCCAAACATTTACATTATACCATTTTGAGGCATATTAAGCTTTTAGCTTCCAGGTGTCTTCTTATTGGTTTTATGGCAATCTCTCATGCTATAATATTCTCATCTAAAGTTAGCTTTAACTGGCTTATATTTATTATTAGTACTGCAGTGCTCATATTCCAGTAGCTTGCTAGTGTCTCCTTGTGTGTCTGACATGTTTTGTTTCTGAGACCTACATTGTGCTCTCTGCTCTTCTGCAGTATTTGTACTGACTATGTTATAGGAAGCCCCGCCTGGTGCACGACTTGGTACTTGGTAATTTTTCACCTCTTGTCAAAAAGATTTAAAACAATCTCATTCCCATCACCTCCAGCATAGCTGCCATATATATATGTGTGTGTGTGTTTGTGTGTGTATGTATATATGTCAGCTATGATTCTACATGTTATTACAATCTCAAAATGTTCTTCCTGTATGTTTAATGTCCACTGCTACCGAGTCCCAGAGGTAGGAATAAACATTGGAAAATCCTGATATTGAAGTTCAGCTATGTGCAAATGAGAGGTAACATATTACACTTTACTTATTAGTCATTTCTTCATGTCATTATTTGAAAATACAGAATAAAGGCACTCTCAAACCCAGGCAAGTATCTTTCATGGAAGGGCCATAGTGGACAATTTAAAAGCCTAGTAGCTCCTGCTTCTGGATTGGAAAGTCATCTAAGGTTAGCTCATTTTAATTACTATATCTTTTTTTTTTTCTGCCCACAGGAAACATTATCTAGTAGAAGTCTAGGTTATCTTCTTCCTATCACAGCCTTTTACCTGAGACATTTTATGAGCTTTTAATTATATGTATATATCAAATACATATAAAAATCAAACACTTAATGATAATAAATTAAAAATAAATGTATTTTAAAACAGTGCTTTCTTATGCATAGAAGTTTATTGAAGACAAAAAGAATTACATATAAGTGAGATGAATATGCCTGGTTATTTTATATACAAAAATTCGCTTTATTTTATGTACCTTAACTAAATCTTATGTCAAGAAGGCTCAGTGGGTGAAAGATCTTGGCAAACAAGCCTGATGACTTCAGTTCAATTCTCAAAATCCATGGTGTACAGAGAAATGTAACTCATAAGAGTTGTACTTTGATGTCTATATATTTATGGCATGCTTTCTCTGTCTCTGTCTCAGTTTTCTCTCTCTCTCTCTCTCTCTCTCTCTCTCTCTCTCTCTCTCTCTCTCTCTCTGTGTGTGTGTATGTGTCTCTTTCTATATGTCTCTCATATGCACACATACATAACCCTTCCCGTACACACATGGTCTCTTTTCCTGTCTATTACAAACATACAAACAAACAAAATACACAATGACAATAATTAATGGCCAAATGTTTGACACTCTAGAACATAAAATAACATTTTTCAGAATTGACTGATATTTTAATCTTATAGTTGACAGTTTAAGAATGATGTTCCAGATAGTACAAAATAGATGAAGTGCATTTATAGCCATACAAAATGGCAGAAGTGTATTTATAGCCATCTCAGATTTTGAGGAGGGGGGATGTTGTTCTAATTGTAAACTAAATTAATTTAAAATCCGTGTTTAAATCCAAATCAACAACTCAAACAGTAGTTTTAAAATTGAAACATTTTAAGTCTGCCTAGTACAATGAAATTCTAATTTGATTTGTGCTGGGGACTGACTGTCATATAAGTCTTTGATTTCTTTTAATTCAAACACTACATTTTTATTCTAGAAGCAATCCCAGATGTACAATAAAGTCCATAAAATGCAAAAGTCTTAAATCTGCCCAGAGGGAGTCTTCGTGGACGCTTTGCTGTGTGCTAGGTTGTAAAATGTAGTGTATTCCCTTCCATGGCTCTAGAAATGTGTTGGGTTTTACAGTTCAGTGTCGGGGAGCAGTGCAGAAGAACTCAGTTTTCGTGTGTGGTTGATTCTGATTACCTGGCATTTGTTGTACATTCAGAAATATTTCCCATTGCCAAATGTCTCTGCTTGCCTTCCATCTCTAGTTATACAATGTGGGATCATGATCCTTGCATTAGAAAGCCATGATCTTCTAGTGATTTGTATGATTTTCAGTGAATAAGTGAGACATTTTTGTTCCCAATTTTGTTTATTTTTGATACAGTAAATTAATTATAATTTCCCTTTACATCCCAAAACCATTGTGCATATCTCTCTTTACTTTACTTCAAATTGATGGTCTTTTTATTCACTGATTGTTATTGCAACCTGATGGTTTTTTTCAGACATATATGTATCTATGCATGTATATACATTCCTAAATATAACCTATATTCCCACATCTAACCTAAATAGAGCCTATATGTATTTTGAGACATATATGTATGCATATATGCATTTTTCATGTAAATACATTCCTAAATATAATTTATTGAGTCTATATTATACAATATTACATGTCTGTATGTTTTTAGGGCTGACTATTTGAAATGGGATAAATAACTAGTGTGTTCTTCTTGAGGAAGACCATGCCTCTCAGTCCTAGCTTTCCTGAATTTCCTGTGGTCCATTATATAGGAGTAAGGCCTTTATATTCCGTGGTTGCTTTAACATCATTCTCAAACTTTCTTCTTTATATATAACCTCTACGCACTTGTGCCAGTTTTATCCTTCAGTGCTCCCTAGTATCTATCTTATTCCTGCCCTAGTCCTCTGATGTTAACTCTATAACGACCTCATGAATTTTTTGATGTAGTACTCATCAGGGTCTTAAAAACTAAAAACACACAAATACATTCTCATAACATCAAGAGAGCACAATGTTACAATGAAAGAATTTTAAGTCTCTCTTTGTTTCCTAATTCACTGTGATACCCAGAAGTAACCATTTTTTTTTAATAGTTTGGAGTAGTTTTGGACTGCTTCTGTATATTACATATACCTATAATGACATATCTCTTCTGGTGAAGATACAAAGTCCGAAGTCACACAGATACCTGTGGGCTATTAATATGAGTTGCTCATGAACAAATAGTTATATTAATTCATGTAGTACTATGTGTTCTTCTGTGATGGCATTATTTAGCTGTGTGGCTGATATGACTATGCATACATTTCTACATAAGTTACTTAGCAACTTCATAATATTACATCATAGAAACTATATGATTTTCAACCATCTGCCAACAGAGGTACCTTAGGTGTATATATATATTCCTATCAAAGATATACTAATCTGATATCCTATTAAAAAATAACCTAATAATATTCTTATCATCTGGACTCTTGAGTACGTGCTTCATATAAGAAATGCTGTATCAAGCAAATATTTCACAATTCTAATTTTGATGAACATTGCCAGCTATTTGCAAAATACACTTTTTACTCTCATGATTAGGAATTTTTCCTCTCTGAAGTTATACCATGAACAAAATCAAGTTAGAGAGGCAAGGGTTTATTTTGCTATTGCATGTCCACATCTAAATTCCACTGTCAAAGGAAATCAGGACAGGAACTCAAGTTGGAGAGGAACCTCAAGGCAGGAGCTACTACAAGAGGTCATGAAGGAATGATGCCCACTAGCTCACTCAGCCTGTCTCCTTACAGTATCCAGAACCACTAACACAGAGGTGGTTATGCCCAAAATTTGTTGGGCCCTTCCACATCAATTGCTATTTAAGAACATACCCTTACACCGGGCAGTGATGGCGCACGCCTTTAATCCCAGCACTTGGGAGGCAGAGGCGGTCGAATTTCTGAGTTTGAGGCCAGCCTGGTCTACAGAGCGAGTTCCAGGACAGCCAGGGCTACACAGAGAAACCCTGTCTCGAAAAACCCAAAAAAAAAAAAAAAAAGAACATACCCTTACACACTTGCTACAGCTCCATCTTATACAGACCTACTTTGGTTTGAAGATAACATCCTATTACTCTATTAGATTTTTCTAATGTTTGGTTACTAGGGTTAAGTTTATTTTATTTGCTGTTAGAATTAGTCACTATTCTGTGAATTTCTAACAGTATTTGACAGCCATAGTGTTTTGTTCTGTGGTGTGTGTTTTCTCAGTTCTGTTTAGCAGGTTTAGGTATTCCACAACACAACCCTTTGTGTGTATGTGTAGTCTAGCGCTGATACCTAATAGTAAATACAATAAGCCATTTCTTTCTTTTTATAAACCTCCTTTGTACATGCAAACCTGGAGCTCTGTAAGTGTTTTAGGTTTCTCTTTTAGTATCAAACATAGGTAATAAATTAGCATGTGATTGTGCATCAATAACAGAAAGAGTAATGGACAATGTACTCTAGTGAAGATGCAAAGCTAGGAGTCAAACAGAAAGGAGCAGTTTGTTATGTCTGGTGACCCCTCAAACTTTAATGTGTGAAACGAGAATAAAAGTTCCCTGTATGCCAACAGAAATGACCATGCATTTCCTATGTTCAAACATCCAACTGTGAGCTCATTATTTTGCACATTCATTCATCAAACCATGTGTTTATTTTTACTAACTTGTTTAGCTCTTTTATCATAATCCCTGCAGAAAGGTGGTTTAAGACAAAATATTTTCAAAGGCTTCTGTTATAAAAAAAATCATGTCATAAATGTCATTCTGCCAGTGTGAATGCAGAAGACAGCTAAATATTTGGACATATTCCATTTGTCAACACAGTCATGTTATACTGGGTTTTCTGTTAATGTTAATTCAGTTTTCATCTAATAGAAAATGCTCTTTCACATACATATTTATAAGCACACCAAATTATGCAGATTCTTCATTTAGATGTAAACACTTTTAAGAGAATGAAGATGTTTACTTTCTGAGGAAGAGAGAATGTGTTTGAGATTCAAGCAGCATATGATGCCTTGCTTAAAACTGCTATCTCTACTTTTACTCCAATTTAATATGTGACTTCACTTCTGAATGCCTTCATTCCTTCTTTTGCCATGTCAAGACATTACGCCCAGGTATTTCTTCTTATTCTTTAGAGGTGTGCTCTATGATCTGAATGGTCATATTTTGTAGTGGGAGATATTTATCGTGTTTCTCATCTTTAAGTATCAAAAGGTTATATATCTATTTTATACCAAAAAATTACCTGGTCCCTAGCCCTCAGTTCACTGTTTCTGCCTGAAAACTACCTCACAGGCAGTTGTGTTCTAGGATCACCTGTTCCTCCCTGCAGTTTTTTACAGGGCATTGATCAAGCCCAGCTGCAGGCCTGAGTGCTGCTCCTGACCCTGACTGCTGCTCTCTGTCTTGGGGTTGAGGGAGAGAGCCTCTCTGGCTTTCTTTGTAGGCCCCTCAGATTCACTCATCTTTTTATGAGGGTTTTACCTCAGGTTAGTTGAGGTCTAAGCAATAAGTTGGGTGCCAATTTGTTGTGGTAAATTTCCAACCCAAATAAGACTGGTCAAAGAAAACACAACTCAATAATTATGAATATAAGCTGCACACCTAGATTGGGTAGATTCAACACTACACTACTCTATTCCCCAGCTATGAGACCCTTATAACTTGCAAGTTTTCCAAGTCCTGCATTTGTCCTTCCACCTCCTGATCCTTTGTCATCTTCTCCTCAGTCGTCTTCCTCCTCCATTGTCTTCTTCCTCCATCCTCCTCTCTCCCTCTCTCTCTCTTCCCACCAACCTTTATTTCTCCTGCCCTTCTCTGCCCAATCACTGGCTGTAGCCTTTATTTTACAAATTAAGGTGGGCAGAAGGTTCAGTAGAAGTCACCTGTGTACTGATTCACTCCTCCTCTGCAGCCCCTTCCAGGAAAGTGGAATTAGCATCAAAATATAAGGCCAGGGCTATTCGCATCAATATTTCTCTAGTATTTCTCTGCCATTTTAGAGAGGTGAAGTTGACACCTCCACAACACTGTCCATTTCACAGATAATATGAATGTATGTACAGGTCATTCATATAACAGCTTTCATTCATTTGTTCTTATAACTTTTTTTTTAATAGGAAGAAATTTGGGGGATTGATAGAGTACCTTTTTTCAGAGCTAACTTTCAAAGTTTATGTTTGTGTATGTATGTGTTTGCAGACATGCATATGTGCATAAGTGTGTCAACATGTCGGAAATTTTCTGTGTGTATTTGCATGTAAGTGGGTATGTGTGTGTGTGTTTTGTGTGTGCTTGTGCATGCCTTTGTGTGTGTGTGTGTGTGCATGTGCACACACACATGTACACATGTGTTTTAAAATGCTTTACTTGGAAACAGATATATAAATTTGTTAAGGTTGATATTTTATTTATTTGTTTAACTTAGTTCTTGTGTATTTGAGATATAGTCTAACTCTGTAGCCAAGACTAGCCCTAAGGTCATGTTAACTCTCCTATCTTACCTAACAAACTGCTAGTGTAACAGATGTAAGTCATGATGATGACTGCTGATCCCCTTGCCCTGGGAGTCATTTGGACTACTTTCAAACATCATGATACTAAAATATTTTTAATCATTCTAACAAAAATAGTAATGATTATAATAAATACTAACTCAATGATTTAGAACAGCTTTAATTTATTTGGGAAATTTTAAGGATTTTTCCTTTTCTCCCAAAAAATTCAACACAAGTGGACTAATATTTTAAAAAAAAATTTTTTTGATTAAAATGGACCATTCTAGTTGATAATATATCTATCAAACTTCTATATAATAAGTAACTAAATCATGACTCTAATAGTAATATAGCAAATCAAATAATATATTCTACAGATTCTATGTTGTATAACATCCTGCTTAATATTATAACAAACATAACTCTGAAGATTAGGCTATTTTCTGACCATTGAAATATGAAATCGAAAAATAGGTTAAGACTCATTTTAGTGCCACTGCCACAGGAATTGGCAAATTTAACAAATGTTACTCTTCACCTCTAGACAGAAGACTTTGCATCTGCAAAGCAAGTTTCTTCCCATTTATCTTGTCTATTTTATTTATATTCTTTATTTTGTTACTATAGTAAAATACATGCATATTTTCCTTGTATATCCATACACAAAATCATATATAATGAATTTAAGTTGTATCTTCTGGTTAATCTCATTGGGTTCAACATTAAGTAATGATATTCTTGATACCCTTGTCCTTATGGCACAAGTATAAATATAAAATAGGGAAATTCACAAATTCATCTCTAGATTCTAATACATTGACCTAAAAACTCTATCACATGTGGACAATTTTATTTTGCATTGTTTAATTTTAAGTTTCTCTTTAGAGTGTTTACAGTATTTTGATGCAGATTGAGTGTGCATGTGAATATTCATAAAAATAAGTATATAGATAAACAAAATCTGTTAGTGATATTGCAAAGGTTGTAGAAATAGACAAAGCATTTTAATTGGCTATGCACTACTAATTTTAACACCTAACAGACATTAAAATGTTGGATTCTTTTATCTATATAATACCATAACAACAGTACCAAGAAGCACAATACAGACATCATATGGATTGTTTATGGAGCTGTATTGGGGAATTAGAGAAGGAGACTTCCATGGCAGAAATAGAATTAGAAACCTCTGTATGTCTCAAGGTGAGGCTCACTTTTCTGTAGACTTTGATACTTAGCTGCTTCCAAGTGAACCTGTTACACTTAGAGTTTGAAAATATTACCTGTTTCAAAGGTGAAATTACCCCTTTTAGACAATTAACCCATATTCATTTGCTTATTTATAATTCTTTCTATAACCAGACTATTCTTCTTTCATGGGAAGACACGGACATGCATGGAACACCACGATTACAGTTTCCAGAGCCAAAGAAGCCCCATTTAGGAAGATATTGACATCAACATAGACTCAGGGCACTCTTTTGAGTTCTTATACACCAGAAAGTATTTCTGTAATTACATCCCTTTTCTCTGAGTGACAAAGCAATATAAATGAAGGGTCACAGAGGTTTAAAAATACTGTTAGTGTGGAAAGGTCTGACTTAAAGATGAAAGTCAATGTGATATTGAGGGAAATGTCAAAATCATAAACAGCGCTAATCCTCATCAGACCTAATATATTTAGCAGTTAATAGTTTAGGCAATCTCCTCCTTTATGATACTGTAGAAAAGGTGAGTTTCATCTGAGAGGATGAGTTTTATACTTTCCAGTTTCTGGACCACTTAACAGAGAACATCCAGTAGAAAGTTCTAAAGCATTCCTGATTGAAATCAGTTGGTACAGTGTTGGAATAGCTACATGCAACATCCATCAGGTTTATGCAGCAGTTGACAAACTAGCTTGTAGCTTCTGCCATTCCCTCATGTGGGAAGAAAGTCCTTAATCCTATTTGATGTTAACTCCCAATTAAAAAACCCGCAAGTTTAACAATATATTAAAAGATTTTTCCAACTCCCACCCAGCCTCCACGTATTTTAAAACAAAATGATTTTCTAACTAGACTCATGGGAGAATTTAAAGCTCTATCTGCGTTTTCTTGTGAGAGAGGACTCCCACTAACTGTTCTCTCAGGAGTCGGAGTGTGTTATGGGAAGAATTCCAGACACAGAAATGATAGAGTAGTCGAGGGTTTCTCAGAACTGTATTATGGGTTAAGACAAGGCAGCAATACTGAGGGAATTTTTAAAAAATATATCATACATAAGACACAGAGACTAAAGACAAAAATAACAAAAACAAAATCATGTGCTAAGTAGGAGAAAATTTTAAATATTCATTGGGACTAAATATTTTACATGTCTGCATGACCTGAAATTAGGGCTCCAGTAGTTACACTCGTTTCTTTTCTTTAGCACACTTTCTTCAATATAAGTGCAATTTTCTAAAATATCCATAAATCTAGCAGCATTTCGTTTAAACAATGAAGTCCTATAATTCCAGGAAGCAGAAGAGGGAACTGATGAAGCAGAAGCAAGAACAAAGATTCAAATAGACTTTCCCTATGAGAGAACAACAGCAGGGATCTTCTTCACCACCCAGTTCATATAAACGGCTGACTTGTGGATGGTTACTATGAGTCGACTAACGTGGGGGAAAATAGCCATTCAAGATTTGCTTTGTTTAGTAGAATTTAGCATATGGTTTCCATTCTGGGTTGATCTGCTATATTATTTCTGGTGCATGTCCAAAACAATGGTCCCTTAAAGTATATGTATGTACTATAAAAAGTATTGTAAAATAAGACTCCATTATATCAGTGGCCATCTATAAAAAAATAGAATACAATACCGCGAATCACGAGGAAAGAACCAAGACACCATATAGGTGAAGGAAAGTGAAGCATAATTAGACAATATCCAGATGCCAGGAGAAGAACAGACTGAGTCGGCAGCAAACAGGAGGTGGAGACCCAGGAAGATCAGAAGTTCAAGGCCAACCTTGCCAGAATAGTAAGTTTGGGGCCAGGTTGCTTTTCAAGAGATTCTGTTTTAAAAATATCAAAATGATAGAAAAGAAAATTTACGGAGGCGTGGCAGCCAACGTGTCACACAGAACACACCACCAACACACAGGAAAGACACCACATCACATGTTGATGTCATTATAATTTTCTCACTTCTTTTCAAGGAAATTGAAAACTTATTAGCTAGCTGTACTTTTTCTATAGATGTGTGTGTGGAAACATGATCTCACAAGATAGACCAGATAGCTTCCCATTTTTCAGTCCTCATACGTCAGTCTCTAGAGTGTTGGGATTCCAGACTTTTGCTATCAGGCCTTTTGTTACACTATAGATTTAAAAATCACATTCTATTTGATCAGTTTGGGGAAATGAATAAGTAAAATAATTGCTGAGTTCTAATGGAAAAAATAAAATTTTATGAAAGCTAAGTTGGAGTTTAAGTAGGAACTGGTAGATGAAAATGTAAAGAAATTCTGAGTGTGGCAGTTAAAGTCACTTAAAGAATTCACAGTGAGAATTTTTATCTGGGAACTCAATTTTATCCCTAAAGCTTTGATTAAGAGTTTCCATGTTCCTTTATGCTATGAGTTAATATTACTTTTCCTAGTAGCCTCGATTCTGTTGAGCCTTGCCTTCAGCACTGTGAAATCAATACAGTAGGCACTTTGTTCTGTGCTGAACACCTGTAGTTTCTTGGTGTGTGATGATTTGGGATTCTGCAGATGCTACTTAAGCCAATAACCACATGGCAGCCTATTTTTCCAATACAACATTTTCCACAGCAGCAGGGAACATTAAGCAACTTCTGTGGGAAGTAGTACACAGTCTTTTGTTAACCATAGGTGCCCATAGGCCTTGGATAAGGTTAGACAAAATATTGTTGGTTTTTTTTTGTGGGTGCTATAGAAGATAGTATTGATTCAACTTCTGAATGCATTGACGTGGGGTTGGACTGCTCTTCCCTCATGCTGTGATTTCCAAGCTTGTTAGTGACTTCACTCCTGGTGGGAACAGAGAATTTAATAAGCTCATTGTATAGATGCAGGGTTAGGAAAGGGTCATGTGTGAGATGTGGATTTCCATAACCTTGGTTTGATATTTTTTAACCTTAGATTCATTTCTCTCAGTTTGAAGTTTAATTCCCGAATAGCAGGATAAATAAACTCTAGCTACAGTCTGTGCTGAGTGCAGAACTACCAACTTCTGAGACTAGAAAAGAAGGAAAGGATGGTGTAGTAGAGAGAAAATTGGTTTTCAAGAAAAGATCTAACAATGGATACTGAGAATGAGGGAGCTCCATCTATGTAATTAATAATGGTGGCATTATATGTGACCCATTTAAAGAAGACTAGGGCATTAAAAATAAGGTTACAGAAGTGTTGAATTTTAGAAAGAGAGGTGGCATGTATCCCGCCTATAAGGTTGTAAGAAGTGTGACTAATTAATTTCATCAAAGCTGTTAGAGAAGTCTTCCCACAAGAACTGCAGTTGAAATGTGGAAATATGGTTACAACATCATTTCAGATAACTTACTGCATAAAGTTTTAAAGGTTTCTTACTTCCCTCACATAACACCCCACCCTGATTTTTTTCTTAGTAGAAATAACTAGAGCATTTTGAGGGTTCACGATGTACATTTCTTTTCATTTGAAAACTTCACATCTTGCTTTTCAAAGATCCAAGGACATTGAAAATGACATTGGCAATAACAAGGTTGGAAAAAATCTACCACTTAGAGATCCATTCTCTGAGTAACCTCCCTTGAGGACTGACAGAGGTATCCCTTGTTCTTGTTTATTATTTTCAAATGCCAGCTCTGTAAAACCTTACAGGTTATATCCCAAGGGTGTTCTATTAAAATCACCAACTAATCCATCATGAAGATTTGTGTTTTAAATCATATTCTTTATACACACAATATTAAGAAACTAATAGTTTCATGTTTCAATGACTCAGTAATAAATAATAAGATAAGACACCCATTTCAGAAAGCAAGCTTGTTGGTGACTATTATGAATACTACCTCCTTATAAAAATTCATGTAAAAGTTACCTGTCTCCAGTGGTCCATCAACTTGAGCTGAACAGGCGAATATATTCACAATCTATTAATTGTCTAATTTTACCAACATAGCAAGATTGTAGAGGTATTATTCAGGAACCTGCTACATATATGAATATTCATAGCACTGAGGAGCCTGAGGAGACTGTCTTAGGTTCAAGGACATTCTGCTCTTTTAAACTTAACCACATAGCTTTTGACCTTGACAATATTACCAATATTTCAAGATTGAACACATGTGATTGTGAGCTATCTTTATTATACATTATTTTAAAGATGTTCCAGATAAAGCGAGGAAGAACATAAAAAATTAACAGTCCCTATATGCCTTTGGAATCCCTGCTCCTAGAACCTCTCCTACTATTAGCATTCTGCCTAAGGTATCACATTTGTTATAGACAATGGACCAGCACATCACAATTCTTTGGAGTGCAAAGCTAGCCTTTGAGCCACTCTTGGCATTATACATTGCATTTATTTTTAAATTATTAAATGACACCTGGCTTCTCTTGTTTTATATAGAGCAATACTTCTGTCTAAATACTTGCAGTCTTCAAATTCCTTCTCTGTCCCTAAAACCCTGATAATAATTGATCTTTACATATTCAGAGATTTGCTTTTCCAGTACAAGATTGTTAGTATCAGAAAGCATTTCTCTTCTTTAGATGGCCTTATTTCAACTTTATGATTTTCTGTGTTTTTTTTTTTCTTGCCCTAATAGCCTCTTTATCTTTAGTACCAGAAAATTTTCCACTAGTAGATTCTTAGTTACTTTTCTATTGTTCTGAAAAAACCACCATAGGCAAGGCAACTTATAAAAGAAAAAAAATTAATTGATGAGTACTTGAATGAGAAAGACCATCATAAGCTCAAAGCTCATGCATACATTTGAATATATGGGCCCCAGTTTGTGGAACTGTTTGGGAATGGTTAGGAGTTGTGGCCTAATTGTAGGAAATGTATTGTGGAAGAGAGAATGCTTTGGGGTTTCAAAAGATTTGTGCCATTTCGGTAGTGTGTGTGTGTGTGTGTGTGTGTGTGTGTGTGTGTGTGTGTGCATGTCTGTGTGACTGTATATCCTATATTTTCAAGCAAACTGTGAACTTTTAGCTGTTGTTCCAGCTGTTCAGACTGTTGCCATGGACTCTAACTCTCTGAAACTGTACCCCAATTAAACTGTTCCTTTTATTAGTTGTCTTAATCTTGATGTGTTGCCATAGTTGTGAAAAAGTAACTTAGGCAATTAGATTTACAATGGTTTTGAGTCCATGATGTCTGTAGGAACGCTTGAGAGCTTACATCTCAAATCACAAGCAGGAGGCAGAGATCATAGTAGGTTTGACAGGAGACTTTTTAAAGCCTGCAAACCAACCTTCCTGACACATCTCCAAAAAAAATCATACTTGTTAATCCTTTCTAAATAGTTCCACCAACTGGGGTTCAACTACTCAAATATATGAACCTATGGTGTCAATTTTCATTCAAAACATCACACTAAATAGTCCCAAACTCACTTATCCATCTACTAATAGCTGCTTTTGTATTTGAACAATTTTGAATATAAAATATTTATATTAGGATGATTTTATATGGACATACATTTTTAACTATCAAATAGAACAAATAGTGGATTGGATGCTGAGAGTGTGTAGTTTTAAAGGAACATGGGAAACTGTCTTCCCAAATGGCTGAATGATTTTGTGTTCCCAAGAATAATGCATGAGAGTTCCTATAGCTCATGTTCCCATCATATTTGGTCATTACCATGTTTATACTGTAGCCATTCTAATAAGCATGTAATTTTATATGTCACTAGTATTTCAATTTTCAATTCCACATTGACAAATAATATAAAATGTTTTTTCATATGTTGTTTACCATCTGTGTAACTTTTTTGGTGTGTCTGTCCAGGACTTTCCACAGTTTTTAACCTGTTAATTCTTCTCATTTAATGTTGATTTGTATATACTTTATATAATTTTAGTAAATGCTTCAATATGTCTTTTCTTTTTTTATCATCTGTGTCTTTCTTTTCATTCTCTTAAAATTATCTTTCAAAGCCAGTTTTAAATTTTAAGTCCCATTGAAATACTATAGCTTTCATGGATTATATATTTTATGTTGTAACTTTAAAGTCATCTCCAAATCCAAGTTCAAAATTTTCCTTATCCTTTAGAATTCTTGAATATTTTACTTTTTGATTTATGAAGTGTCATGCCTTAAAAAAATCATACTTTGAGTTCATCTGCATGTCTAGTTTCTAAATAAACATACATTTGCTACATAGGTGTTCTTGAAATTTTTGGGATAGACATATGATTAATTATTATATGTAAAATGAAAGCAGTATAAGAATAAGCTAATTTTTCTTATTCACTTCAAAATACGCTACTGAAGTTCTTACTATCAGGTACTATTATAAAGGTAGTTTTCTATTTTCATGAGATGACTGTGATTTCCTCAAATGCTGGAAACTCAACACTTTTCTCTTAACTAAGTGAGGATGGATATATGACTCAACAATTATTTTATTCAATTGTATCCAACAGTTGAAATGCCTTAATATTTTATATAACATTAATTATATCATTTAAAGTACTATTACAGTTTTGAATAATTACATTTATTTTTCCAGAATAATATTGGGCTTCATCAACTGAACAAATGCTATTAATTTAAATGTCATAAAGTAAACCAATAAAAACTATTTCAATTTAAATTGATGAAATTTTTTCACAGTGAACATCAAAGTTTAAATCGTAAGATTTACTGATACTTAAAATGCAGACATGGTGATATATTGTCTTTGTATATAACAAAATAGATGTTAGATAGTAATAGGAAGATAAGTAGAAAAGAGAGAGATGAATAGGTAGGTATGTAAATAGATAGATAGATAGATAGATAGATAGATAGATAGATAGATAGAAATTATAATCATAAGAGCATATTTGAAAGAAAGTTAATAATATTACATTTATAAAAGTAGTCTCTTGCTTTTCAGTTGTGGTAGAAATTCTCAGGGCAGGGCACTTATGAAACAAGAGCTCTAACTCTCAGCTCCATCTGCATCATCAAGAATATATAATACACATATAAGTTTGTCTTTTTAAAAATATTTTGCAGTGAGAATTTTAAATACTGTTTGAATAACCAGTGGATATGCAGAGAAATGTTGGCGCTGTGATAATTTCTTTAAGACTTTGTATGTACTCTGTTAGAATGTGACTTTTCTATGTACTAAAGTCTTAACATCTCTATATGTGCCATGCTACTACAGAAAAAAAAAAAAAAACAGGCAATTTATGTCACTTAATCTATTAATATGCTGCAGTCTTAAGTAAAATTGTGGTACATTTAGTGCACTTGGTGTTTTAATATAACCGAAGGTCATGGTGTTTTATTACATCAGAAAAGAAAACTTAGGCATCAACTATAAGATCCATTTGACCATATTATGATAATAGCACTGCTTTATGTAATTAATAACTTATTGAAACATGAAGAATAAAATTTTATTAATTTAAAATTTATTGGAGTATGATCAATATGAGCTAACAATAATTAAAAAAAACGTGACTATAACTTCACTAGAAATTTTAAGGTATGTTTTCTAAAATGTTTGGTAGGCTATGCTTAGATTAAAAAAAAACACTTGCTTCACAGCTACATTTGGATTATCTTAGCCAGCTCAAGTGAATTTCCATAGCCTTCAAGGACACATTGATGTCACAGTACATATTGTGCTAATAACCAACATCATTGAGCCATCTTCCTTTTGTGTGGTTGACCTTGTTGCTCTTACAAAGGTGACAGGAGTGGGGAGGATTGTGGCAAAGCATCCAAAATTTAGAATAGCTCATAGCTCAGCAGTACATTGTAGACATTAAGGTCAGACTGGATGCCAAATAACCTGGCCGACTTGGAATGCGTAGCAGGAGAGCTACCAAGAGAACACTGCTGGTTTACAATGTCACTGTATCGGCTAAGAAGCAGGATAGCTACTAACAACCTGTTTTAATTATCTCGCTGATGTTAGCAATGAGGAAGAACTCTTACATTTCGCCTCTCAAGACACTGTAGGGATGTATGATGTGTCAATAAAAATGGATGATTCCAGAGTCCTGGAATAGTTAATGCAAGCACTTCTAATATGAGTCACATTACCGATGAGTTAGCAAGAAGCTCAGGTCCAGAGGGCAGGTTCTAAGCAGAGATATTGAAAGATGTTCACTAGATTCCTGTACTGCCTGCTGATGTGGGAGTTCTAATAAGGAAGTTAAGTTCAGTAATTGACATAAAAGTCACATAAATCAAAAAGAATCCATTTCATCTTTATTCAAATTTAAAGACTGTACTATTAGAAAATCTTTAAAGATATTTAAAAATTAAATGGATGTTATGATGTCTATAGTTGAGTGATTTAAATATACAATATGGAAAACTTGAATTCATGACATTTTTCTCCATTTGTAATAAGTACTGAAAATTAGATATTAGTTAAGTATCTAGTTCCACAAAATGAGAGTAAAGAATCATGTTACGTTAATATACATTAATATATATATTCACACACACACCAATACACACACATATATACATACACACATACATATATACTCTATTTTTCCAGATGGGATTTCTCTGTATAGGAGCAGCCCTGGCTGTCCTGAACTTACTATGCAGATCAGACACATCAGTAACTCAGAAACCCACCTATCCCTGCTTTCTAAATGGTGGGCTTAAAGTTGTGTGCTACCACTGAGCATCTCTAAGTCACCTTCCTTATTCTCATTCCTCTAAATATGACTTCATTGTTTTTGCTCCCCATCAAGCCAATGAACTTAATGCAATTATGAGAGCCCCTTTCCAATGTTCTCTTTACTATCAGTAAACCATTAGACTAAACACAATATTTAAATTTGCTAAAAATTTTTATTATAATAATCTTAACAGTTTTCTAATTCAAATCCTCATGTTATGTAAAAAGAAAAAAAAAGTTCATCCTACAATGGTCTGACTGTTTTGTTCTCTAGGGAGCTCATGGCATTAGAATTGAACAAATGAGAAATATACCATTTTTATTAAAAGGTTAATGAAATTCTTTCTGACTTTTTGGAGGAAAGTTCAGTTTGGGAATTTGCCAATGTCTGGAAACCCTTCCAGGTAACCTGAATGGTAGCTGCCCCTTTGCAAGTTAGGACCAGAGCCAAGATGTCAACTGAGAAGGAATCTTCATTGAAAATGAAATGGATGATAAAATAACATGTAGGAAAGGATAAGATCTGGTCAATAAAGGTCTCACACGTTTGTTATATAAATGGTTCAGTGTACTTGGATTTTGTGAATCTCATTTTTCCTCAAATGATTATAGTACAAAATACCACAAAGCTGTATTTATTGATTCAACATAACCAATTATAAAAAGACAGAAAGTATATCTTAATTCACTAAGATAACCTCTTTGGGAGAGTAATGCATGGTATCATTTCCTTCTTGTGTCTACTTTGTCAGCAATGAACTTGTAGGGAGAAATTCCTTTCTTTCTTTCTTTCTTTCTTTCTTTCTTTCTTTCTTTCTTTCTTTCTTTCTTCTTTCTTTCTTTTTCTTTCTTTCTTTCTTTCTTTCTCTTTTACTTTCTTTCTTTTGCTTGTATTTAGATATATTTCATGATGTTAAAATTGAGAGATCAAGCCAGTCATGCCTATTTCAGTTAGGTTGTTTGAACAATGACATATTTAAGAGCAGATTGTGTGGTAGAAAGGTATGTGCCAGAAACTACCAATGTGCCCATCATTGTTGCAGATATTGTATTGCAGTATTGTATACTGACCTCAATAGCAGCAGGAAATAGTAGGGTGACATGTTAAGCAATTATCATCAACCTTCATCATACTAAGGAGAAAATGTAAGGCTGATGTGTATTTCTTTCCAACTTAGGATACCAACAGAGCACATTAAAATTTTGCATAAAAAGATGACAAAATAGTATATATTAAGAGAAACCATTTTTTTCATGACATAATAGCATCTGGCAACTATAACAATGACTCTTCATGGTACAGAGTCTCTAAACCTGCAGTAACTATTCAGTCTATACATCTAGATGCTTCCACAGAGCCAACCTGGCGCTAAGGGCAGTGAGGATTCCTGGGGAGCCATTGCTCTTCAGTCTGCCTTGGAAGGTGAAAATCTCTGAGTTTCAGCATTTGTGAAGGTTCAGAACATCAATGGTGGATACAGGATTGACTCTCAGTACAAGCTTAGCTGAAACTAAGCAGAGACATTATGAAAATGAACTGGTCTCCTGATATATGTTATTGCTTTGGGAGATAATTTGGGGAAGCCAGAGGTATAACATGATCACACGGCTGTGTTTTTGGTTTGGTGGCTGAGTTGTGGAGGCACGCCTTTGTTTTCCAGGGAAGGAGGTAGTAATTTTGGCTGCTTGCAAATCAAATAACTAAAATAAATAACTGAACAACAAATGAATAAGTGATAGGAGAAAGGTTGACGGGTATGAACTTGGCTGAGGGACCTAAGTGTATTCTCAGGTTTTCTTTCCGTTTAACTACTTGACTGGTATATGTGGGCAACTAAAGCAAACAAACAAGCCAAAAATCAAAAAAGAACCAGTGGGTAGGTGACCGTAGTGTGGTGGAGGAAGTCTAGCAAGGTTGGTTGAGGTGGGCCTTTTCAGTGGCCTACACTTAGAGGAGTGTGGAGCTGACTGACCTGGGTAAACTGACTTTTGCCTGTAGTTTGCTATAGCACCCCACCAAGGGAACAATAGTCAAAAGCAGTGGAGCAGGGGTATGGGGCAGGAGGACAACTGTAAATGAAGGGGAAAATCTCAGCAGCTTTAAATGCTTCAGAGCTGAGTTTGTGTGTAGTGATTTTACCCGTGCATGAAACACCGGTTAGGAGCAAAGCCTACTGATCCTATGCTTTTTCATCCAGTGGTTTGATCATATGCTTCCACACCTGTTTGTACTAATGAGTCCCTTCATTTGAGGAGGTGTGCAGTGTTCTCTAACCACCTGGAGTCCCGTGAGCTCTGTTCAACTATTTGAGGCAGGTTATAGCCCTTGAATTTAGACAGGATAATTGGGAATTAATTGGGATTCATCTCCTGAGAGCCTGGACTTATAATAATGATAGCATGGATGTGGCCCAATTACATTAGCCACATCCTAGAGAAGGAAAGGCTGGGATTAATCAGTTTCTGCTAATATTGCACAAACAACCCTTGAGGAGATTCAAGATGTCTATCCCTTTATCCTGTTAAAATATTCCCTGTGCTTGCACTGGACACATGGCTATTATAAATTTGTTCTTTCTTATTACCGTTCCATTTGGTGTTCAGCATTGTGGCAAACTGTCCCTATACTGAGCCTGAAGATCTGTCATGAACATCTAAGTAATAAGAAAGAGATGTGTCCTCAGCATGAAGTTCTGAGTGAGTCATGGACCATATAACCTCAAACCCATAGGAAAATGGTGAAGCCATTTTCAGGGTGTAGCTCTGAGAGATGACAAAGCGAATAACTTGTTCTGATATTGATGGTGGCAATAGAAAATGTCCACCATAGTTCCTCCGTCCCTATATATACAGTCTGAAGATCTATCACTACAGAAACTGCTTCTACTGGGATTACCTAAACTGGTCCTGGAATTCAGCTGCATACCATAAACCCTGCCTCTTTTTGTTTGAATGTAATTACCAACCTTCTTGTTCAGGTGTATGTAATAACCTGACCTCGGATAACCCCATCCACCTGATACATGTATGTTAGTTTCTTCATTCCCTTTTTGCCATTAGTCAGGCCCAAGTCAGGACCATTACAGAGGACTCTGCAATAATGTATGCCTGTATTCTGAAGAAGTAAAATTATTCCCACATATATAATATTTTATATAATAAATTTATACTTTTAAATATATGACATGTAGTTTTAGTGAATGACTATTGTAAATTAAAGCTGACCTTTAACAGAGGAATATGTCAATCTACAGCAATGAATGCCACACGTTTTTCTGTCACCTGACAGTTGAGTCCTTCCTAGTTTAGCGACACAGGAGAATGGGCCTAGAGAAGGCAATTTCATTATTATTTACATTTTCTATTATACTAAGTTTTTCATATGAAATCTATACAATTTTTATGTTACCTTTTAAAGCAATGAAAGTTTTAGGTGTCAACTTAATTAAATCAAAACTTAAAAATAAAGACAGATACTACTTCACCTGGCCTTAGTACTTGATGGCAGCTACACTCTGTCATTATGACTTAAAGATTTACACTGTTAAAGCTGCCCCCAACTATTACCAAGTCTCATTCCAGGAACAAATTGTTAAGAGCTTACTTGAGAACCAATCTCATATATGGTCTCAATTCTGCATCTTTTCCATTTTTGTCCTCTTTCATTGCTCTGCCTACTAAAATATCTATTGTGAGTTTAAATTCAGCTTCTTGTTTCACACAGGATACATTATAAACACAACTTACTCGCTGTAGAATAAACCATTTCATTTGGAGATAAACAACGGTATTTTTCTAACTTAAAGAATTACGATAAATATTATTTTTTGTAAGTTAATTGAAAATTTAGATATATCTTATAGTTTACAAATAAACTAGCAAAAATTTAAGAATTTCTGAGATATATCCTAGTTTTGATCAGTTTGTCTACATATATAAAATAGTTTCAAGCATCACAGACATATGCCAACACGTTTAGTGGTGGGAAGGCATATGATAAGTTATAAACATAGTCCATCTGAGCATATTATAGCTGAAAGGCAGAATTTCTTCTTTAATTTCTTTCTGTTCTTTCATACTTATTAAGAGCTTCAAGAAGTCAGTCTATAGCATCAACATTTCGCTAGAAAATTGACTGAGCTTAGCTTCTGAGCGTGTCAGTGACAAGCTTGTTCCCTCCCACTGTAGAAATGAGTTACACATGTTCTCTGATGCCTAAAGCTTTATTGCTTAAAAGGACTATATAACATTCTATAGATTAAATATGAAAAAACTTAGTATAATCGGAAATGTAAATAATAATGAAATTGTCTTTATAACAGGATAGTGTTTCCTCCAGCCTGCAGGAATTGTTCATTTACATTACTAACCTTAACTGAAATATCTCGAATGTACACATCTTTAATGTAAGTTCTTTGAGAAATTCTAGGCTATTCTTATGTACCTTAAAAGCCTTCCATTCTTTCTCCATTATTGCACCTCTAGCTACTGCTATATTTTTGAAATATCTTTTTAAAATATTCTACTCCTCTGTTTGAAGACAATTATCTAGGACTGCCATAGCAAAGCGCCACAAGCTGAATAACAAAAACAGCTGGTTTGTGTTCTTTAAGAGTTTGGATACTGGAAGTCTGAACTCAGGGAGTAAGCCAACACGACCATGCCTGTTTCCTGTCTTTTGGTGAAGGTAGTCACTGTTCAAGGTTTCTTAGTTTGTAGAAATTGGAAGCATTGCTCCATTTTCTGCCTGACTACATATGGAAAGGTACCTGCATGTAACTATAGTATGTTTTCTTTGCGTATGCCTGATTTTGTACTGTTTTGTTGTTGTTGTTCATTAGAAAAGAGAACAATAAAGGGCTGGCCTTTAATCACTTCATATTAGTTGATTATATGTTCAAAGACCATATTTTAATAATAGGGTCCCACATGTAGGTGCAACTATGAGGTATTCAGCCAAAAGTTTTAGAGGAACACATGTTAAATAAACACATTGGTGATGCAATACATTATTTAGTGTATTAGGTCTCTCTCACACACACACACATACACACACACACACTCACACACATACACACAAGACGTTTACTTTGATAAGATTTTTTTTTTATCAGAAATAGTGTGTGTTTTCCAAAGTATGTTCTTTGAAATTTTGATGTGATAAGACTCATTTTACAAGAAATATTCTGTAATCATGCTTCACAGTACAGGAATTCCTATATTCTCAGTATGGCCAATATATATTTTTTTAAAGCTATTTGAAATATCCTGACATTGGAGCCCTTGCCTATAATACTAGCAATTAGACATATAACTAGGAGGGCCAAGACTTCAAGACTAGACTCAAATATATAGTGGGCTTGAAGCCAGCCTGGGCTATAAGGAACCACTAAGATGTATCATTAAAAAATAGGATTTTTGTAGTTGGTGACTCTCAAATCTATTTAAGAAAGATAACTAAAATACAAAGCACAGTTACTTTTATGTAATTTTTATTAAGGGTTGATATTCTTCACCATTCTGCAAAATCACTAGAACTGTAGAACAGAATTACTAAAATCTCTTTCTTAAGTCCTTCTAGATTAACAATTAAAAATTAATAAGTAACCAATAACATTTGAGAATACATGTACAGGTATAAAAGCATAGGCTCATTAGGAACCAGTACAGGATTATTACAGTAGTTTTTCCTTCTTTTACACAATAACACAAGGTTCAGGTCAGTTCAGGGTCACTTTTCAGATATCTTAGTAGGACAAACTACTTCAGTAGCCACAAATGCAGGATCTCAGAGCATTTGAGCACCCTTGCATGCAAACTGGGCCTGCTGAGGAGAAAAGAAGGTGAATAGATGTGGGAGATCACATAAATATAACTGGAAATTGTCACAGACGGAGAAGAAAAGCATAAGAAGACAGTAGAGTTCCTCAGCACGGAAATCTTCGATGTTAGGGCTGAAGGTGCCCTCTGATTTTCCCCCTGATTTCTGGGAACAACTGAGTACCAGGATGGAGCTTCACTGGTTTGTTTCCAGGCACTGCACTGATGTTCTCATTGTTCACTGCCTAGCTGAAAATTTCATCTACCTGTCACTATTAAAAAGACTGAGATGAATCTGGCTATAAGAAAAAGTGGCTTATTTTGGCTCATTGTTTTAGATTGTCCAGTTCCTGATCGATTGATTGCTCCTGATGCTTTGGGGCCTATACTGAAGTTCCAAGGCATGGTCAATTTACCCAATTTCCTAACTTAGGCTAGATAATTAAACATAATACTGATAATAATGAAGTAAATATGGGTTTAAAAAGAGGCTGTATATTCTCCTTCAAGGTTACCCTCTAGTATTTGAAGATTAGATTCACATATCATAGATAATGCTACCTATTAACAGGTCTACCTTGAGACTCAAGCATCTTCAGTGTTAATGCTCATGACACTGGCATCTTTGAGTGTGTTCCTATAACTATCCGGGAATCCACAGCATCATTGCAGATGTATTAGTTCCTGCTAATTGCGTAGGAATATACTTGCTCTGACTTTAATCCCAACTTTCATTAATACTATCTCTTCTTTACAGACCTCTGTCTTCACATTGTCTTCTGCTGACCATTTTCATTCTATATGGTTGACTTTAAAAACAAAAATAAAAGTGTCCAGTGCTCTTAGGAATAATGGTTTCTGTACTTGAAAATTATTCTGATGGCAGCAACAGGTGAACATGGGAGCCTTTTCTAACACACTTTATAGAAGAACATAGAGTCTTGGATGGGTTAGGGACATGGCACCTGCAAGCCCATATTACATGAAGCTTCATGCTATGAATGACCAATGCTAAAGAAGTTATGTAATAAAGCCCTATTTGGGATATAATGGGTAGTTCTATTTATACCTTGAAATCTATGTTGCTATTTAAGCAGTCAAGTAAAGTAATGGCTAATCGTCCCTCCATTGCATTCTGTACTTTGCTCATCCATTTCACTGGATAACTTAAGGCAGAATCTATATTGTGAAAAGAGAAACCTTTAACAGGTCTTATAATTACCCAGAAGCTCACCAGTTTTACCAGTGTCTGAAGAAAATTATATTAATTCAGGCTGCTCCTGTTTCCCCAAATAAAATAAGACTATACACAAGAGACTTATCAGAGCTTATCATTCCGGGGCCATTAATTAAGCAAATTCAACTCTGGGTCAAATATTTCCCAGAAAGCTTTCTTGGATTGACATTTATTCTATGTTAAGCACTCTGCCTGGCATGGCTCGGCACCACATCTAGAGGCCATTTAAACAATATTAAGATAACAGCATTAATTCACTGTTCTTCCCTTAATCACATGGAAGCAGATCAGCTTGTTATAAATAATGATCTCTCCTTGCCTGCAGCTCAACTGTGAGTGCTGTGCTCCTGCAAACCCCTATCCTTTTGTACTGGCTGTAAAGTAATGGTGTTTAAACCTCTGTGATTGTCTAGGGTTTCAACCTTGGAAGGTGGTCTGTTCACTTTCATAGTTCTAGTCTTTCAGAATACACAAGGAGGCTGACACAACATTTCTCCTCCTAGCTTTAATCAAAAGTATATTTATTTATTTATTTTTTTAGGTAATTATGATTAGAAGAGAAACTTAAATTAAACCCTGCTAGTGAGGTGATGCATTTTTTTTTTTTGCCTTATCTGAAAATAAAGTATATAAAGTTGAGAAGCTAGGAAGTTTATTTAGTGTTACATTTACTTTTGCATTTGATCTTACATGTACAATACAGAATCTGTATTGACTCGCTTCCTGACAGATCATGGATTAAAGATTTTGGCCATTATTTTATGTGGTCTGTATTTTCCCCAGCTCAGAAACTAAGGCCAGCAAATGCTTAACTGTATAATCACTTAAGTTTTTTTTTTTTTTAAACTTAACTTTCTGTTCCTGAGTCTTGTCAGCCCTGTGCAAGGTGTATTCTGTAATGTGATACTGCTGCTATTCTTCTTGTTAATCCAATTACAATTATATCTACGGGAGACACACAGAAGCAGAACGTTCTGAGATCAGTCAATGTTGATGTTTTATTTTCTTCTCAGAATTTTCTGTATTGTTTTTTTTTTCCTGGATATTTGGTGACTGACTACAAAGCCTCAAGCATCATTTAGAGTCAGGGAAAAAAAATTGATATACAAGGCAGAAGTGACCCCTGTCTCCCTGTAAAATAGTAATGAGAAGTCAGAAGAAACTAAGAACCAACTGCTTACAAGAATCTTTCTCTGGAGGGCTTGACAGGGTTCAAGAGGGCAAAGGCACACTTACCAGACCGACTGATGATTCGCCAATGCAGGAAAAGGAAAGCAAGATTGAAGAGGCACACAGAGGCCAAGGAGAAGCTTGTGACTACGATGACTAGCTATCAGATAGCAAAGCAGACTGATGGTGAAACAGGACTTTAGAGCACAGTGAACCAACAAAATTATGTACTCCTTTCCATCAATGATGCCATAGGTTTTCTATACCTAATGATATTTATACAAAACTAGTCGAGAACACGTTAAATACAAAATATTTACATCACTGAAATAACACTATTTGATTTACCTGCCAAATCACCATTGTTCCCTAATGTTGTAGAAAGATTAACTTATACCAAAAGAGATTCCCTTAGTTGGAGTTTAAAACACTGAACTGTTATGACACAGGACATGAGTTTGCTACAATGGACAAAATGTATGTTAATAGGAATTTAACATGTTCTTCCTATATTAACATACTAAGATCAGATTCTCCAAAGAGAAACTTAAAAGGAATTCATAGTTAGAAGAAGAAATGTTGTATGACTAGTTTAAGAGGAAGGCAGAGCTGTACAGGGGTTACCACCCAAGGGAGAACAGAGTTACAAAGAGGGGCTCCTTGACTCAGTATCAGCAGGTTTGAACAAATGGGCTGGTTTGCAAGGCACATGAATCAGTTGTTATAAATCAGGAGAGTAAAATATCAAGTAGTCGTAACAAAAAATAAGTGTAATCAGTATTTACTGTATAGTATTTACTGTTATTTACTGTTTAATCAGTATTTAACTGATTAAAACAAAAGTGTAATTTTGTATGTTGCTTTTACTTTCTTTATTACATTTAGTTAAGTTTGTTCTTCTGGGTAATACTTCTTATATGAAATCCTAACAACGTTTGAAAAAAAGGTTGCTGATTGTTAGCACGCAGAAATTATACATTACTTTTTGAGATGGATTTGTGTTTCTAAGCCTCACTCAAATATTTTCCTTCCAGATGGATCCACAGTTTCTCTTTTGCATTTGTAGCAGAACCATTTTGTAGTGTTCTCCTCCAAGATTCATCTATACGAATCATGATGGGTATCTAGATTTGGAGGGATTCATATCATAAACCTTGTCAGATGACATAAAGGTATTTTTGATTAATTGATTTGTTATTGATTGTTTCCATTGATGACTTAAAAATTAATTGGTTAAAACATAGACTGTATTTCAAAGAGAGTTCCATCTGTATCTGCTACTCTTGTGTGTTTTATAAATTGTCTAATGTTTAACTTATAAAAATAAGGTTTCATTATGGCACATGCCAAATTTTGTTTTTATTGTTTCTCCCCTCATACCTTACAGATATTTCTTCTTTTTCTCTTGTATAGACAAAAGTGTAAGAGGGAGACTACTATTTTTAAATAGAAAAAAGAAAGAAAAATAAATTGAAGATATATTTCTTCAGTAGTTTACTGAACTAAAAACACCATTAACAAATTATCAAACAAATTCAACCTAAACTGACTTATTTTCCCACTGTTCTAAAAAAAATAGCCAGGAAACTTTCTATTAGATGTGGTCTCCTGTTAGTATGGGGATGGACTTCTCTCAAGTATGCAAGTGTGGCAAAATCATTCTATAAAATTCAACTGAATACAGCAAATTTCCACTAAGATCTTCTATAAGCTTTATTATTTATTCATTGCATGCTAAAAATCCCTTTGTATCAAATATATATATATATATATATATATATATATATATATATATATATATAACATAATATAATGATAGATATAATAAATTAGATAGTCATGTTTATTTCTGTCCCATAGACCTCATGTTAATCATTTGCTATCACACTGCTGGAGGAGAGCTTAAATATGCCAGGCTTTGTCTGAGACATCCTACACCAAACAGTTTTTGTTGCCAACTTCACATATTTATTGTTTAATTAAATGGACTTAGAAATATTGTCATGTGAATCTCACAAGACTATTCTTTCCACAATAGCATACTGTGAAGAACTGAATTCAGAAGTGAGTTTTAGCACGGCATTGCATGTGCTTCTCTAATGGTCTGGTACTCAGATCTGCGTCTTTAGGAGAGCACATGTATTCTCTAGAGTTTGAGTTCTTTTCTGGAAACTCTGCTGAACCTAGCATGCATAGTTAATATTAAGGGATCTTTATCTGATTATTGACAATGGATTTCTTTGATTCTTTATCATCAAATTTCTGGTGAATCAGGTTGTGGGTGAGCAGGAATAAAGTGATGAGCGATTACTACAGAATATAGGAGTTCATGCCCAGAAGTGATGTATGGCATTCTGTCCCAGTTCTTTAACTGTCACTCAGGTTTACTGGAGCTTATACTGGTCCTATAGCAACTTCAGACAGCTAGCTTCACCGTTCTTGACTCTGACTTACTAGTATTTGCCAAGCAGAAAGACAAAGGGTAATTTTGTTTTTTGTTTGTTTGTTTTGTTTGTTTTCCTTTAGTTTTGTTTTTCTTGTAGGCAAAATTCATATCATTACACAATGTTTTTATGTAAGCAATAGGAATAGTATTTATGAGTATCACTCAATCCACATTAATTCTATAATGATAGGAACACTATCAGGCTTTTGGCTTAATAACTAATAATTAGACTTTTGTCAGGGGTTGGCATGATAGCTTAATTAACATTGTGCTTATCAGGGTAGTGTGAGATTCTGAGTTCAGATCTTTGTCATCCACATAAAGTAGTAGGCATGGCCTTGCAGGTCTGTCATGGTAGCACTATGGAGTCAGAAACAAGAGAATCCCTGGCCATTTCTGGGCACATAATCTATCCAAAATTTTGTGCTCCAGACTAGGTAAAAAACTAAAGTGTAGAGAACAGATAGCATGCATTAAACTCTGACCTCTGCCTGTACAACCATGTAAACTCACTCATGCTATTCAGCATAGACACAGTATTTCTTGGAAGACTTGAAACAAAGAAAGGACTGACAGTTATGTGTAATTACACAAAATGAACATAAAGACATACAATTCTCCTGTAACCACATCAGCAAAATCTACTAGTGACTATACTTTAATATATTTAAGTATTCTCTGATAGTACAGTACAGATGCTACAACAAAATACCAGGGCTCAGTGGCTAAAAGAACACAGTATACCATATCAGCCCTAAAAAGCCTGAAGTTCAAGTAAATTATGTCAAGTTTGTTTTTTCTGGGTCCATTCTCCTGAGTATCACAACCTGCTTGCTGAGCCCAATGCCCTACATTTTCCTTAGGTTCCCAAAGCAGTATTCTTTGTACATTCAAATTTCCTATTACAAAAGTCACAGTATCATGGGCTATGACTCACTCTCACAACTGTCTTTAACTTTACTTCCTCCTTTCAAGATTTTCTTCTTTTACATCATTTAAACTCTGAAGTGCTGTATTCTGGTACATTAACATATGAACTGGGGAGGCATAATTTATCACATATAATACCTGGTCTATATTCTATCCTTAGTTCATACATTGTTCACATGCAACTCATAAACATGGTTATATTTTTGAATTTCTTTATTTTAAAAATATGTTATAAAAGCTATACTAACATATATGCACACAAACTATGTATATATAGTATATATAGTATATGTGTGTGTGTGTATAGAATATGTAGTGTTTTAAATATTATTACGTATATGAGATTACTTATCCCTCGAGTAATTTAAGTTTCCTTGTTGATTATTACAACTGATAGCATCATTGAAATTCCACACAACATTTCTGTGGGAATTGTTTTGGGATTTAGAAGGGGTTAGGGATTAAAAATGATGTGGTCAGTTTTATGTCCCATGGGAGAACATCATGATGTGCTTAACAGAATTAGAATGAAGAAGAAAGCTCCTCTCTCCCTCTGTGTGTGTGTGTCTGTGTGTGTGTGTGTGTGTGAAATAAATTGCTCCAAACTTTTACAAAAAGACATCCATATACAGCCTTCTGATGAAGTAAGGCTAGGGCTGAAGGTTATTTATTTGAGCTTCCAGCTTTTTTTACTTTTACATTTCACTGCCATAAATTGCACTTTATTATTATAAAAAATGAAAGCATCTGAATTATATGCCACCTTTAAAAAATGAAAAGAGGACAAGAAAAATAAATGTAACAGACTATCTTTAACATTGAACATGGCCAAAGAAGGACAGGATATAAGTCCTGTTTAATGCTCAAAATAAATACAGCACTTCTACGTCTGTGGCAAAGGTGACCTTTCCACAAGTCTTACATAGTGTATGGAAACTGGATTTTTCCTAGGAAACAGTAAGCTGAAGAAAATGTTTTGAACCTGCTCTTGTTTATTTATGATGTTTGAACCTACTGACTCATGAATTGGCTCTGTTTCTCCAGGTGAGTTCCCTCACAGAGACCTGACCTGAAGTTTTGATTGCCAGGAGGTCTTACTTGAGGTGCTAGGCTTCCAATAATGCCTCAATTCCAGGATACACAGAAACCTCAAGCAACCCGCATATAATTCTACCACATATTAACAACCAATTTTAGGATTCTACCAACTCTTCCTTGTATCTGTACCTGTTATCCAGTGTGGAACAGGAGAAATGAGCAGAGGATGAGTTAGGCACAATCAGTCAGAGTTCAGCCTAAACTCCATCACTTGAACTCTGCAAGATGTATTTTCACTTGAGCATCCAATGCTTTTGAGGTCTTCTGGAATCAGTGTCATTTTGGAGCCAGTATTCAAAGGATTCTGGGAAGTCTGACTGTTTCCTTTCCTTCAGTATATAGCTACCCTTGTCAAAGGACATAGGGCCCTCTGGGGAAGGATTGGAGAAAGGATAACAATAAATTCTTTGGTATTTTAACAAGATCCTTTCTGGATGGAACTTGGCATTCTTTTTGTTCAGGGAATTCTGGTTCTATAACTGACTCAAGTTAGAAAACTAAAGGTTGACTGGCCCAGATTTCCTATTGCTATAATTTAATGTAGTCTCTTGGTGAGTCCATTGAAATATTATCTACTTAATAAAAAATCTTAAAATGAACAGCAGTACTTTTTTGCTGTGAACTTTAAAAAACAAATATTTTGTGATCTGTATGTTATGTCTACAGTCAATATGTTTTTGATTTCTTATTCCTTTTTAAAAATAACTGTTAAAAAATATAAAACCAGGCTTCCTGTATTGGTGCATGATTACAATCCCAGCGTTTGTGAGTAAGAGCAAAAGTTCAATGCTAGCCTAGGCTCCCTGAGACCCTCTGTCAGTAGGTAAACAAACAAAAACTTTTGAACCCTCAGGCTATGATGGGTTTGGTCCTTGGCCACAGTTGCATCTGTCTTCACATTGAGAAACTAGATTTGACAAAGCCAATGCCCTCTATCTATCATAGTAGATTTTATGTTCTCTTTAAAAGTTTAATTGTATGAATAGAGAGATGGCTTCAAGGTTATGAGCACCTGCTCCTTTTCCAGATGAATAGAGCTCACTTACCAGCCCCCATATTGGCTAGCTTACAGTTCCTGTGTCTCCATGGCCAAGGAACCCACCATCCTCTTCTCCATTCCACAGGACTCATGTAACGTATACTCATGAATTCCAATGCACATACACATGAAGGGGAAATTTAACCTAAGAAAATTATTGATACTAGATTATGTTCTCTCTTTGCACTGCTTTGCACATTGTCTCACAATGTTGGAGACACAAAAAGCCATTAGTGTTGTATAATAACATAAAATAATTCCAGAATTTGTTATTGAATTTATCTGACTTATGAGCTAGCTATACATTGATGCGTGCAACTTTATTACTTAAAGCTTTCATATAAATGTATATATTCATTTTCATACAAATATTTATATAAATGTATTTATTCATTCATATATATCTTTGAATATATACAAAGCTTCTTTTTCTCTTACTTTCTTCTTTCTTTGTTTCTTTCTTTGCTTTTTTCTTCTTTCTTTCTTTCTTTCTTTCTTTCTTTCTTTCTTTCTTTCTCTCTTTCTTTCTTCCTTTGTTTCTTTCTTTCTTGGAAAAGAAGCTCCATGGCCAACAAAATGGTTCATCATGTTAGAGGCTAGTATGAACCTGTCAGCCTGAGATCAGTCCCTATAACCCATGGAGAACACATGTCGAGATCAAATTGTCTTTCATATCTATACATTTGCTGTCACATACACAGGTACACATGTACATACAAGTGCACACACACACTACTACTTCTAGTAGTAGTAGTAGTAACAATAATAATTTTATTTCAAAAGTTAAAAACTGATATTCAGTACTTATACAGTTTGGTGGTAAAGTGCTCAGCCATGCATGTGTGTAAACCTGAATTTAATCCTCAGGACTAAAAATAAAACAAAACAAAATAAAATACGTGACACTTCCATAGAAACATCGCATCATCAAATTGTACCACTTAATGCTTTCAAAGGCACAGGAATAGTGTTTCTCCCTGCCATCCCCTGCCTAGCCTTTGCTGTCACTGAACGCATACTGCCAATGGCCTTGATGACAATCTTTTTTTCTTTTGCTGTTTGTTGCCATTTATTTACATTTCATATACAGAAGAAAGATGGTGATTATCATCTGTCTTGTTCTGGGAACATTTCCTACATATAATCCAAGAAAAAGAAAACTGGATTTTTTTGTAACTTCTGTGAAAAAATTAAGGAGATCCAATTTCCCTTATGTCTCAGAAGCTTTCACAATTCTGAAGACACATTCCTCCTAAAATTCAATCTTAGAATTGTGGTAATTCTTGGTCAGCAGTACCGTTTTGGGCTTCATTCTAAGAAAATGTATTTTTAAGTCCAGCTATATATTCAAGATATATATGATATTGATATTTTAGATGAATAAGATTTACACGATCATAGACATACTTAGTACTAAACTAAGGTGTTCACTCTTATTAATCTCCCTAATATTCCCAAATACCACAAGGTTCTAAAGTAGAATATATAGCCTGCTGATAATTTACAACATTGTAACATGGAAATATTAGGTGCTACACTTTATAGCCATATAAAACAATTGTTTTGGCTTTTCAAGACAGAGTTTCTTGGTGTAGTCCTGGCTGTTCTAGAACTCACTCTGTAGACCAGGCTGGCTTCGACCTCAGAAATCTCCCTGCTTCTGCCTCTTGAGTGCCTGCATTAAAGTCATGTTTTCACCATTCCCTGTTGAGTAAGCACATTCGAAATGGTAATTTTTTTGACATGGAAACTCACTTTTATTGTTTCTCTGAATTAAGTTATAGAGAAGTTATGAAATCATGGAAATATAAATAATCTCCATAGATCTTCACACTCCAGGAAGAGAACAACACTTTATATAAATAACTAACATTAATTTGGTAACATCTGTAGCCCTTACACACGTGTGCATACATTCAGATATCTCAGGGTGATATAGTATATATTATAAAAGCTCAGAGGCACCTGTACTCAGAAATGAGAGAAGCCTCTAGAAGGCCACTTGTCCATCTCCTGCCTTCCAATGCCAAGTGCTCAGATAACTGTCTTTGATTGCATGTACCCACTGTGTTTGCTTAAGTCAATATCAGTGGTCTTCCTGGAATTTTGAGTCCTAGTGTTATGTTTAACTTTAATAATATCCAAGAAGAAGGCACAACAGTTGTCAGGTTTTGTTTTGATTCTATCATGATGAAAAGGACTGCTGTGTTTGTGGGCTTTAAACATTACAGCTAGGAAAGTCTCAGTATAACAATGCCTTTCAGAGGACCTTTCAATAACTGACATAACCTGTGTTAAGTGTTTGGTACATGGAAAATTTAAAATAAACATTTGTTCTATTAGTGGAGCTAATAAAGCTTACTTTTATTTGTCATTATATATGTGAAATTATGTTTAGAATAACGTTCAGTTTGGATGCAAGGCTTACTTTTTGAAAGGAAAAGCAGTTATTATGAGACTGTAAAGCTGTCAACCCCTCCTCCCTAGGGATTACTGAGGAAGAAGTATGTGAAATGGGTTGTGTAAAGGAGCATTCTGAGAGTTTAGGGACATCAGCATTTCAGTGATAGGGACTGTAGAAGTAAAGAAGTAACTGATTTAAGAAGCAAAGTGATAAATTATTGGATATAGCTCCTTTATAACATCTTGGCAGGATCACAAAGTGTCTAAATTACCTTTAAATACTTTTGTGCTTGACTTTAACATTAATGAAGATAATACTGTGAAAGCCTTAAACACAGCATCATGGGACCCACATGTAAGTTTCAGTAGTTAGCATCACTCCAGGTAAATATTGACACTCAGGACAATGTATTCCACAGTGATTGCATTATTATGAGAATTATGGCAAAAGTGAATACATTTAACCTGCATTTGAATATGTTCTAACTGACTACTACAGAAAGAGTCACTGGAGACCCACTCAGAGACCTAACTCCACCAGGGAACTGTGGGAAAAGGGGCTGCAGTGGTGGGGTCTTGGAGGCTTCCAGATGGCAGGTCCCACATACAGGAGAAAGGTCTGGAGTTCCAAAGGCTGGAAGCTTTGGCAACAGCAGGCCCCAATGATACGAGGAAGTCCTTGGTTCCAAAAGGGTTTATTTTCATGGTGGGTGGATGGATCTGGATGTACACCCCCCCCCAACTCAGGACAGACCTGAGTTAAATAGGGAGGGAGAAGTGGGAAGGGTCTGGGGAGAATGCTTAAGCTCTGCCCTCTGACCTTCATTAGTATGTAAATCTCTAGGGCCTAAGGCCTATAGTCACATCCTCTACCTGTGCACTTCGGGAGGGACTGTAATGGCCTAAGTGACTGAACAATGTAGGTCCATGGAGACTAGACTGCTTGTCAGGACTATGGGTTCTGGGACGTGGCCGAACTCCTGCAGTTTCTCCCTTGGAGTCTCGGGGTTCCAGGCCTATGCCCAGCCAAGAACCAAGATACCCTTATGCAGTCCCACAGGGAACAGAAAACTAGAAACTTGTTATAAACTCCATGGACACAGACATTCTATAAATTGAGTTTTGTTGAATGATAGACAATTGGGAACTATGCTTAGACTAGATCTAATAGTTTATTCTTCTCTAACCAAATCCTATTGTTAGGAATATGACCACTACCTTACACTTTGCTATAGTGTTTCAATATCCTTTGGAGGTCTTATAGCTGTAAATACGTCCATGATATGAGGTTCACTAATGGTTTATCACGGAGGACAAAGAGGCTTAGAAGGCTCTTTCCACACTCAAAAGTTTATAGGCAGTTTATGGTTGCTAGGAGAGAGGTGTGCTTGAGGCCCCACTTCTACCAGAGAATATAGAGACAGTTAAAAGTTCCTTAGAGAGAGGAGAGAGACCACTTCGTTTATGATAAAGGTTTTGTAAATTCCCAGTGTTTCTGTAAATAACTATTATGCTATGCTCCAGCAAGTAATCACAATTAAATTCATTGGTTCAATAAGCTAGAGTTTAGTGAAATTGCTACTCTGTTCCTATGATTTTTCCTCACCCCAGGATAATAAGTGTGTGTGTGTGTGTGTGTGTGTGTGTGTGTGTGTGTGTGTGTGTGTGAAAAGAGAGAGAGAGAAGAGAGAGAGGAGAGAGAGAGAGAGAGAGAGAGAGAGAATATGAGTTTAACCCCAAGGGCTACATGTCTCTTTGCTACTTTGAGGATAATCATTGTTGAGTCTAGAAATAGAAAAAAAAAAAACAGTGCTGTACTTTGGAAATTACAGATTTATTATAGAGATACATTAAATGTGGCAAGCATGGAGACAGATACAGGTGTTTTAGACTCTTACTACATTAGTGGCAAAACAGATCGTTATTCCTGTGGATAAATGGACATGTTCCCTTTAATTAGGAGCCTTGAGCAGATAAACTAAAGTTCTTTTTCGTGTCTATACCAAACTGTTTTAAGGGTATTGTATAGGAAAATGATGTTAGGAGTGTCAGAATGGAGAGGCTGATGTATGTAGGTGTGACACAATTGCTGTTGGAGAAGCTGTCGTGGAAGGTGGGGAGGAGAGAGGAAGTATAATATTGACAGCCTGCAATCAGCTACTACCATCTAAGAAATTGTCTTGTTCCCAGCAGCTGTTAATTCTCTGTGAGAGGGGAGGTCTCAAGAACACCCTGCTTTGCTACTAGAAATCATTAATTGCCCACAAACTTTGAGTTTGGTCCTGGGAAACAAATATGGACCATCGAACAAGAGGATAACAAGTGATCTTAAGTAATGGGACCATCTTTTAAGACCCCCAACACTATCAATTTTTCTTAACCTATGAAATGCTTCTAGCCCTGTTAGTGTTTTCAAAATTTGTGTGGCACATTTCTCTGACAGATAGTCGTTGTGAATATTTCCCTATTCTCTACATGAAAGTACTGTGATTGGTGACAATTTCAAATTCAAATTTCAAAGAATCACCATGGTATTTATAATGTCTAGGCAATTGAAGCAAGCTGTACTATAAACCACATATTACATACAATAGAAACAGTATCACCAAATGGTTCCATGCTAGAAAGTTAGCAGAAAGGTAGATACCAAAAGGAGATAGTAGGAGAATCCTTGGGCTGTGAGTGGGAGGGAGGTCAGGATGTCAGAATAGAATAGCCTTTGCTTTGTGTTGCAAAGACTTATCCCTGTGTTATTCTTTCAGAAACCAATAAAACTGTTAAGCTTCAATATGTTTGATGAGCCTGGAGTTTCACTAAATATGGTCCAAACCTGACTGCAAACCCCAGCTGATTGTAGCCACCTTTGTGTAACTTCTGTCTTAGACCATTTATCTCTGAGTGAGATGGTCTCTAACATCAAATAGGCTCAAACTGAGTGTGAAACACATCTGCCTGTGGAAGCATTAAGACTGGAGTTGTTAAAAGCTCCAGGCTGATATTACCTACACTGATAGTTTAAATGAGAATTCAATGTAAATAAGACTTAATGCTCAAGATTAAACACTCTTGCTTTAACCAGTGGCTAGACATTACTTCCCAGAAGGTAATTTTTGGAGCTGAAGCTCCTAAGTCTACATCATCCAAATTACCAAATAGAAAGACTGCTTTCTGAAGTCAAACAACCATAGACCTGAAATGAAATTGATAATCAATATATAGAAGGGGAAAAGAACAAAACCCAAGGGGAGACATAGCTGTTTGTTTGTTTGTTGTGGTGTTTTTCTTCCCTGTATGAGTACTACTTCCAATGCTATTTTACAATAATGCAAACTGATTTGGCAAGAATGCAACAGCGATGAACAAGACACAGACTGCTATCTATGATTACAAAGTGACACAGTGCATTCCTCTGTGAAGTTGGTCTTAAGAAACTGCATCTGTTAATGCACTTGATGGCAGAGTTGAACAGAACGAGGGACTAAGCAAAATAAAAACAAGTCCCTTTTTGATAGACTCTCTTTCCCATTGTAATTGGGAGGGCCACAGATGAGCAGACTCTTCACTAATGGGGTTGTCACATTTGATGTTTGATCATCTGGTTTTATTTGAATAGCTGCCTCTCCATTTGCACTACTCTCGGTTGCAAATCGAGAGTCTAGGTTGCAAGGTACCATGTCTCTAGATACACATAGCAATGCAGAGCTCTTCTGCACACCAGCTTTATATGACACAATGATTCACGTCATCTCTTTTTCTTTCAACTATCCATATTTAAATTGAAATTTTTGCTAACCAGTTGTGGTACATTAAACTTATGAAGGCATATAGGCTAAGCAATGGATTAGTTCTATATATTTACATAAAATATTAGAATTTGACTTGTCTCTGTTACTGGCATTTTGTAACAATGTACCCTAGAACTATGCTTGCTTTTGAAAGTCAGATAAGAAACATACACTATTAATTGGGTTCAAAGAGTAAACATGACCCTTTGATCTTGTGTATTTTCTACTTGGTGAATGAAGGAGGAATATTAATACCTGTACTCACTGCTTGTAGAAATGAAACTGCTTCCCCTGTTATACACATTATTGTAGAGATTGCTCAATGAAATTAACAATAGAAGGCATGAAAATTCTAGTGGTACCAGCCCTGAAATTTATACCCAAAGAACCCTATATCATATTGCAGAGATATTTGAAAATCCATGTGCTCTAGTCACATTAGCAAGAAGATTAAACTAGCCTGGATATCCATCTGTCAACAAAGAGGAGGTAATTAAAACGTGGTACATGGACTAGAGAGATTGTTTAGCAGTTAAGAACACTGACTGTTCTTTCAGCAGTCCTGTGCTCAATTGCCAGCATCTATATGGTGACTCACAATTATTTGTAACTCCAGTTCCAGTTTCATGGATCTGATATCCTCTTCTCATCTCTGAAGGAATCAAGCATATACATGATGACATAAATACTTACAATCAAAACAAAGTTAAATAGTTAATTTTTAAAGAATGTTAATGTAGGTACATAGGAATATTAAAACTTTATTCAGCTTCAATAAAAATGAAGTTGTGAGTAACTTACAAACATTAATGCTAGTAGAATCTAATACATTAAGTTGGGTAACGCAGGCTCAGACAAATGTCAGGATCTTTTTTTTATATGCAGATTCTAGAAAGAGGAAAATAAGAGAGGAAAATGGAAGTTAGGAAAGGGAGGGAAGGTGACAGAATATATGTGGCGGTGTGTTATGAGTAGAAAGTGACCATTTTGAGGGTCAATGAGATAGAAGAATGAAGAAAAAAAATTAAAAGTGGATGAAAATGCCAAAAATAAGCCCTACTCTTTGTGCTGATTATGAAAACAAACAAATAGACATTAAAAAATTAATGCACATAACTTTTCATAAATATTAAAATACCAAAATTACATAAAAATAATGAACATAGGATCCTAGGTATTATAATGGCACTTATTGTGTGTATTGTTCCCTCATTTTTTAAACACATAAATAATCTCCTCTGTTAAACTCTAAGAATATTTGAATTATAATTCATCATTTATAACTCTAATAATATTTTCCAAGTGAATGCAAATAAACTTTAATTAACTTTGGTGAGCAATTACCTCTTTGAGTAATTATAGTGTGTGTTATGCTACACAGGATCCTCCTCTGACATGTGCTGAGATAACTTATATGGTTAAGTGTATAAATAACATGATATTTTGAGTCTGAGTTTTTTCCAGTGTTGGTAATGACAGAGAAAACTGTGACATTTGTTTACTCATAAGACATATAGATTTAAAAATTTGATCAAAGTTAGGTCATATTGAATGCAGCAATTTCCTATCCTCCCATTTTATCAAAATGTAACATAAAAGATGATAATTTGTAAGTAACAAAAACCTGAATTTCAAAACTCTGTCATTATTCTCTGTTAGTATTATACCTACTTTTTCGACAAAGGCAAAAAAAATTTAGCACCTGAATTTTATAGTTGATAGGGTGTTATTATCTTATTGATTACAAATGTGTCATATATGGATGACTTGATTAGTTCCCATTTCATTATAAAATCCATATAATATAAATGCAAAGCTAGTATTGTGATTATACTTTATACATAACAAAGTTATCAAACTTTGATTATGATTCTTAATAGTAACTGTGATTGAGATCATCACCCAGTCACTAATGGATTAACAAGCAAAAGTCACTTCAATTTTATTGACCACAACAGTTTACATTCTAATTTCATTTTCCAAAAGTAATATGTATAGTATTATATTCTAAAAATAGGTTTCATATCTTAATAATCTTGCATATATATATATATAATATATATATATATATATATATATATTATTCTTCAAATACTCTTCTGTGAACAAGGACTTCAAAATATCCATCACTAAAGGGACAAAAGAACACTGACAATTGCTATGAATATATTATCATGAAATAATAATGAGGTATACATTTCCTTAGAATCTTGAAGTTATGAAGCTTTTAGGAAACAAGGTATTCAAAGTTTTAACATATTCCTGAAAATAAGATAGACATCCTGTTCACACTAATGTGATTGGAACAAGGTAAAAACTTCAGAGTTAATTTAAGTGACTCTTTATGACTCTTTTGAGATTCTAGCAATCAATATGAGATTTCATTAAAATCTCTAAAGCAAGGAACTTATTTAATCAGACTGATTAATGGAAACAAAGAAATGATAGTCTCAGTGAACTGAAAACACTCTTTCCCCAAATAACACTTTCTAATGAATTTTATAAATGGTATTCTCTAATTCAGGTTTGTTGGCTTTTAAGTGTCTATGCCATTGACATGGCCAGAGATTGGTGGAATTACTTCCTTGAGTTTTGATATTTTTTTTTTTTGGTAAGAAAGCAAAAGATTATTTTTCATATATTTCCAAGTAATTTTATAATTTCCTGTGTTGAATTGTATATGTACATGTATATAGGAGTGGTTTATATTCTTTTTTGGTATTTATTCACAAATCCTTTTATTAACTGTATAACAGAAAATAAATCAATACATCAAAGGTATATCTGAACTTTTGGTCATTGCACCATTTTTCTTTCTTTCTTCTTCTTCTTCTTCTTCTTCTTCTTCTTCTTCTTCTTCTTCTTCTTCTTGTTTTGTTTTCAAGAGCTATGAAGACTTTTTATTTTTTATTTTTTTATTTTTATTTTTTTTAAATTATTTAAATCAAATTGTAATTTATTCATTCACACAGGGATTATACACACAAAAAGGCAGGATGTGGGAAGGGAATGACACCAGAGCACTGGTGTTCAGAGGGAGTACAGATACCTTTCAGAAAAAAGTATTAGCTGGGTGAAGGTTCAGGGGACAGGTCACTATGACTCTGCCTATGACTCACTTGTCCTTATCTAAGTTGGTACTGTCCGCCGAGGCTACCTATTTACAAGATCTATGACTACTCAGGCTGGTAAATTTCCATAAAAGCTGCCTGTTTACAATAGCTTATAGCCTTCTGTTTCAGTGTTTTTCCACAGAGACCCAAGACTTTGTGTTAGCATATATGTATGTCAGGCCTATTGCTGATTTTAGGCCTATGGCTGATTGTAGACCTTCAGTGTATAAGCAGGGCTGCTCCTGACATCTCCTCCCTTCTCTAAGTATAGAAGGGTCTTGGCGATTCTAATCTTGCGAAGGCAGGGATAGAGGACTGACCTCTAATAATTGAAGGGGACCTTGTAATGGCTCCGGTCCTCCTGTTGTTGTCCAGTGAGGCATGAGGGCCATACCCATCTCGATGTCTTTTTCCTGGATAGGGGATACTTTTCACATCAACCCCTATGCAGTCAGGCTTGTCCCTCAGGGAACACGGAGAGATATTTTTAACTTTTATTTATATGCCCTTGCAGTGCTCAGCCTCATAGGCTAAGCAAGAATTCAGATCACCAGTCAGAGGAGGTTCTGGGTGGCCACTCTCTGCTTGGTCTAGGGGCAGAAGTCCCCTCTTTTATGTTGGGTGGAGATAGGTATTGGGAACACCCTAGATAGAGCAACAACCTCATCTTGAGTCTCGTGGTCCTCCATAGCTAACTTATGATAATGTATCTGAATAGTTTTTGCTACCAATTATCTATCTGTTGTATCACAAAGTTAGTCAGCCTATTTAAGGCTCAGGGAGCAAAATAAATCAGTAAAAATAACCCAATTAATGGTACCAAGATGGGAGGAAGTAGGGTTGACAACCATGGAGAGGGACTCAAAAGACCTTGAGATGCATTGGAAATTTCAGTTTTATATTTACTGAAGTATGTACATTTTTAATATGCTTAATCTATTATTTTGACTTACCAACTATTTATTTTCTGTACCATTTACTTACTGTTGTTGCTTTTATCTCATCCACCATCTCCTCTCCCAATTTATATTTCCCCTTTTTTATTTGTTGGGGGTGGATTTACATGTGTAAAAAAATTATAATACTTTTAAAGAAAAAGTAGCTAGAAACTAATCACATTTGGGACAGGGCAAGGCAATTGGAGGAATAAACATAATTTTCACCAAGAAAATATTCATATATGCATATATGTGTATAACTATATACATGTATTTTATAATAAAATGGTCACATATAAATGTCTGAAGATTGAGATGAACGTAGTCCCTGGTGGAGATATTCAAGGACTGCTTTTCCGTCAACAGCTTGGTTTCTTTGTGCTGTTCCTCTGTGTTGTGGCTGCTAAAGGCTTCATGGATTCCCTTGCATGGGTGATTTTTATTCCCATCTGAAATCACTGGTAATTGCTGTCTGAAGAAACATGGCTGTCTAGTGTGTCATGCTGCCTGCTCTCTAGAGCTTGGTTTAAACAACAAACCACCATTTCGAGTTTCATACATTTTAATGGAAGTTATTCCATGAAAGTCTCCGGAGTGTGTTCCATGTCTACATTCTCTTCACACTCTAATCATAATCACAGCCATAAGAGAAATTTTTGTACAAGGATTACAGGGATTTTTTTCATTGTATACTTGGAAAAATACTTTATACTTTAGACAAAATACTTGGGAAGTTTGTCTTTAAATAATATTATATATATTAAAGCAGAAAAGCTTCTACTAATAATATTTCTAACTACGTGAATATAAATTTGTACACAATTATAACATATAGAACTTCAAAAGTAGATACTGATGAAATGAATAAATGGATTTCACAAGGTGACATGATTAAAAGCCTCCTTTGAAATGACTCTTCCCGTAAAATTCATCCTCTAAAAATATAAAGTATAATATGCAATATATATATATATATATATATATATATTATATATATATACACATACATACACATATATGCAACTCTCCATACATGAATTTATGTATATAGGTACATATGAATATATATAGAGAGTTGCATACAGATTTTACATATGTCTATAAACACATATGCTCATATATGTCACACATATGCACACATGTGTATGAATGCCTTGATATAGATTGAGTGTTTATTTCCTTACAAATGCATTTGTGGAACCTAATCATCAAGGTCTTAAATTGCAGATATGGAATTTCTAGAATTGGTAGACAGTGAGAGACATTGTAGTCTAAATAGTAAGAGAAAATGTGAAAGCCAGCTAGTTCCTCCATTATATGAATTATAAACTAAGATCTTTGTCATCAGGAAGCATCAAGTCAGATGCAAGTAAACTATATAATCTCTTAAGTAATCCTTTGAGCGACTAAGATTGTATCAATCAATACCAGAAAGAAATGTGAAGAGTATTGGGTCAAGGAGAAAGATAACATGCCAAATAAATTTTCAAGAAGAATTTGGTACACATGTGAGACTGAGTAATGGAATTCTAAAATATAATTTGGAAGTGACAGTATTTCATAAGTCTGTGGAAGTTATCTGACTAAAAGATTTTAAATTATGAATTTACATTCAATTTTTCCTCTTTAACACTGGTAGTGATGTAGAATTAGCTACATGATAGCTGGCTATTGCATCCAAAATATGTTACAAGATAATTTCAGGAATACCTGTTAATTATATGAGTTTCACTATGTGTGTAAATTTCTGGTATATATTTAAAAGTAAAATCTATAGATAAGCATGTGATACAGACTGAGAGATAAGCTGTGCTTCTGTCTTCCCACATTGCCCTTTAACAAATAATTATGTACACTCAAACAGAGGGGCATTCACAAATTTTCTCTCCCCCCTGACCCTCTCTCTCTCTCTCTCATGCTCTTCCTTGCTCTTTCTCTCTCTGTTGCACAGACACACACACAAACACCACTCTAATGTTGTCTCTTGTGTTTTTAATATCTTTTTCTTAATTGCAACACTATTCCGTTGCCTGAGATCAGTAATACAATATCACAGTAACTCTTTGAATATTTCCCTTTCCACTTCTGAATGTCAATTTCAAATGATAAGCCATAGTCACGATTACTGGGGCACATGAAGGAGAACAGTTAGGTTATTTATTAGGATTAAGCTTCCATAAATAACCAAAATGGCACAGAACACTGAAAACTGTCAGACTATTTCAAAGGATATGCTTGGGTAAGAGCAGGCTGTAGAAAAGACTGGGGACATAGTTTGAATTAAAAGGACTTGTACCATTTTGAGGATGTCCTTGGCTGATGACTTGGAGCCAAGCAGCCCCAGCAGCTACTGTCAAGTGGCAATGATTTTACATCAGAACCAGACATAACTGGTAGCAGCAGAAGGGAAAAAGAAAATATCTCTTCTGATGAAAACTGTTAGGGATTTGTGGAAAAGGAGAAAGGCTAAACTGGAAGGAGAAAGAAGTTGTCATCAAAAGCTCTAGTCTTTGGGGACTGAAATCTTCTAATGGGTTCAAATAACTGGAGCCTCACTTCATCCTTTACAGATCATCTTAGCAGCGATATCCTTTCTTGCCTATTAAAAAAAAATATAGTTTGAGGCTTAATTCAGAATAACATCCCCATTTAGCTCATATATGCTTGAAGCTTAAACTTAAAATCAAACTTGTCTTCCCTCTCTTCAACATCAGAAATCCTTGGGGCACTGAAGTCATTTTGTATAAAATACATTTGTGTACAAAACTTTTTAAGATTCAGCCTTTGGGCCACAAAAGATAGACGATATTATTATAAGGATGAATTTAGCAAAAGCTTTAAATTTAGATTTTATAAAGTAAACACAATTTAGTTCATATGTCTCATGTATCAAAAAACTTAAACAAAATGGGGAAAAACATTACGAAAAGTGGAAAACAGCTTATAATGGGACCATCACAAATAAAAGTTTGTTTTACGGTGTGCAGTAGTGGGTCACTTTCCTGCCTAGATGGAATCAACTGTTGATAGAATCAAAGTTTGCTCACCAGCAGGTTCACAGTGAAGAAATCACTAATATAAGCCAGTCAACTCTCAAATAGACATTTCAATGAAGTGAATACCAGGAAAAATGAGAATGTATTTTAAGTTTAAAACACTGTACAATATGTGTCTTTTAAATCAAAATTTTAAAAATATACTATTTAATATAATAATACTTCCTGATTTTGAGAAATTTCATTATTTTCCCCAGATGTACAAAGATTTTCTAGATGTGACAGAATTAGCCTGCATAACCTTAAGAAGTTATGGCCGCTTGTCCACTCATCAGAGAGAACAGCAACATTCCAGCTATGCCTCACAAGACAACATCACCTTTCTTGACTGAGACAAAATCAAACAAACAAAGAAAATATTGAACAACAAAGTAGAGCATATAATCAAAACTGTTTCATCAAACCATATAATGAAAGGATTTCATTTTTTTCCTTTTAAGGGAGTTTCTCTTAGATACTATGAAATCTTATTTTGCTGACACTTTTAGCAAGTAGAAGTAGGTTGCTGCCAAGCCCACTACTTGTCAGAGTGCACAGAAGTGGGGGCTGTGAGGATGGGTACAATGTAGTAGTGAAATGCGACAGGTGACAGAAACAGGAAATCTATACAATACCCTAGAGCAACTCAAAAAGCTCAAAGCCTGAGCATTTAACCAACCTGCAAACTATAATCCTTAGGGGTTATAACCACTTTATTTATAATTTATAATATCTTACACTAGTTAGTGTTCATATTGTTGGCCAGTGTTTATTATAGAAATCTTATGTTAAATTTAGCATATCACTCAAATCTGAGAAAGCAAGAGAGTACATGGATATACTTTATTTTAAAAAATATTCTAATAATCCAAAATTGGTTTGAAAAGCTAAATTATAGATATTCCTTTGTTGTCTTCCATCTCAATAGGTCATCATCTAATAGGTCATACTTGTCCAATGAAATTAATCAAAGAGCTTATCTCTTCACTTTTATTGTATGTGTGTGCGGAGGGGCTGCCCACATCACTGCTGCATCAAGAAATAGAAAAAGTCTTTCTCTTGGAGTAGTTTAGATCAAGAGTGAGTCTTAAATTGCATTCTCTACCTTGTTTCTCATCGTATTCAATCTGGCCTGTTTTCTGATGTCTTAGACTATGTTCTGGCTGTGGGCAATCTATTGTAAGGGCCTCAAGTCTGTCTGCCCCTTACAAAGGCCAATATTTTGTATTTAATGAATAGTACAGAAAATATATCAATAAAAGGAGGAATTACATTTGTTACAGAAATCTTTAACAGTTTTATGAGAGAAAACATTACTCTGTTGACCCAAAATTGCAGTCAGAGTTGCAAATAGAAGCCAGAAACCTAGATTCACAAATGCTTTGCTTCTACCAGTGAAGGTGAATACTTTTTTTTTCTTTACAGTTGCTTTCAACCTACTGGTCCCTTTCAGCAATGATTACCACCTCTCTCTCTCTTTCTCTTTTTCTCTTTTTCTTCTCTCTCTGTCTCTGTCTCTCTGTTTCTCCTCATCTCTGTCTGCCTCTGTCTCTCTATCACTGAATCTCTTCCTCTTCTCTCTCCCTCTCTCTCTCTCTCTCTCTCTCTCTCTCTCCTCTCTCTCTCTCTCACAAACACACACACACACACACACATACACACACACACACACACACACACACACACACACTTCTGGTTTAGGGACATGGTGAATATATATCTTATATTGTAAAGGGTAGTCTCACAAACAACCAAGGCATACTGGTGACTTATACTCTTCTCTTAAAGGAGGATTATAATTAAACAGAATAAGTAAAACATAATTAAGCAGTTTGATAACAAAACTGAGTTCAAGGTCTACTGTGGACTTGGTCATAAGATCTGACAAATGTCAATCTCTTAAGGTAAGAGATGTCAGAAAAACCTATTTCCATAACTACACAAATGTGCTCAGTAAATACACAACACAAAATCAACATTAAAATAACACACTATTCAACACAGTTAGCAATAACATGTCTCTATTATAAACAACATGTCATTGTTTTGCATGACTCAAGTGGCAGGTTGAATTCTTCATGTTGACCATGTTTTGACACCTGAAAGCTCACCACTACACACATACCATGATACACTTCCTCAAAGTAGGCTACTCTTCTTAATAGTACCACTTCTTATAGCCAAACATTCAAAACCATGAGTCTATAATTCAAACCACCACATCAAATGACAATTTTAATTTAATTTATTTTATTTTATGAAAGTACTTAATCAAGTACCGTTTGACAACTTTGCTCCTGAGGATACTTGAGTCATATTGGGACTTCTGGAACAGAATACATATCCCATGAGAAATTATATTATTCTCTATAAGGGAAGAAAACAATATTATGAAGAAGAAGGGAATTGTTAAGCAGTAAAATTTCAAGATGTGTTCAACTAAAGTGTTTTGGAATTCACCTTAGTTCCATCCCATCCCATCATGGGAAGACTAATTTGGACTTTTTGCAGTTTATACATAAACGATAACACAACCAGTTAGGAACTTTGATGAGTAAGTTTATATCATGATTTAATTGTGCTAACTTACAGTGTTGGTTAGATGTTTATAGTAATTTTCTGTACTTGTACATTTAAATTCATTTTTGCTTTCTGGTGAGAATGAAACCCAGTGTCTTTAAAATGCTAGACAATGATGATTTATAAACTTTGCTCTGGTCTTATTTCATATATCTATACATAAAAATGGGTTATATTAATTTTTATACAGATAAATTTTATATATATAATATATATATATATACATATAAATATATGAAAAATAGATGGCATGTGTGTTTGTATTTGCGCACTGCCTTGGTCTCTTGAAGTTCAGAAGATGGTATTAGATCCATTACAACTGAGATATGCATGGTTGTGAGCTTCTACATAGATGTGGGAATAGAACCTCAGTTTGTGAAAGTGCAGCAGCACTCCCACGCACTGAGCCATTCCACTACAATACATTTTTATTCCATTCATCCATCATCACCCTTGCTGCGTCTCTTCCCTTCCCACTGATTCACTTCTCAACTAATCTACTTTTGTTTCTTTAAATTTTTTTTACATTTTCTTCCTTTTATAAACCAGGGAGTTTAATGTGTTAGTTATAGAAGTGCAAGACAGAATTATTCTTAAGAACATAGGAAATTTACCAGTGGTCACGCCACTCGGGAAAATATCTTTTTTCCACCATTAGCCATTATTTGCCTATAATTTTGGAGGGAGGAGTGGATGATGAAGAGTCTTTAAATTCTCAGGGTAAGAAGGGCCCTTATGAACTCACCCTTTTTCCAAGATGAGTCTAATACTATGTAGATCTTGCTCAGAAAATCACAGTGTTAGAAGTTCAAGAGTACAATAGAAATTCCATACCTGGAAGACAGCATCCTTAAACACACTATTTCTTGTGCTGGCTCCTATATTCCCTTGACTCTCTCTTCTCTGATATTTCCAATATATTCAATATTCTCTACTCTCAGCCTTTTGACCACTAGAGTTCATCTTGCTGAGATAGTAAATCTTACTTGTAATTTGAAGGGATTTGTCATCAACACAGAAATAAGCTGTTGGGCATGACTTTGAGAGATTTTCTTGATTAAGTTAATTGAAATGCGAAGCTCTGCACTAAATGTGGTCAGGGCTTTGATCCTGAGCTGAATGAGGAGAACAAGAATTGAGTGGCAGCTTTCATCATTCTCTGCTTCCTCAATGTGTCCTCAATGTGACCAGCTGCTTTCCACTCCTTCTGATATACCATCTTTGGCCCAATCAATTTATTCCCAAGATATGTAGGGCAAAGTAAAATTGTTTTCCTTAAGTTCTGTTAGTCAGTATTCTGTCACAGAAATAAAATATGTCATCAATACTGTACAACTTAAAACTGGAAATGCTCTGATTAATTCTGTAACAGGCAACCATAAGCATACGGTGGACATTTAGAAGGCAACTTGACAGGCACTTATGGCCATTTAGAAAAGTCAACAGAGGCTCTCCTCGGAGAACAGACCTCTAAGCCATGGATTTCTGATAAGATAACAATATAAAACATGGATTCATCCTATGAAACAGCCTCAGAATCTAGTGATTGTTACTTCAAAACAGTATTTACATTTAAACCAGTGATTACTTTTTTTCGGGTTTAAGTGTATGTATCTATCACACAATGTATGTGACTATTGACAATAATACATCTCCTTTCAGCTGCACAATATGTTTCTGACATATGAACCAAGGCATATGGTGGAAGCTTTCTGTATATTTAAACACATGGCACACCCATCATCACAACTCAACTACACTATAGACACATGCACACACATGGACACTCAACTCAAAGAAACACACCATGCCCCCACACCATATTGCATGTATTAAACTGTTATGCTTCACACTGTCCAAGTTAGTGTTTTGTTAAGCACCGAGTTAATTATTTACCAATCAGCTCAATGGTTATATGTTTTTGAATCACAGTATTTGTCCTACATTTCCAGAAACAAATTATTCTAAAAGAAGATGGCTGAGCCATTTATGTCTTTACAGTACTGTGTTAACAAATATGGAATTTCCTTATTTAATTAACTAAAATGTATTACATTAATTCAGATACTTGAGAGCATATCTCATTCTAGCAACTATTAACTGTCAGTAAATCAACAGAACAGAGTTCTTAGACACTTCCTAGCTTACATACTCCACTCTCTGATAGGTATGGATGCTGTTTGGCATTCATTAAGATAGGCCTACTATTCCTTTAAAAGGAAAGAGTTATGAGCTCTATTTATAAATGTAACATGCTACAATGAAAGGCCATGTGGATACCAATGAATGTGCTTTCTCAACTGTATAATGTGACCTCTTGGCATAAATTGTTAATTATCCTTTGAGGTGCACTATTGACTAAAATAATTTAAATTATTCAGTATATCTCAGTCTACTAAATACAGAGAAATGGTTTATATGACATGATTTTGGCTAATAGGACAAAACTAAGCAGGTGTTTTCTTTACTTTAATGGTTCAAGTGCTTTGTATTATTTGTAAAATAAAATTGCACCATTTTATTTTATCTTTCTTACACTTACGCATTTAAAAGTGTGTGTTGCAGTGTTAATCTATTTCCAGGCATTTGTGTAAGTGTGTGAGGTTTTATGACCAGAGTGTCTCTTGTGACTATGTCTTCTCTTGCTTTTTCTGTTTGTTTGTTTTGGTTTTGGAAGGCAACTATGCTTGCCAGCATATGAACAACACAATCTTAACTGAAAGTTTCAATTCATTGCTTTCTTTTGATCAGTTGTGTCCTTAACCCTTTATTTGTTATATAATGCATAATCTGAGATTTAATAAAAATTATATTGTTTCTCACTCTTCTATTACATATTTATTTATTTACACTCCAGATTTTATTCCCCTTCTGGTCACCCTCCAACTATTCCATATCCCATACCTCCTCCCTGCCCCTGTCTCCATGAGGATGGAGGATGTCCACACCACTCACCACCACCCCACCAGAACTCTAAACTTTCTGGGGCCCCAGTATCTTTTGGGTTTGGGGCTCTTTTCTGACTGAACCCATACCTAGCAGTTCTCTGCTGTATATCATTGGGGGGCTTCATATCAGCTGGTGTGTGCTGCCTGGTTGGTGATCCAGTGTCTGAAATCTCAGGGTCCAGGTTAATTGAGACTGCTGATCCTCCAACAAGTTTGCCCTCCTCCTCAACCACGGGGGTCAGCAGCTTCTGTCCATTGATTGGGTGCATTTTAGATTTATTTGAAGACATAGTCTGTTTTTTTTTTTTTTTTCTCTTACGAGTTTCAACTAATGGAGCAAAGACTTATTTTAAATATCCCTCCAAATTTTTGCAAAACTTGGACAAGCATAAATACCACTGAAATGAAACTTAAAAATTATCTTTGTAAAAATATATTTAATATTAATCATATATTCTAAAGTCATTGTAGATACTGGTTTTTAAGGATTTTCATTATTTATCCAGCGGAGTCTATATATGTTTTCAATGTAAAACAGAAAACAAATATTAGAAATTTGAAAAGATTTGATATATTTGTGTTCACATACAACATTTAAGGAAAAATAAAGATGACACAGCTAAGAAAGATAACGGATTACACAAGTTTACTATTGTATAATTTTTTGATTATCAGGGATATCTTGACATTTTAATTATGTTTTATATTAAGTTTAGCCTTATTAATAATCCAGCCTTTTTACTGCTGTCTCTAGGTCATGAACATACACACATTCATACATGTATTAACATACATTCATAGACACATTCACATACAAACATATACAATGCATGTGTATATTACAATGCATATAGAAAAGATGAGCTCACATTGCAAGTATGCTTTCTAATCCCTGCTCATGTGCAATATTTAACTTGAAGCCATTTGTCTGTAGCATAGTGCCTAAGCCCTTCCCTCCCGTACTACACATGCAGTCATATTTTCTGTTTATTCACATTTTTCAATGCCTATTGTCTAATGCATTATTTCACATGAGAAAGGGATTATCTTCCTCAATAATCTGTTGTCATTTAAAATGAAACATACTATCTTTGAGAAAATAGTGAAGAAAGAGTATCTTAGGATCATGACTTGGGATTGTGTGTGTGTGTGTGTGTGTGTGTGTGTGTGTGTGTGTATGTGTGTGTGCATGTGGTCAGATGCTCTGCTTTGCTGGCTGATGTACTTAAGAGAGCTGTTTCTGGTATGGAAGACCTGGCTCCACTGCAATGAGCACAGGAGAGCTAGTGATCTGACTAACTCAACTCCCATCCAGGCCCAGATTCACAACATTGAGTTGGACCACTTAATATCTACCCCATGCATAAGATTCTGGAACATATGAAGTAGCAAATCCTGAAGAACCCAAGCCACAGCATCTCTATGACCCATGGCAACAGTGGGGTATCTGAAAGGAATTCCAGTGAGGGTTTAATTGATGATGTAGCTGGACAAAGGCCTCATACAAGATCAATGACTCATTACAATGAACATTTGCAGGTAAAGCAGCTTGGATAAGTGTACTGTGTGATACACTGTGACACTCCAACGCTTCCATGGCAATTTCTTTTATTTAATTCTTTTTTAATTTGAGGGGGAGATTATAAGGGTACAGGGCAGACTGTAGAAGGATTAGGAAATAAGTGGGACTATTGGCATGATGTGAAATTCACAAAGAATCAATAAAAATATGAAATAAAAAAATATAGTACTCAATTTCAAAAGGTTTTTCAGACCTTGGTGCCATGAACTAAGCAGAGGAAGCTTGCATGGAATTTTGTGTAAGTTGTAAACTATAGCAGATGTGTGGGGAGAAATACAGAAAATACATCACCAATTTGTAACTTTTGTCAATCTTTTTATATAACTAGAAAAGGAAAAAAGAATATTTTAGCTATCCTGTTCAGTAATGCTGAATACATTGTATTGATTTAAGTATAGGTTCTGGAAACTTTTCATGTTGTAAATCTAAAATTATGCACCCATTAAATGTCTTTCCCCTTCTATTTCTTGTTTGCATGAATTTGACTATCATAGATACCTTATAGACATGGAATCTATTATTTTTGTCCTGTACAAGATTATTCAGTTAGCATAGTATCACTGTGGGAATCCATGTGGTGAAATTCCAAGGGATGTTAGTGTGTCTTGTACATGTCATGTGACTTGAATCTGTATTGTCAAATGGTATGTTGTGATTGTGTATGCTGTGTTGAGTGTGTGTGTGTGTGACTTTGCATATGCTGCACTTTCAGCTCCATGTAAAATTTTTCATTTCATCTTAAAATGTACACACACAATAAATGCTCAAAGTTATAATTATGGACTGACTATTTGCATATACATCTGCCATATTCTCTGTGGATAAAATAGAAATAGACTATGCTTTTTATATGAAGATAGACTTTTAAAAGCTATAACCTTGTCTGACCATTGTAGTACTTGACCATCCTATAGAAAATGCCAGGATAATCTCTATCAGTTGTCTTTTATCTAATAACTTGCTACAATTTATAATATTTTTAACCTGGAAACACAAAACATTTCTGTTGTGATTTATCATGATTACTAACCTGAATATAATTTCTTAAAACTTGACTTTAAACTGCTTAGTTGATATGTATTTATCTATAATTATCAGTTTAAAATAATATCTTAAGGAATGTTTATTGTAGTCATTACATAAGTAAACTGTTTTTTATTGGATATTTTATTTATTTACATTTCAGATGTCATCCCCTTTCTCCATTTCCCCTCCCTAGAATCCCCAATCCCATCTCTCCTCCTTTGTGCTTTTATACCATTTGAATTACATGTAAGTTGTTCACGCTTCCGCCTTGATCTCTCAGTCATTATTCAACGACTCTGACTATACACGAACAGGGCCGACCCACCAGAAATAGCTCTTATACTCCAAGCCGGTGACTTTCTCTCAGCTAGGTTAACTGTCAATCCTCTTAGATAGCCTCTGGGGGGACTAGCCACGCACAAGCTGTTCCGATTACTGAGTGCAGTGAAGCACTGTTCATGAGTGCTAGTCAATGTGCACGTCCAGGTGGGTACCTGCCCCAGGCACACTCGCAGGAAATGTAGCTGCTTATTTAACTGGCCCAAGGCCTTATGTGGCTATGTACACCTCCTATCCTTCCAGATAGGTTAGACCTCCCAATACCCTCTTTAGCATAAGCCCTCGGAGGGGCAGAGGCGCGCTGCACAAGGATTGTTCCAGTAGCTGAGGCCACGCTGAAGCTAGCTCTTACCATTGTTTTCGGATAGCCAGTCAATTCAACTACATCAGGTGCTATCTTAAACAGGCTGCCTACAGTAAGTATTCAGGTCAATTCTAGGTTGAGGGAAGATCAATACAATAGATGCAAATAATCAAGGAATAAGCAAGACAATAAACACAAATATTAAAAGAACAAGCAAGGCAATAAACAAAATTCCATGAACATTTCCCATGATCACTGTTTCTAAGGGCTTAGCAGGATGATGAAAATATCTGAGCTAACTTCCCTGTCCTAGCCCAAATCATTTTTGTGTCTGAAGCCAACTTCCTTGTTCTAGCCTAAAAGTTAGAATCCCTGCCTGAAAATACTTCTTTGTTCTAGCCTAATATTTAGATTCCTCCCTGAAATTACTTCTTTGTTCTAGCCTAATGTCAGATTCCTGCCTGAAGCCTACCTCCTTGTCCATGGTCAATATCATATTTCTGCCAAGCCGCCCCAAAGGCTCTCTGCCTCTTCCCCTTTTATTTATTTCATTAACAAGACTGAGTCTGTCCTAGGTTGTTCTGACAAGAATGCTATCCTTATCTGTCATGGAATATGCATTATCAAAAGCATTGCACTTCTATTTTAGTTTGGTAAGGCTCTGTGTATAATCTTACCATCCTTGTCTTGCCAGTCTGTTAATTTAATAACGTTGTCTGGGGGTCTGTTTTCAGGTTCAAGCCATGTACTCTGGCTGCCAACATATTGATGTTGTTAAAGACAAGCTTTAACATGATGGTCAGGAATAAAAGTATTCCCAGGACAAAAAGGGCTAGCATGATCAAACTATATATGCCATTCTTGAAGCTTGACCAAAATAGAAATACTGACCTCAGGCCATGGGTAATTTTATCAGCAGTATCTACTTCATCAATGCTCAGCAGAACAGCATTCTTGAAATTTATAAGCTTACTATGTAAAATTAAAACATCCAGAGAGGTGTTAGAATTATGCCAAATACACTGCAAGTGTCTTTAAACATTTTCCTAATTATAATGACTACCATTGTAAACTTTAGAACTAACATGAATCCAATAGTATTTGACTGACACTTGAGATGGCTCCTTACTCTTAAAGTCTGAATCTCCTTCCAGTAATTTGAATAGGATAAAGAGCATCAATTCATTCTTCCAAATGTCTATCTAAATCCTCTTGTATACTCAACACATTAGTAACATTTTTTGCTAAATGATTACCAAAAGTAGCTGTTTTAACTTCTTGTGTCAAGGCAATTGCAGAAGCAGTGGTGCTAGCAATTAATGTAATTAAAGCTGTTATACCAGCAATAATCAAGCCCACTACCCTCTTGCTTCTGCTTAAAGCCTGACCCATTTCTTCCAGTACTTAAAAACTTTGTTTAGAATACCAAGGTTCTGTGATACTCAGGGCACTAAAACAAAAGCTGGTTGATAGACCTCTGTAACTGACATGCCGGATTTCAAAACACAAGCACTATTAGAAGGTGTACAATAATGCAACTTACATAAGTAAACTGTAAAGGTTCAACAGTCTCTGAAGAATGATACCCCAGACTCAAATAACATGCAAAAGCAAAGAGTGTTTATTCAGAGGAATTTCCTACATGCAGGGGTTTTCCCATTTAGGAAAAGAGACCACAAATGGATTCCCAGGCACAGCTTTTATTGTTGGGGAAATTTCAGGGAGAGATATGTGACCTTTTACCATGATTGGTGATCTTTTAGTTCTATCTTCAGGCATCTGACTGATTCTACAATTGGAAACTTCCCAAGGGGTTGGAAACTTCCCAAGGGGTGCTTATTCATTCTAGCTACCTACTCTTACTTCAGGCCAGATGACAAAGTGTTCTCAGATTGGCTGCCATTGGCTGACCAGCAATTCCTTTCTGGATACCAGATCTCATTCCTGAGAAACAGAAACTTAGTTCTAGTCTAGAAAAGTGCCAGTTTGCAGTCTGTCCTGGAGTCAGCCTGGCTCTGCCTAACTCTTTCCTTTCAAACAATAGTTTTCTGTAACATCCTTAATTCTAATTCTAACAAACTGTGACTTTCTTTATTTTCCTCTTAGGATTTGTTATTCTTTTCTATTCCTTTTCTAATATCTAACTATTGACATTTTTCCATGAGCACGACCCCTGTAACCATGGGTATTTGATAGTGACTTGTCCTTCCTTACAGATGTCTGTCTCATTTACCAGCCTTTGATCATTTGCTGCAATCATTTATATTCCAGCTTAGAATTCTTTTTTAGATTTCCATTTCAGTTTTTAAGTTCAAAAGGAATATATTTCTACCCAACCTTTTTGACATTAGAAATTTCTTTGATTTCCTCTTAGAAACATGGTTATTATTGCTCTGGGGAACTTGGCACAATAAGTAAAATAAACCATTTGTTGCCCAAATGTAAGGACCTAAAGAAGAAGCCCAGAACATAGGTGAAGCCAATGATAGTGGCACACATCTCTGCTTCAAGATTTTATGGAGAGTTGTAGGGTAGAATGGAGAAAGGAGACTCTCCTAAAGCTTTCAGTCTAGCAAGCCAGGGAAGACAGTAGAGTCAGAACCTACTCGAGAAAATGAAAGTCAAAGATAGTCCCTGAAGCTATCATATGACCTCTGCCTATACATGCCCAACATGTGTGCATTGTCTTCACATGCTGAATATTTACACTCAAACAAAAGAGTTTATTATAATATTTCCTGAGACGATTTTTGTGGCTTCTAAATGATTCTGCCAGTGTTTGTTGTTTTGTACATTTCTCTGAGAGGAATAAATTCTTGAAGATGGTAATTTATATGATTAACATGCCTATTTGTTTTGAAGTACATGATGACGGACAATGAATTTTATATTTATTTTCATACAATTTTTAGCTTGAGACATCCTCATGGTAAAATTTTTACTAACAAATAAAGTGATGAAATGTTCAAAAAGCAAAGCAGAAATAGCTCCAGGATAGTTTTATTTGGCTTTACAGAGCTAAGAATAGCTGAAAAGACAGTTGCCCTACATACACGGTAGGACACGAATGTTTGGAATATAATGAATGACAAAGAAATGGGAAAAACTGCTGAACCCGAGTCTCTGAATGTCATTATAAAGACATGATGTGCCAAGGGTAGGAATTAAAGGCTGGAGATTCCTTGGAGGCTTGAAGCATCTAATTATCTGCATCTCAGTACTAAAGAAAATTGTCTTTCAGACACATATTTTGTGAAAAGATTATTTTTAGAGACACATTTGATGTTTGAGGGAAGTTATTTTACAATTTGCTACTTGTGATTGTATTTGAGACTACATCTCTCCCTTGATACTGATTCACCTGGTTATTATGTTAAAGGTTAAACCCTGCACACAGAGACAGGCATTTCAATGAGAAAATAACAGATGATCAATGTCACAGGAAATAGAAAAAAAATCAAAGTATTCAAGAAATTCAGTAGGAAAAGTTACTCAGGAAACTTAAAGAATAATTGAAAGGATGAAATGTTTTCAAACAGTGCTCTCATGGGAGTTGAACTAGAGATAGGAGATTATCCTAATCGACAGAGATCATTTCTGTTATCACAAGTAGTATTAAGGAGATATCAGAAAGGCTTCAGTGGAGAGGAGAAAGTACAGCTGTTTGGGAGTTCAATCTGTGAGGACTGCTTTGCTTGGAAAGGAAATAGCTTCATTTGCATAGGTTGTCTGCCATGCTGAGATTGTGCCTTTCTATACCATTAACAGGTGCTAGATTGATTCATGCAACTTGTATGCATTTATTAGCATAACCAGTTCATCACAGAGTGAAGGTGTGAAGCAATGAACAAACTCACAGGAATCTCTAACGGATCTTCCATATCCGAGACCTAAAGCCAATGTTTGCACATTTCCCTTTTGTAACCAGGGCCTCCTTTCCTCTTGATAAGCATCATTGAAATCTTGGAATGATTCTTTCCCTCCTTCTGTGAAACATCATTCAAACTTCATTCAAACAACAATGTGACTCATTTCTGCTATTGCACCTTGGAGATGTTGGACAGTGAAGTTATATGCATTGTGCTGACTAACACTTAAGGTTCCCTTCATGTTTGGATAATCACTAACGTAAGTGATTTTTACTAGCTTAGGTGGTCTGCTCAGTGCTCTTTAGCTTCTCATGGTTTTCTTCTTTATAGTTGTGCAAAGGCTCTAAGTACATGTTAGCATCATTCTGAGACTTGTGGGAAATAGGAAGTTTGAGTAAACGTGAGTTAGTCCTGACATATTTGAAACAGCATCCGTAAAATTCATATTAGTTTCAAAACACAGGTATTTCTCAGTCTGTGTCCATTATTGTTCACATCGTTACAGGTTATACTTGTTATGTATCTCCTAAGCAGATAGATAGTGTTCTGCAAGTGAGGATTCTGCAAGTGCTACAACCAGTACAATATCTATCTCTGATAGTGTATACTGTAAATTATGCCATTCAGCATAAATGTCCCCTTAGTACATACATGTGGTACCATTTATTTCTATTTGTTTAAAATACCAGTTCTAGATTTTGTCTCTCTAATCTCCTGCTTTGTATAAGTGGTCACTGCTTAAACTTGGACACTTACACTTATTGATAAAATGGCAATAAATGAGGATTCTGAGGGTGCAGGAAAGCAATGAACACTACTGCTCAAAGCGAAATGAATTTGCTACAGACTTTCTGTTTCCTATTCCTACTACTGGAAACGTAAAGGGAAGGAAATAAAGCCTCCTATACTTAGCCCATCTTTTCTCCTGATATGAATATATATTAATAAAACAACAGGAGAGTTGATTTGAGATTGCTCAGTCATATTTAGAAATAAGAGTAATAAGATGAAAGAAAGGTAAACTCAAGTGTTCTTAGTTAGAATATATTGTGATACAGATTTAAAAAAAATGCCACAAAATTTAATAACTCAATTATTTCATGACTACTCCAAACACGGAGTTTTCTGGGCCCAAATGTATTTTCCTGGCATTTTGAACTACTGTGTACTGCAAACACATTTCTTGAAATTTTTATTTTATTTATTTATTTTTTTTTTTGTAAGGTATTAGTCTGGGGATTACGAAATGAGTTCTGACACACTCGTCCATTTACTCTTGGCCACTATCACATAGAGAGATCCTTATGTTCCATTATGTCTTCAAGGTATCCATTTCTAAATATCCTGTTATTATTAATCCTTTAGGAGAGTGTTTGGTTCTCTTTAGAATCTAAAATTACACACCAGTGATGAGGACATTGAAATGAATGAATCTGAGTCCAAAAGAAAATATTTTGTTTTGAATTTTTCATTTGTCAGTGCACATGGCATTTCTTCATGGTCTCAGTATTAATAGTAGGGCTGTTTAGTGAGGTGTGTGTGTGTGTGTGTGTTGATGTGTGTTGCAACACAGCTATTCACCTTTGACATAGCTATTCCCTGAACTCTGCTGATTTCCAGACTGTTAACATGATGGATGGTGACTAGTTTCCTTGTGCTTCTGAGTTTCCTGAATGAGTGGTCTACTTTCCCCATTTTTCTGTAGACCACTGTCAAATTTGACTCAAAAAGTTGTGTGTTAAAATGCTCAGTGGAAGAGGACTTAAGGTTAGGTAGAATGGCATGGACAGTATTTGAACTCTGAGGATAACCTCTATGGTCCTGAAGTTACAATAATAAGAATGAGAGTCAGAGATTGGATAGTTCCTTGATGCCTTGGATTTTTGATTACCTATAAAGCAAGAATAACCATGATAGGTTGAGATAAATATTTCCAAAGATATTATTTATATTACCTAAGGTAAAAATAGTATTATAGTATTAGAAGCACTTATTTCTTTGTCTAGTGCTACATGAAACAATTCAATAGATAAGTGTATTAGCTTGAGAATTGATGCTTTTCTGAAGTGCAAGAAGTATGTCATATACCCAAGTTTTATAAGGTTAAACGACTAAAAAGGCCTTCTAAAGCAATTCTGCCTACTCTTTCATGGAGATTCAGATCCTTCGAGTGAACCCAATCCATGAGAAATTACCTGGAATGAAGATCAAATCAATATACTTTTCTAACTGCAGAATTAATTTTTTGATGAATTAATGCCACATCCATTAATGTGAGGTATGTATTAAAATCTGGCAGCATTTCATGGGCAAACATAAGAATACTTATGAGCAATTTCCCTATCTCTTGATTTTATAAAGTACCTTCTCTGTAACTATGGCCATCTGCATGATGTAATGAGATCTAAGTTGACTATATACACACAAGTCCTTCATCTTCCTCAGAAACTAGTCTTCAAAAGCTTATGAGGGAATTCTTGAAAAATTTTCTCTTTTAATCATATGGAATCTATTTCACAGAACAAAGTGAGCAAATATTTAATAGCTATCAATGACCAATAAATCTTCCAGTATAAAGTATAAAAAAAATGTTCTGTGACAGTTTCTAATTTTAAATAATAATTCTTAACTTTACTACAGTTCAGACCTAAATCAAAATATTGAGGTTCTAGTTAGAGTCTGCACAATTAGTGTAATTAACTGTTAAAATGTTTTATAATTTTAACCTAGATATACTTCACATATCAAAATTTTAAAACATTTGGCTGGATAATTCTGGTTGCTTCCTCTCATTTTTAAAAATTAAGTAAATTATTTATTTATATCTCAAATGTTGACCCCCAGCCTCCCCTGCCAAGTTTCTCACTATTTCCCCCTGCCCATGCACCTCTAACAGGGTGCTCCCCCCTTTATCTCACTTTCCTGGAACATCAAGTCCCTATAGGATTAGGTACACTTCTCCAACTGAGACCAAAAAGGCAGTCCTCTGCTATATATGTGTCTTGGGTCTCCGATCAGCTGGTGTATGCCCTATGGTTAGTGGTTTAGTCTCTGGAGCTCCTAGGGGTCCAGATTCGTTGACATTTTTGGTCTTCCTATGGGGTTGCCATCCCCTTTAGCACCTTCACACCTTTCCCTAACTCTTCCATAGGGATCCTTGACCTCAGTACTAGGTTGGCTGTAAGTATCTGCATCTGTCTCAGTCAGCTGCTGGTAGAGCTTCTCAGAGAACTCCATGCTAGGTTCCTGTCTGCAAGCATAGCATAACATCAGTAAAGTGTCAGGATTTGGTGCCCACCCATGGGTGCATTTCTTTTAGACAGGACAATTCTGGGTTAAAATTTTAAAGGTGGGTTGGTGTTCCCATCCTTTCACTGGGGTCCTGTTTAACTATTGGAGTAGTCTCTTCATGTTCCATCTCTCCACTGTGGATTTTCATCTCCATTGTGTCTTGGAGGCTCTACATCCCACATCTTTGGGACTTTTTACAGGTTCCCCCACCTTCACCTGCACCCCACCCTTCATCTTCATATTTCTATTCATTCTCCTGCCACTCAGGGCTTCTCTTCTGTTTAACCTGATCTTGTCCTCTTTTTCCCCTTTCGCTCCTTTTCCCCACTCAGGTTCCTCCCTCCATCGCCTCACATGATGAAATTTATTCCCCCTTTAGTTATGATGAAAAAACCTTACTTGAGCCTTCCTTCTTTAATTTTTTAGAGTCTGTCAGGTGTCTCATGGTATTCTGTCATATTCTGTATTTTGGCTAATATCCACTTATCAGTGTGTATATAGCCTGGATGGTCTTTTGGATCTCTGTTATCTCACTCAGGATGATATTTTCCAGTTCCATCCATTTGCTGCAAAATTCATGGTGTCCTTGTTCTTAATAGCCTAATAGTATTCCAGTGTGTAAGTGAACCACATTTTCTGTATCCATTCTTTGGTTGAGAGACTCAGGGTTGTTTCCAGCTTCTGGCTATTAGGAAAAGGCTGTATGAACATAGTGAAGCATATGTCTTTGTGGTATGGTGGAGCATCTTTTGGGTATATGTACAGGATCAGACATTTCAAGGTCAAATTATTACACTGAAGCTTTGTATTGTGTTAGTATCATTAAAATATTTTAAACATCATCAGTGAGTACAAATGTGGTAAACTAAATCAGAAAATATCCTTTCTTAGTTTCTTTCACTGTGTATTCAGATATGCCTTGATATCAAGTACATTTCAAATTTTCTTTGATTAAAAGTTAGAAGAAGAATAGCAATATTAAATGAGATAAAGAATCTAAAGCCAGACGTGATATTGTTTGTATTCTTTGATTTGGGATATAGTATCATAAATGTCTTTGTTGTGAGAGAAAAGATTTTAGTGACTTATTATATAATATGTGATATGTAGATAGCATATTTACTTAATTCAGTCTTTCTTAGTCTATTAATTCAATTTATTGGCCCAGGTATTTGTTTAGTTCTCATCTTATCCCAAACCATGGTTCCTACAAATATGTGCAAATGATATTGTAAAGTTTTGGCTAAGGAAAGCTTATGCTTTGATTTTTTTTTTTTTATTCTAGGATCTAATACTATTCTCTTGTCCCTATGCGTTTAATTGTGAGAGAGTTTACAGACTTCATAGTAAGGAGTATTCTTTAAATTAAATCTACACCTTATATTGTACAATATACTACAATCCTTTTGCCTTTGATCACTGAAGTAGTAAGGAAGATGTATGATCTTAAATCTCTTTTTTGGCAGTCACTGGCTTTTTAGTAAATATTTATATGTGGAATGATACTTAGTAAGCTTTGAAAACTGCCTTTAAATCTCATCAGAAAATGTATGCAAAACTATTTTGAAAGGCTTAATAGTGTATTAGTTCATTTTCGGTTGCTGCTATAAAATACAAGACAACTTTTAGAAAAGGAGATTGTTTGAGCTTATAGTTCCACATAATACAGAAAAAACAAAGTAACATATGGCAGATATGGTAGACAAAACAGGAATCTCAAGCTCACACTTTCAAATACAACCTTGGAGCAGAAAGAAAACTTGAAACAGGTTTTCGCAGCCTTTCGCAGCGCCGCAGCCTCGCTCTCTAACGCCAGCACCTGCCTCTCGCTTGCCGAGCTCCAGCCGAAGGAGAAGTGGGGTTAAGTAAGGAGGTGCCCATACCAGGCTCGTACAAAGCAGACTGCCCGCAAATCCACCGTGGTAAAGCACCCAGGAAACAACTGGCTACAAAAGCCCTCGCAAGAGTGCGCCCTCTACTGGAGGGGTGAAGAAACCTCATCGTTACAGGCCTGGTACCGTGGCACTCCGTGAAATCAGGCGCTATCAGAAGTCCACTGAACTTCTGATTCGCAAGCTCCCCTTTCAGCGTCTGGTGCGAGAAATTGCTCAGGACTTCAAAACAGATCTGCGCTTCCAAAGTGCAGCTATTGGTGCTTTGCAGGAGGCAAGTGAGGCCTATCTGGTTGGCCTTTTTGAAGATACCAACCTGTGTGCTATCCATGCCAAACGTGTAACAATTATGCCAAAAGATATCCAGCTAGCTGCCACATACGCGGAGAGCGCGCTTAAGAGTCCACTATGAGGGGAAACATTTCATTCTCAAAAAAAATTTTTTTCTTTCCTCTTCTTCCTGTTATCAGTAGTTCTGAATGTTAGATATTTTTTCCATGGGGTCAAAGGTACCTAAGTATATGATTGCGAGTGGAAACACAGGGGACAGAATCAGGTATTGGCAGTTTCTCCACGTTCATTTGTGTGTGAATTTTTAATATAAATGCAAGATGTAAAGCATTAATGCAAGCAAAATGTTTCAGTGAACACATTTCAACAGTTCAACTTTATAAAATTATAAATAAACCTGTTAAAATTTTCTGGACAATGCCAGCATTTGGATTTTTTTAAAATAAGTAAATTTCTTATTGACGGCAAAAAAAAAAAAAAAAAAAGAAAGAAAGAAAACTTGAAACAGAAAATATCTTTACATTATCAAACCCAGTCTCCAATGATACTTTCTCCAATAAGACGATACTACTTAAATCTCTCCAAAGATTACCAACAACTAGAAAATTACTGTTGACATATCAGAGATTATAGGTGACATTTTCATTCATATTACCACAAGGGTTATACTATAACATTATTGGCTTATTTGTCCATTATTGGCTTCAATTTTCTCCTGTATTTACAGTCCAAGATTGTTACCTTATTTATTCCTTGATCAAGGATAGTATCTTTATATATACCTTTGTTTCTCTGATGTCTGCGATGGGTTTTAAAGTCACACACTTTCATTAATTGTCAGTTAAATGACTGAATGATGAAAAATCCCTGGTTAGATATTTAGTGATAAACACCTGGTCTGACTAACTTGGAAAGTCACAAGGCTCTGCTTTGATCAAGTCTGTAAACAACACCTCATTCCATGTTCTTATAGATTAGGACAAGCCCATAATGGGGAATTGATTTCCTTGTGGCCTTCTAGATAGCTTTAACTGTGATAAACTTAAAATGACCAGTTTTAACATCTTACTTTCTAATGTAGAAATCAAAAAATTTAGAAAACTCCTGTGCAATTTCCTTACCTAAACAGCATGATCTCACACCTGACCCTAATCACTAGGGAGCTCATTACAAGAATCCTTAAGTCCTCCTCGTTCAAATTATTTGTCATTTAAACATAATTACAATGAGTAATCAATGACCTCACAGCAGACTCTGGTTTTAATGGTCATATGTGTAATTTAATTTCAATGGTGTATTTAATGTTTGTAAAATTCATTGTAACCTAAAGAGACTGTGACCACAAAACCAAATATTGCAGTAATAGGATTTCCTCAGAGATATACAGTGGTGAATATCTGTTTCCTTATCTGTTCTCATTATCAAAAGCAAAGGATGGAAAGCCTGCTACCCAATGGGTTAACACAGCACAGGTATTTTATAAAATTTTCCTTCCTGACACAGAAGATTTTTCACACAAATACTGAAATTTTTCCATATATTGTTTTCAAATGTAAAATTTTGCTCTCTCTCTCTCTCTCTCTCTCTCTTCTCTCTCTCTCTCTCTCTATCTCTATCTATCTTTCTCCCCACTTCTTAACTGACCCTCTATCCAAATAAATCCACTTTCTCCCGTGGAAAAAAAATGTAAAATTTTATGTCATTTTATAATGTCTCTAGTGATAATAAGCTTTCTAAAAATCATTTTTTTTGTTTGTTTTTGTTTTTGGGACAGGGTTTCTCTGTATAGCCCCTCTGTAGACCAGACTGGCCTCAAACTCAGAAATCCGCCTGCCTCTGCCTCCCAAGTGCTGGAATTAACGGCATGCACCACCACTGCCCGGCAAGATCACCTTCTCTTAGACCTCAGATGAGAGAATATTTTCAAGAAAATAGTTTTCTTCCCTCAAGTTTTCTTAAAGTATTTTCTTTATTACCACAAATTAAATGAATAGCATGTTACCGAATTGCACTAAAATGCTTACATGTTGTCAGTCATGAAATATTTTATAATTTATTTACCCAGGAATCTTAGCTGTTGTGGAAAGTTTGTTTGTATCAAGTTAAATCAACCTTTATTTGAAGATAATTGGTAATAATGAGATTATGACTCATGCAGATATTTAGAAGTTTATTAAAGAGTTAATTTCTTTCTCTCTCTCTCTCTCTTTCTTTCTTTCTTTCTTTCTTTCTTTCTTTCTTTCTTTTCTTTCTTTCTTTGTGTCTTTCCTTCCTTCCTTCCTTCCTTCCTTCTTTCCTTCTCCTTTTCCTTCCTTCCTTCCTTCCTTCCTTTCTTCTCTTCTTCTTTTCTTCTTCTTTCTTCTTTCTTTCTATTCACTTTACACCCTGTTCACAGCCCCATTTCCTCCTCTCTTTCCCACTCACACCCTTACAAACGCATCCCGCTTATACTTCAGAGAAGTAGAGAGCCTCTTGGGTACCACCATATCCTGGGACATCTAGTCCCAGAAGGACTATACACTTCCTCTCCCACTGAGGTCTAACCAGACAGTCAAAAGGTAAGGGATTCAATGTCAGGGAACAGAGACAAAGACAACCCCTGCACCACTTGTTAGGGACCCACATGAAGAACAAGCTGCAGATTTGCTACAAATATGTAAGTTGTCTAGATCCAGCTCCAAGTCAGTTACTTTAACATAAACATAATCAGAATTAAAAACTACACATGAATTAATACAAAGTCAAGATCATTGGTGCATGTCTGTTATTCTGGTGCTTGGACAGCAAAGGAAAGCAGAACATGAGCTCTGCCCTCTTCTATGGTACATAATTATATAATTTCTTTTAAAACGTAAAGTAAAAGGAAAGGAATATACACCAATAGTCGGTGAAACATTGTTAAAGAATAGCGAATGTATTTTTGTGTTGATTAAACTCATGGAATAGCTATACTGAAACATCATTAAGTCTTCCAAATTAGAAATAATATAGAGTTTTGTAGTTTATAATTGTATAGGAGTACTTAAAATGTTGGTTTATTCCATAAAGTCAGTACTTCCATTTCATGATCTTAGATGTCCAGGTCCATATGGTCCCTCTAGAGAGAACAGTTACATGCTTACAGGCTTTGTGCTTGTGAATCTATGCTATTTCAATGTCATAAACTATCCCCTTAGAATCCAGGAGAATGGTGGCAGGTCAAATTTGCTAGTTGCTTCTGAATTAAATGTTTCTCCCTTGGTTAAGAATAGAAAAGTTTTATACTTTCTCACAACCAATATATCAGATATATTTTTCCATGGAAGGAATTCATATAGGAATGGGAATGGGGATAGGGATAGGGACAGGGACAGGGACAGGGATAGGGATGGAGTATGGGGGTGGGGCTGAGAGCAGGGACAATGATAGGAATGAGGTGGGGGCAAGGGCAGGGACAGGGACAGGGACAGGGACAGGGACAGGAGATGTGGCTGGACTGGACTGGGGAAGGGGATAGGGACAAGGATGGGAATAGAGACTGGAACAGAGAAGGAGATGAGGACAGGTACAGGGACAGGAACAGGGATAGGAGGACTTTCCTATTTCTCTGATAAGTCACCATGACCAAGGTTAAGTTTTAGAAAAAAATACTTTAAATTATGCTTATGGTTCTAGAAAATGAAGAGTCCATTATAGAAAAGCAGAGGCAAGCCAGCTGGAAGCCTGGGGCTCACAGTTTCAAAGTATATACACAAAGAGGAGAGAATGAACAGGAAAGGAACCCAGTCTTTGAAACCTCAATGTGTACCTCCATTTCATGTTTACACCAGCAAGGCCAAATCTCCTAGACATTCTCAAACAACATCACTGCCTAGAAAACATGTATTGAAATGTCAGAGCCACTGGAGGACATACATGCTCATTCAAACCACCACAGATGTGCAGCAGCTGGAGAGATAATATACTTTAATGTAAAAAGGGTCTGTCGTTTGGCCTGAGACATTCTATTACCCCTGTGTTACTAAATGAAGAACAACTCCAGACTGGAAAAAGTATATAAAGTATATAGATAAAGATAATCTATATTGAGGAGCCCAGTCGGAGAGCCTAAGCAGAGCACTGGTGCTCTATAATGTCACTAATAATTTCAATTACGCTTGACCTTAAGAAACAGATATTTCCACTAGTGGAATAAGAGATGATCTGAAGGTCAGTGGTGAATGAAGATTTCATTTACTGATTAACTTTAATAAACAATATCGCATTTAATTTACCATTATATATAACCTCAAGTTCTGTTTTTTTTTCCTGGCTCTGATATAGTTTCCATTCCATATACATGTATGCATAAAGCATAAAATATTGCAGGGATGTTATGAAGTGTGGAATGATATTAACTTTATTCCTAAAACCCTGGAATAAGTGAACTATATAGGTAGAAATATGCATAAGATAGAACGTTCATCCTATAATAAAATGATAATAAAATCTTCATTGCATCCCACATCATTACGTGCTGTATTTTGCTTATGTTGGAAATAAAGAAAAAAAGGTAGTGCAGACTTTCTCTGGAGCTATTAAAAGCCTGCTTGATCATCCTTGCTTCTTGCCACTTACAATGTTGACTTCCCTGGGCTTCAGATGAAAGAAGAGAAGATAAAAATGTAGTATAAAATGTATTATAATTGCATTTGAATTCCATTTCCTGGGGTGGAGTCAATAAACTAACCCCTCTGGAGTACACTGTGGATAAAAGCACCCAGATGTATGAAGCCGGACAAGGAGACAAAACAGTTTTCCTCATGTTTCTGTTGTAGCTTTTCTGCAATGCTTCTGATGGAACCCAGGGCCTGATCTATCTTAAACAAATCTCTGACACTGACTTGAGTCCGTCTTGATTTTACAGAAAAGGTTTGCACACATTCTTCAAATATCATGTTGACTCACTATGAGGACTCAGTATTGACTCAAACTCGTGAGTTTCTGTCTATGTCTCCTGAATGCTGGGCTTACAGTCTGTGTGCCACATCACACCTATCTTTTAAACGGTGAATTATGAAACTCACGATATCCAGCATCCGACTAAAACTCTCAAACACAAATGATAATGAATCTATAAATGCAAGTTAGAGTAATTTGATTATTCTTATGCTAGGCATAGACATTGATGCAATTGTTTCAGGGCGACAAACATTGCTCAGTAGACACACTGAACTCCAGATGGCCCAAATTCATGACTGAGTGCAACAGCGCTGCTCATTCTAAGTAGTTGCTTTTTATTAAGCGACCCATGCTTTTTTTTTTCCCCAACCATTAGTAAGATTATAATTCTTACAACTACATTTTATTATTTTCTTAGATGGATTTAATTATATATTTATGATTGTTTTGCTTGTATGTATGTAAGCGTACCATGTGCATGCCAGTTTCCAATGGAGACAAGAAGCCATCCAGTTTCCCAAACCTGGAGTTGCACAGGGTTGTGACCCACCGTCACGTGCATTCTGAGAACCATATTCCAGTTTCTATCTGACAGAGCAAGAAGGCTTCCTAGCTGGTGAACCATCTGTACAACTTCATTATTTTGTTACTTTTTACAAATTACAGTTATGTATTTACTTGTACATATTTGTGCTTTGGGATGCATGATCTTACCTCTGTAGTTGAGAGGACTATTGGGGGATGCATATTTTTCTTCTACTTGTGTGTCTGTGGATTATAGTCAGGTCATCAAGCTTGGGCACAAGTATGTTTCCTTTAGAACATCTTTGAAGTCCAGGTTTTTTATGTTATTAGTATCAGGTTCTTTTTATTACTTGCAAGAAGCAAGAGGTGCAACATCATACATGCCTTCGTTCCTCCATGCTGGAATTCTATCTGGCTTTGGCTTGTCTTATGTATGCTGTTACATTTGCTGTGAATTGATATGTGCTTCGGTCTTGTGTTTGAGAAGCACTATAATTTTGAATATGGCTACCACCTCTATATCATATAATCTTTCTGCTCCCTTTTCTTCATAGATCACTGAGCATTGAAGAGAGGGGTGAAATAGACATCCAAATTAGGATTGAGTTTTCAGAATTCTTATTCTCTTGGTGTTATTTGATATCTACATAAAGATGCTTCTCTGATAAGACTTTTTCAATGTATACTAATATGTGATACAGCAGTGAGTCATTAGAGTCTTTTTATCACTAGGTCCACTTAGCAGAATAATAGTATGAAATTTTTCTCTATGGAATATGACATATCTATCTAGATTCTTGGCTTCCAAGACAGTGTGAAGTATGTGTTCCATTTTGAGGAATAGATCTTACATCCAATAAAAAAAGTGGTTTCTTATTCCTATAATATCTATGTTACTTTTGTACCAGTGGCCATATAGTGCCAGATAATTTATTATTACAGTTTAACTGATTCACAGCTTGGTTAAATTCATGATTACTGTTCTTCTCTAGCAGATGCATATGAGATCTAGGCAGTAGGGATTAATCTCTTAACTGAGTCCAAGACTGACTATTCCATGTTCTCTGATTCAAGTATGTGATGTCTTCAGCAGTATAGTGTTACTATCAAGTTCCAACCCCAAACAATAGTGCTGGGAATAGCCTATATTGTTTGGGGGATATATGTCATACCCAATGGCCAGCAGCTCAAAAAGCAGCAACTCATTTTTGGTATTTGGTTCATTTGGTAAAACAGAGCATCTGGTTGGGATAATGCTCCTCCATATTGAGATAACTCCATAAAATTGTCATACATGGATGTTTCTACGGTGGTAGATTTCCACATGACTTTAAAGGAAACATTTAGTATTAGAGCTGCGCACCCCTCATATTCAGCCTCTACCCTGTTTTCCCATTCTCCACCCCCTATAATCATTTTGGTCCATTTTTCTCTTCCTTTCCTTTCTTGGAAATATTCTCTCCTCTTCCATGTAACCTGAACAGTTACCTGACCTCTGATGGTATTACACTGAAACATACACATATAAAGCTTAAAATAGCATCCACATGTGAAATAAAAAAAATAAGTGATACCTCTATTTCTGAGTCTGAGTTACCTCATTCTGTATGATTTTTTTTCCAATTCTGTCTTTCTACCTACAATTTTTATAATTTAATTTCTCTTAAAAGCTCAATAAAATCCCATTGCGCAAATATACCACAGTTTCATTATCCATGGATCAGTTAATATCATAAGATATTTCCATTTCATGGCTATTGTAACTTGAGCATCAGTGGACATGGATGAGCAAATACCTATATTATGTAGACTATCTTAAGTATATGGCAAAGTACTATAATTGGACCTTGTGGGAATTCTATTTTCATCACTTTGAAGAACTGTTACATTGATTTTAGTGACTGTAGTAGTTTGTACTCTCAGCATCAAGTTAAGTGTTACCTGTTTCCTCACTTGTAGCATTTCCTTCCTTCCTTCCTTCCTTCCTTCCTTCCTTCCTTCCTTCCTTCCTTCCTTCCCTCCTTTCCTTTCCCTCTCTCTCTCTCTCTCTCTCTCTCTCTCTCTCTCTCTCTTTCTTTCTTTCTCTTTCTTGACTTTGACAGTCTTTATATTGAATCTGTTGATTGATTTTTGTAGGATGGCTATGTTTACAGTATTAATCCTACTATTCTATGGTCATGAGATATTGTCCATCTTCTAGTATCTTCCTAAATTTCTTTCTTCAGTGTCCTAAAATTTTATTATATAAATCCTTCATTTTCTTAGATTTAATCTGTCTTATTTCATTTATTTTCAAGGTTATTGTAAATTGTACTGTTTTTCTAATTTTGTCCTTGTTATGTTTCTTGCTTTATAAATAAGAAAGGCTATGAAGTTTGTTTGTAAAATTTGAATTCTACTATTTTGCCAAAGGAATTTATTTTCTGTAAAAATTTTCTCATAGAGTGCTTAGCATATTTTGCATATAAAATCATATCATCTGCAAATTTATATTTGTAAAACCTTGATTTTCTTTATTTGCATTAGCTGTAGCTAATATTTCAATGCTATATTGAGCAGAATAGATATTATATGTATTATTTATTTATTTTTTATGAGTGGAAATATTTGATATTTCTAATTAGAAGGAAGATGACTGTGGTCTTCTTATAATTTGCCTATGTTGAAATATATGTATTATTTCTACTAAAATTGTGTCTGTAATCTCTGTAAGACTTTTATCATGAAGGTACAATAGATTTTTGTCAAATACACATTTTGTATCTAATGAGATGAACATGTGGCCTACATTCGTTTAGCCTTTGTGATGGATTATGTTTATTATATGTATGTTTATTGAACCAACACTATACCTCTGAGTTGAAATCAACCTAATAATGGTGGACAAACTTTTTAATTTTTCCATGAATTTGTTTTGCAGGTATTATACTGGAAAAATTTTATTCCCATGTTAATCAGTGATATTATTCTATATTGTTTGATTTTTGTTGCATCATTGGTTTTAGTGTCATGGTTTCCTGGTCACTGGTTTTCTAAAATGAATTTAAAAATTTTTCTCCAGATCCCATTTGACAGAACAATTGAAGAGCTATCGCTATTGGCTCTTCTTTGAAGGGGTCTGGTTGAATTCTATATGAAATTTTCTGCCCTCAGGGCATTTTTATTTTGGAGGTTTTTAGTTACTGTTTATAACTCTTTGGGTACTATGGGTCTAGTTAAGTTAATTATTTCATCTTTGTTTAACCTAAGTAGAGTGTATGTATTTAAAGATCCATCCACTTCTTATAGAGTTTTCAGTTTGATGAATTTCAGATTTTAAGGTATTGTTTCACCAGAATTGTAAATAAATTTTCATAAAAAGCTTAATAAGCAGTAGGCCTAGTAAAATCATTAAGGTTTAGCAGACGGTAAGTACTGTACGAGGAGAGATCCACATCAAATGGGAACAAAAACTGATGTTTCTCCTGACAAAATCAGACAGCTATTTGAGATGGCAAAGTACTTACCTACATACCTTAAATCAGGTACAAAAATTGTTCTCCAAATAACTTATACACTCATCGTTCCTCAAAAGCAAGACATCTCTTAGCCTCTGATATTTCTTGTACTACATTACCTCATAAGTCCTTCCATGAAACTTCTCATCCAGGCTAGATTTAATTGTTATTTTTCTAGTTTACAGCAATCTTTTTACTATTTTACATAGCATGTTTTTTTACATAGCACTATTTTACATTACATGTCATTTTCTCATCTTTAGATATGTATGTGTAACATATATTCTTCATTAAACATTGTACTACTGGATGTTGAAATCTTTTATTTACTCATTTATATCCAATTTATAGACTATCCCTATCAAATTCAGAGCTAAGGGAAAAGACTTTTATAATATATTAGCAGTGTTGTGTCATTGCATCAAGAGGAAGGACAGGATTTGTTAAAAGTGAAATAAAATTGACAAGCTGTAATTTCAGTATTAGACTAAGCCATGAAATGTTTAAACAAAGACATTAAATTTTTTTCAGAAAGACTTGGTGTATATATTCAGAGGAATAAGAAACAGTCAAGTTATTATGAGAAGGTGAAATTGGTAATGCAGAAGGGTAATAAATGGGACTGTTCACAGAGATAAGCTGCTTGCATTTCCAAGATCCACATCTTGCTTGACTTCCTGTCCTGAGGCATAAGTTGTCCTAGTTTGCTATATAAACTTTTAAATTAATTTGGTGCCTAGCTAAACCAACACAGAGAGATAAAATAAGCCCAAACCATTCTTTTTAAATGCTAATCTATTTGACAAAATGTTCCAGGCTAGTGGAAGTTGGCTCAAGTTATTGTATATGTAATTTTTATGTTAATAGATTTAATATAATAGGGAATTTAATTTCAGGATATAATACCACACATCATGGTATCATATCTATTCTATATCATAATGATTCCTCTGTGGTTCCACTCAATGAAAACTATAGCATTTTTTATATGTTATGATATATTTGGTCAAAAACATTTAAAGATGAGCCTAGATGTTCTCCATTCAAAAGCTCCATTCTCATTAACTAATATGTATGCTTCTTATAACCCAGAAATACATAGTTTAAGTAGTCAACACAATTGCAACATCTACATTTTCCAGAGAACCATAGTTGAAATGAATGTATCAAAAGGTAAATTTGATAGGTCAGAAATGAACATTCCATATACTAGACAACAAGAACTTCCCTTTAGTACATGGGATAATGATTGTCAGCAAAACATAGGCCCAGTTCCTAATAATGCCTTCTTTTCAAGCATCTTAATATGTGTGATTATGCTCATTAATCTCCTTACCTTCAGAGATTTGATGTGTTTTTTATAAAAGCTCGTAACCAACAGTATTTTGCTTTTTATGGATATCTTCTTTAATGCCTGCAATCTATCTAAGTTGTACTGATTGATTCAACTGCAAAAATCTTTCCCCTTTGCTCCTTCCCCTAAAAGAATAATCCTCCATCAGTGTGCTAAAACATAAACAGATTTTCATCTGAACTTAGGCCTAAATTCCTTGTAATCCACTGATCCAACCCATCTAAGTGAGCCCAGGAAAGGATTGGCTGAATTATTACATAAATTCCCTTTGGAAACATTGAATTGGAAGCACTGTCTACAGGATGTATACTTTGCATGAGTGTTGCAGAAAACCCACAAGCCTAGTAAATTGGAAAAGCAATCCAGAGGCTTAGCAATTTAAGTCCTTATGCAGAGATAAGATTACTTTTAAAAAGCCTCACACCCTCCTGCCAGTGCACTTTTGTTTATTCTTATTCAGGTCGCCTTGGGGAGAGGAAAATGATATCAATGTTATTTCACATAAGGGCGCTATAATGTTTGATATATTAAATATCTTCAAGTGTCTGGGATACTTAGGTAGTTAATTTACTATATGATGTATAGCTTCAGATAGTGCAGTTTCTGGTGTTTTCCTTAAGTGTCTTTATGTCTTTTGATTTATTATAATTTTTTTTTGCCAGTCTCAAGTGTCAAAGTGTAAATCCTAACAGCCACTGAAACTAAGAAAAAAAGTTCTGTAGTAGGAAGAGTTTAATGAGCCAAATAAGGATGTAGGTTCATGATTCTGATTCCAGAAAATTCACTCAATATTTTTAGTTTCTGTATTCATATGGTAACTACAAAAATTGGACTAAACCATATTACTTTACCCAGGCACTTTCTCTATATTAATATAATAAATTAAATGCTATAGTAATTTTATAAAACACTAAATTTATTGAGATCAAAACTTATTTTTCAAATAAATTTGTTATTAAGTTTGAAAAGGGTAATTTAAAATAATCATGTCCATTTCTAATTGTTTTGCATTCATCATAATTTGTTATACCTGGTAATAGAAATGTTTAATCACAGCACTTGGAAAGAGAATCAAGGTTACATTTAGTTACACAGTTAAGGTCAAAGCTTCTGGGAAATATATTGATATGTTGTGTTAAGAAACAAAACAACAATCAAAAGGTTAGCTATTTTCTACTAACAATGTTCAAAGTATCATTCTGGACTTAAGAATATTATTACCTGTATGAAACAAACCTTATTCAGTTTAATTTATAATACCAAGACAGTACATTTCCTAAAACTAAAATAGATATCTAATGTCAGCTTAGTACTGAATTCTGACCATAAAGTGCTTTAAAAAAGTAATCATACATCTTGCTGTACAAACTTATATCATTCTCACGAGACCTGGCAGCATGGTGGGCATTATCCAAGCTAACATAAAATGGTTCCTCAAATTTCTGCATCTATTTTCTTAGGCTTACTCACTTGTTTTCTCACTTTTGATGAGTATTTCTCCAGTTATGATCATTACACTTATGGCTACTATTCTTATTCAAAGATCTAACCTGATGCATAAAAATCAATCTAAACTCTGTGTACAGCCAGGTTTTGGGTCTCAGATTAGTTATTTAGCAACTTTCTTGGAAAACATTGACCATTTTTTTATTAAAATCTTTGAAGCTTCAATGTGAAGAAAGTGGAGCAACCGTGAAGCAAAGCATATGTAAATCATCACTTAAAAGTAATTAAGGAAACTGAAATTTTAGTACCTACAGTAATAAACTTCAACAAGTTTCTATTTTTTAACTCAAACTGAGTATTTGTCTTTTCTCTTGTTTCTTATAGTGAGTATTAAACATGATAGAATTTAGTATGAAATTTAGTAGCAAACCATGGACAAGTGTTATTCAATTCTGTATGCCTAGATCAAAATGAAATATCTCTATCAGTTATTTGTGTTTCCACATGGTGAAGTTCACTGAGTTTTGAAACTGATTTAAAAGCCTGAGAGACAAACATTACACTGACTTTGATACTGCCATCTTATACTGATGCTCACTTCCTGTGTCTCAGGTTGTTGACCTACTTAACTTATGAAGTTATTACAGATTGCCTGAATTCATTAGTGGATAAGGTTAGTCTAGAGTCAAGTGTGACTTCAGTTGACTTACTTCTTACTTTCATTACAACATCATCCATGCTTTAATTTGGCCATTGTAACCATGATATAATATGAAAAATTGTTTTGAATGTAAAAGTGCAAGTTTACCTTAAGGTAATGTGTTTAAGTATGGCTGTCCCAGTCTTGATTATGACTTTACAATGACATTTGTTTAGGGCAGAAACAGAATCTCTTTCTATATATGACAAAAGATACCATTGTTTAATTTTTTTATTTCCCATGAGGGAAAATTGCTGCTTTACATTCTATTAAGTGCTGATAGATGGGGTTGAAGAAAAGTCTTTGAGTGGTCTTTCCAAAGACAATATTTCTAGCTTCATTTCTTGAGAAGTACATTCTTCTCCAATGTCTGTTTCATCTTGATAATATTTAAAAGGAAGATTTCAGTGGTAAATTACATAGGATATTCACTAGTGAAGCTTGCATTTAGGTTACAAACAGCATCTGATTCCAGGAAGAAAGAGACTTTGGCTGGGTATAGTACACCTCTTTCCTCTGGACGTGATGTGTCCTTTCCATCATGAAGTAGATGGCTATGATACCCGGATGGAGAACTTGACCCGTAGTCATAGCAAGTAAGATGCAGAACCACAGCCATAGGCTAGTTTTCTTATAGCAATACTTATATCTTAGAGAAGGGACTATTATATGGTATTGTCCATGTCCATGGGGGTGGAATATACAGGAAAAGCTTGACTGTGTATTGGAGTTTGGGATGCTGCAACTGCTCATTAGTCAGCCATACTGAGAGTGAGACACTTCTGTACTGCAGCTGGTGGTGAGTCAGGCATACTGAAAATGGGACTTCCATGTAGAATAGTTACCCTTGAGTCATTGCGTTCCTGAAATAGCATCAGTTTACTTACTGATTCTACAAGCTATACTTGGACAGAATTCTTCGGTTTTAAGCACTGGTGCTCTACCATTCAGTCTGTCTCCTGTCTCATAACTAAACCATACGACTTCCCAGGAAAAGTCACACAACAGTGAGCACTCATGACTTGCTCATAAGATTGACATTATGATTACCAGATTTATCAGAAGCTTAGTTTTCCAGACTCGTGGTTTATTTGGAATTTCTTCTATCACAGAAAACATTTTGGGGGATATACTCTGGTCCAATGCAAATATGTTACTATGTGTATGTCTGTGGCTGAATAATACCCACATTTCCTTTCTATAGCCATGTTGTTAGGTTTTGGATGTGCTAAGCATTTTCAAGATTCTTTTAGATATTAATTATGTTAAAGTCAAGGCTGCAACAGTGATATGCTCCAAATATTCAATGATTCTAATAAAATAAAAAAAATGTATTTCTTTATCATAACTGTGTAGTGATAGGCAGTGGCTTTATTTTGCAAGGTTGTCTAGGTTCCATCTTCTTGAGGCTAGTATTCTTAGAGTATTTGGATCAGTTGAATACATTCTTAACCTTCCCACAGAACGAGGGGACAAGTAAGTGGTTTAGGTCTATTTACTAAAGAGCTAATGTTCTTTTAAAATTCAACACTTTTACTCATCTTAAAATAAAGAAAGTACAAAGGTCTTCACTCCCACAGAGATGACTGTAAAGAATAAAATTGTAGCTACTCTCTTTTCGACATGTGCAAAACTGGGAGCCGTCACCTTTCCTTGTCACCTATAGACCTAATGCACAGCAGTGCTATTCAGGACACTGGAAAATAGAACTTTCTATAACTACTTGCATGTAATATTACAGTATGTTGTTTTCTCCCATGCAGTCTCAAACTATTTTGGGAGGAGAAGAGGAGGATTTGAATGTATGTGTACCATTGACATTGGCACAGCTGTGTCTATGATCAATACTTTAGACTCTTTGGACATTAGCAAAACTTCATTTGCCACTAGGTTAGTCTCAGATGAATGGCAGTGCCATCTAATGATCTGAGTGCAAAAGTTCACAGTGTATGCAAAACGTAGCAACTACACTTTCCTCTTCAAGGATCTTTACGACCTAAGCCTGCTTGTCTACTGAGAGTCACAATAGTGACTAGGTAACCTTGTCTTGTCACTAAAAACATAAGGATATTCCTTGTTGTCTTATAGTTGTTACCAATCCATCAGACCACAGCCTACTTGACCCCATCCTTTGTTTGTATATGCCTGCCCTTTCTTCATTTCATCACTGTTCCACCTGAGGTCCAGGACCAACTATGCTGGCTGCAATACTATTGCTGCTGCTCTGAGGTATCACTATCCCTACTGTCTTGAACTTCTAACAAGATGGTTATTATTTTATGTTTATAGTTTCTCTCTCTCTCTCTCTCTCTCTCTCTCTCTCTCTCTCTCTCTTTGTGTGTGTGTGTGTGTGTGTGTGTGTGTGTGTGTGTCTGTGTCTGTGTCTTCTCTTAGTCTCAAAGCAATGCAGACATTTTGTTGAGATTAAAAGTGTGGCCTCTATAGCACACAAGAATCAAAGAATACATGGAATCTTCTATGTATCACTATTTTTCTGTGATTTATTTTCTTTTTAAGCTGTGCATTTGTTAAACAATGGCATCAAGAAATACAGTGGCTCACAAATAAGCCTGTTATTAAAACGGAATTCTTCATGGAAACAAATGGAACAAAGTAGAAATATGAGTGATGTCATTAAGAAGATATTAATGAGCACGAAGCAGCATATACATACTTAGTAAACTAGGTCTATGTCAGTACAGGAGAGGTCACCATATTTGCTGGGGTAGGAAAGAGTGAGAGAAAGGAGAAGAGATTTTCTGTTATTTTCTTTTATAAACTCCTAGGTAGTTTGGGTATTCTATGAGAATAAAATGTGTTCATCATATCTTAGAATACTAATAGCAAAAGATAATAATAGAAAGAGAAGAAGCCTCAGTAATTGACCATGGGAAAAAGAAGACATGCATTATAAATAGCTTTCTCAAGCACAGCTTTCTCAAAATTACCAAAACTGCAGTTTACTTTTCTTGCTTCTTATAAATTCTTTATATTTTTTTAAAATTTTTAGAGATTATTTTCCACTTTGTATCTGAGCTTTCACATATAGCATGTGTAAGAAGATACACACACACAGATACAAAGACTCACAGACACACCACACACAAACACACACACACACACACACACACCACACACTCCCAATGTGCAGAGAGTTATGGCAACATCATTTAGGTGTCTGCTTCAGTTAGTTTTTGGCCTATAAATTCCAGGTCATTATAAATAAGACTGGAGGAAATTATTGAATTTTTCAGCCTTAAGTTATCATCTTCAAATTACATTCAGGCTCTATTGAATATTTATATTTCTTTATTGATTAGTATTTACTATACCCCTGAGTAGCAAAAAATACCTTTCATATACAGCTGAATAAATGTAGAACTAAAATTATGAGCCGACATTTCACCCACTCTCAATCTTTTAGTTATTTTATTGAACAGGATCTTCCTCGTAGCCCAGTCAATACTTGAACTTACCCTAAAGGTTATACAACTTCGATCTCATGGACAGTCATAATATGCCTGCTTCAGGCTCCCGAGATCTGAGATTGCAGGTTTGAACCACCATACCAATGCTTATCTAGCTGCGAATCTAACAGTCTAAGTCTATTAATTCTCTGAAAGTTTTCTCTTAATTTAATATGTACTTATTAAAAATTTAAAGTCCCATTTCTCTCTAATAAGGTACTTTCTATCATTCTTTTTAACATAGGTATTAACAAAAGACCTAGATCAAATCTTTGAAATGATGTTTGGAAATCACAAAGATGTTACTGAGTTCCTAGGAAGTATTCAGTAGTTTGGACATAATGAATTTATTAGCTTAATTTTTTAAATAAGCCTTCAGTTTTGCAAACCCCAACCATCTAACCAATCAAACACTGACAGCAGTTAAATTACACTAACAGTAGACGCTAGTTTTCTTAATTCTGTCTAGAAAATGAGTAATGTCTCAAAGATTCTTGCCAAATTGGCATTACTGTGAGTTTAGCTCATGCCCTGTCTTGGGGAACTCCTGGCAAGTATTTGAATGTCAGTGGTTTAATGGCAAAATATCCTCACATGAAAGCTCTGCTTATTGTCTCAGTTTTCACCTAATGTAATCCTGGCAGTGAGCACATAAGCCTATTTGTGGTAATCCAAATTGAACTCAAAGAATTAATATTAATAGATGGCATTAAAATATCGAAGGGAGGCACTCCCAATGAGTATCATCACTAATAATTATTATGACAGACATTAGTTTCCATGAAGATGTATATAGGCTATTACTGTCTAGAAATTGTGTGGTTGTCCGAAACAAGCTGAAGGTAGAATGGCTTCAGACAACAAAACAAATGCACAGAATAAGCACATTCAGTTTCACTTGCCTTTCCACGTTAGTTGCAGCATACATAAGTAAATGATAGTCTGCAGTCCGTGAGGTACAGTGCTCTTCACTGGCCAGAAGCATTGTGATTGTTGACTACAATCCTGTACAGAAAGTTTTAATGTGGATTTTAGCAATAATTCAAATTTTACAAAATATAAGGGTAGTTTTCTTAAAATGTATAATCCAGACAGGACAAATTTGCCCATTTTGACTGTAGAGAACCTGAGTAGTAAAGAAAGCATTGTAAACTCTGTTTCCCAAAGAATTTAACCAAATGAATTTTCATGTTCAGTCATTCATTCCATTTGGGCTTATTGACTAGATATGTGTCTGCCCCTATTTCTTTGACCTTCACATATTGTCTTAAATCTTCAGGCCTGAAGAGGGCACCTCAGAAATTGTTCTTAGTACAAAGTAAATGTTCAGTAAACATTGATTAGATTTTTTTTTTCCGAGACAAGTTTTCTCTGTAAAGCTCTGGCTGTCCTGAGACTAACTCTGTAAACCAGGCTGACACCAAACTCAGAGATCGATCTGCCTCTGCCTGCTGAGTACTGGAATAAAAGATATGCACCATCGTCTTCTGATTATTTCTTCGATTTTTTTTTTTTTTTTACCTCTTCGGTTTGCTACCGCTTTGAATAATTGCAGCCAAATTATTTGCAGAATTTACTTTAAAAGGCCTCATAATTCTGAGTATTTATGGACTTCCCCTGCTCATTCTGATTTCTTTAGACTTCATCTTCCAGTAGACCCTTCCTTGTGTTATAAGAGAATAGTGATATTGTTTGCTTGTTTATGTATTTCTCCTGTAATAAACTGTTTGTTAGGTGAGAATGATGTGTGCATGGTTGTCCTGATCAAAGATAGTGCTCATTTCTAAATGCCACAATCCTAATCAGAACATGAATATCTGGGCATATTGTCTTTTGGGACTTTGTGTCCTAATTTCTGGAAGATTTACTGCCAATAGATGGTGCTATTAGGTTACAAACTTTTTGAGAATAAAACTTAAAACCAATGCAGTTCAGACTTAAGTGAGCTTTACATTCAGTCAAGATATTGATGGGACATGGATTGCTAAGTCCCTCTTCTAAAGAATCTGTTTCAAGTTATGAGTTGGGCACAAACATTTGGATTTTGAGCACCACACAGGCGGAGGATTCTTCACGAGTAATTTGGACAATTCTAGATTGGAACACAAACATTTTAGAAATGAAAACTTCCTTATTCATTACAGTCATTTTGTCTGAATTAAAATATGTTAAGCATTTATGACAACATTTATACATGATTGCTACTCAGAAAATTATAGGAACATGAGGGACATTTAAATTATATAATTAGTACATTTTAAAATCATTCCAATATACAGAGATATGTCTTTATGGATATGTTTCTCTGTAATATTTATTTGATATACTTGTAATGTAATGATATATTTGATATTTTTAATGGTGAGAATGCACTCCTTAATTCCTCATCCTTTTCTTCAAGAAAGAATTGCTAACTGGCTTCTGATTCCTTCTATGAATATTCATTATGAATACATGCACACCTTCATTTTGTGTGTGTGTGTGTGTGTGTCTTTATTTGTATTGGGTACTTTTATCACTGTTAATATTTAATACCTTAAAGCTGAAGCCTTGGCCAGGTGGACATTTGTTATGGCTCAAAGTCTGAGAGTAGAATTCTGTATGGATGGGAAGGCCTACTGTCAAGAGCAGTTTATTGCTGTTGTGCTAAAAACATGAGGTTGTTTGATCACCTTTGTAAAAACAAGGATATATAGAGAGGGAGACAAAGCAGGCTTTGGCTATTACCATCACTTCCTGCCTGACTAAAACCTATTTTCCCCACTTAGGAGGCCCCACCTCCTAAAGGTTCCACAATCACACAAAGCAGCAGAAACATCAGCAGTTGAAGACAGAAGCTTGAAGCACCGGGACTGTGGGTGATATTTTACATGAAACCATAGTAACATTACTCATCACTTTCTTTGCACAAATGAGATCTGCCATTTTGTTATCACACTTAACACATCTTGAATATTTTTCATTATTACTTTGATTAAATAATTTTTTAATAATTTTATTCTGGAGTGTTCTGGTAGAACAAGAGATAGATGCTTTGCATATTCAGGAGTGGCATCCAGACTGAAGAAGAAAGTGTAGTTCATATTTATGTTGTCACTCTTCTTCTAACAAAAATATAAAACTTGCTTGATGCAAGATAGCATTATGACTATGAGGACCATGGGAGTAAGCTGGACAATGTGACCTTTAAGAATCTGTAGAAGGGTCCATGTAGAAAAATATAAATATCTATAATTCTAGTTTGATAAATATATAATGTATCTAATCTAAATAGTTTTAGAAACCTAAGTTTCATAGCTAAAGTATTTTTTCCAGAAAGAAAACTTTGAGATTGCACAGGAAGTCAAATATATAACTCCTGTTGCCCATCAGACACCAATACCAGCAATTATTGACACCCTTAAAATGCTGAGAAAAGATTTAACAGGAATATGCAATGAGAGAGAATTGGGTCTTAAATTGTTGGAAGATGTGAACATTAGTTAGAAGAGAGTGCAGAGAGAAGAAGAGGGAGCAAAGGGGAGACAGAAAATCAATAACGTGAGACTTAGTGAGAATGAATTTGGTTAGTACTGTACTGTAGCCCTTTGTTTTACGTAGTCTATCATGATGAAATCTCAGACAGAAAAACAGCATGATCATTTTAACTTTTGTTCCATAGTTATTTTGTTGTATATCAGGTAATATGTATATAATTATGTATATCAGATAAAGGAAATATAAACAAACAACGACAGTTTGTTTTGGAGAAGAGTGTTTTCTTTGACAGAATTGAGATGCTGAGGCACAAACTAGAATACAAACTCCACAAATACACAGGGTCATGTCTTACGTCTAATTTAATGGTTTGTAACTAATAGATTTCTTATCAAGAAATATCCAGTAGAAAAGTTGACTTGAAGCTTTGGTGTTGAATCCTGAGAAATCACCATGCATGGCTTAGTAGTAGAAATAGTTCTGAAAGGGAAAAGGGTGGGTTTGAGTTGGTTTTCTTTGTTCACTGTGGATAACCTCCATAAGTCTTCAACTTGTGGAATTTCAATTTGTCTTCCATTTTTAAATCACTTCTTTGAGGGTAAGAACAGTACTTGAATACCTAGGCATGATTTCTTGTAGCATGACTCAACACGAGCAGGCCTCATTATCAGCGTATCTTCATTTTACTAAGGAGACATAGTTCATACTTGTTGTAGATGCGAAGATTTTGTAGGCCAGTTTATTGCCCCATAACCCTCCTTAACATCTTGGAGATTTGTAGATCAAGAAAAAGACTGTTCTTTCAGACAGCTAACTTTTGAAACTTAATACAGTTTCTAAAAGCAACTGTTTTTCAAAATAGCTCTTTCAAGATAAATGGAAGAGCTCCAAACAGAGCACAGTAGTGCCATACCAGCCCCATACTCACAAGTGTTCCCTCTAATGTTGGTGCCATGGAAACAGAGCCCTTTTATCAGTTAAAAATAGAAAAACTCCATGAGAATTTTAAGTAAACTTTTATCTATTAACTAAATATATTGAAAATCCTAGATCATGTATGTGTAAGTACCCATTGTACATCTCCTTCTAAATGAAACAACTGATTTTCTTAAACACTTCCTTCTGTTGAATATGCTCTATTACATCTCTCTCAAGTACATAATTTGCAATGCATCGAAGCAATAAACCATGGCCTACTGCTTTAGTTGATGACTGTATATCTCTTCAACTGCTTGCTGTCACTATTTTTAACCCGTTACTGCTTAAAACAATGTGAAAAATTTTACCTCCAAGATCATATGTTTCATTGTTTAAAGATCTGATAGAATTTTCTATCATCTCAAGAAAAACAAGGAGAAATGTTATTTCTCTGTGGCCATTACCAGCTACATCAAAGCAGAATATGTCCTTAACCATCCAAGTCTTAGGCACTATCACCAAACAGTATTTATGCACACGCCTTCCTCACTGACACACCCTTCTGGTACTCAACAAAATGATTGCTAACTCAGCATAGTAATATGGATTAACAATCAGGGAGAACATATCCAGAATCGTGTACCAGAGACAACCAAGGTCAAAGATCCCTATTGGAAATGCAGTACAAAAAGATCTCCCTGAATGTTGTTGTCTCAGCAGAACATTTAACAATGAACAAGACTGAAAACCACAAAGGTCAGCATGTCTGTTGAGTAGTGAGTAAGAAAGTAAGCACTTCCGAATAAGATAAATGCCTCCAAAGCATGACCCTATCTAGTCCACATCCAATTCTCCATTACCTCTAAGTACCTGCGCTAATACGGCTCATATCAAGCCCTGTCATCTGTTGTCTGCCCATTAATATTCTGGTCACTTAAGGTTACAATAAAAACAACTTAAGGGTGGCTAAATTTATGAAAGTTGTGATAAAAAAATAATATTTCAGTATTGTTGTATATCCTTTTAAATGAACTGTAAATTGGAAATCATGTAGGTAACAGAATGCTCATTTATGTGATCTACACTCACTTTCTTTAACTGACTTCCCAACCTTCTAACCTACACGTTTATTTTTACTGACTCTAACACAACTAAGCCAGAATCCTGCAAACCTGGCCAATGCCTGCCACTAAAATCAATGGTCACTTATAGTCTGCCAAAACCTGCCACTGGGATCAGTGATCACATGTAACTAGTCAGAAACTACCACTGAAATTGGTGGTCAATTACCCCTGGATCTATTTTTATATACATTTTTTCTCTCAATCTCACCACCCTGATGGAATTTTTTTCTCTGTTTTAATAGTGAGAAATTTGATATAGGAGAAGTCCAGTCACTTGCCTAAGGTTACATAAGTTATAAGTCCCCAAAAGGGTCTGTAGTCCAGGCAACATCTGGTTAACTGAAACTTCTACTCCTCCATGAGTAAAACATAGATCAATTATCTTATTAATAAAGGCCTATTTTTCTTTCCTCCTGATTCAATTCCACCTAAAATAACATGTGATACTTCTTCTTTACATTCTGTTTGAAGACATGCTAAGTTTAGAAAATATATTTATGGTTAGAATATATTTTTTTATTTCTTTTTATTAGATAGCAAGTCCTTTAAACTATATATGCACTTTCTTCTTTAAATCTATGTTACTATAACAATTAAGTAAAAAGTGATGAAGGAGTAATTAGATTAAATGATCAAAGAATTTAAGCAAAAGGATACATAAAAGCTACATACAGGGCAAGTGAGTTAGAAAATGAGAGAAATCCCAATAATAGGGTTGGAACCAAACTATACAGTTATTAGAAGCCATTGTTTGAGAAATAAAGGGCAGTTGTGGAAATGTTGAATAAGTGATACTAAGAGGAAACTCATTGTAGTGTACCTAAGAAAGTATTGAAAATTCTGATATAATGACTTCCATCTGAGAGCCACTAAAAATGAGAGATGAAGAACACTGGCCTCCAATGAGCAACAATAAGCAAAGCAAAATGACCTACAAACCAGTACAAAGACATGCCATAGTTATTACAGAAAGGGTAATGGCAGAGAAAGTGACTGAGAACAGGGGGAGAAGTAACAGAAGAAAACAGATTTGATTGACTCTGGTATTCATCAGCTTCTGAAGCTTCAAATGGTATGAGAAAATGTTAATAAATTTGATGTTCAATAAGTCAGAACAGAATTCTAAACTAGATATTTTCTCTGCAGGAAAGGAGGTACAATTTCTTTCCTAGTTTTTTGTCTAGTAATCAGTGTGAAGATTCTGACATATAAGAAGTGTGCAGTACGTAATTACATTGAATAAGGAAATTTGACTCAATGATATCAATGAAGCAACAGAACTCTTAGAAATGAAAGAGGATGACTGATGAAGACAAAGAGAATAGAAGAGAAGTGGGACCCATAATCAACTAGAGTAGATTCAGAGTATAAAAGAAGAAATGTATCAGTGTTGAGAGGAGGTTCTCTGTCTAGGATATGGAGTGGAACAACTGGAGCTTGAAATCTGCTCCCGCATTTATTAAATTGCTCTCTAGAGACAAATGTCTTATGTGTGAAGAGATTACTACATCAGAGCTTGAGGCCAGGTTAATCCAATGAGTGATTAAACAGAGGCTGGGTTCTGCTACATTGATGATGGAAATGTGGCCAACAACAGAGAAGTCTAGGGTTTAGTAGATTCTTATTTTCTTTGTCAAGGTAACTGTGAAATGGAACTTGATTGGTTTTGAGGCTGTGGTTGTGGTTCTAGTAGGAAGCGAAGACAGTATCAATAAGATGAATACAGGCGGATGAACTGTTGAATACAAGTGACTTACATTTCACTTATAAGCAGCTTAGCCATTTTCTAAGACAGAACCTTACCATATTTATAAAATTAAAGCTGGAGCTGAGCTGATGCCATTTCTAGAAGAAAAAGAGTAGAACTTCGTTTCAGAGCTCATCCAGTTGAGACATTAACTATTCATTTCCTCCATCTTCAAGGCTGTCAGGGATGCAGCAATATTCTACAGTCCAATTTGTTTCTAGATGCCTCTACTTTAATTTTCCCATGGGGTTAGATTGTCTTCTTGGCTAAGCTAGAATAATCATTTGGATCACACAGTCCTTAACCTTCCATCAACAAAGTTCATTTTTGTTGTGTAAACTCATGCATTCATGTGTTCACTGCAATAAAACATGGACATTTTAGAGATCCCTTAGTTTTCTTATCACATGAAGAATATGGAAAAGAGACCTATCCAGCTCTGGGGATGCATTTCAGTAGAAGACCAGTTTAGCATGCACAAAGACCTGAGTTTCATTTCCGGAAATGAGTAATAAAATTCAATAAAAAATACCATGGAAGCGTTTAGAAAGAAAAGGCCCTGAAAGGAACACAGGGCAGATATATTTGCCCATGAGTAAATATGAGAGATAGATTATGGGAACATTGTTGTTAGAAGATCATCCAATCTACTGTGGTTTGTCAAAACAACAGGAATCCATATTTAAGGTCGTGACTTCCATTTATTAGTGCAAATATGCTTTTTATTAGCTGTGTGAATCTTGGCAAGGAGCATGATCTCTGATCCGTGTGTTCTCTCTTGCAAAAAGATATTGTTAGTACCGATATCATATGAATGTTAAGCAAGTCAGAGGAGAGAATGAAGTTAAATGTTTATTATTGGACTAAATGAATTGTTGACCATCATTTACTGTTAGTATGCAAACAGTTGAGAATGTGCATAGTAAATGTGGCTAAAGGAAGTTACAAGTTTTATATAGAGGAGGACTGAAAAATATTCTAGTGCTCCTGTTTATAAGAGAGATAAATTTCTTTATTCATTATTTACAATTGTACTTATTATTTCTAATATTCAGTTACCTCAAAGGAGTTGGGTGGGAAAAAGAAACATATGATACTACTTTCACAAATACAATATAGTAGTATAAATGCATAGATACTCAGAAATTGAAAAGTGGTTAGTTTATTGCATTCTCCATGATTATTTTTAACAGTAAGTTGCAACAAATTTCACAGAAGTTTCCACAACAGAAAATGTTAATATCATTAACTCACTGTGTCTGTTCTCTCTGTTATACTTGAAAACGTCTCCCTGGATAGTTTCTAGAATTCAGAGTAGGAAAGATGAGAAGTTTCATATAGCTGTTTTGGGAGGTAAACTAAGTTAATGCAAAAGTTTAAGCATACAATATTGTACTTTAAAATTTACCATTTGAACTCTCCTTAACCCATGTCTTATAAGGTCTTATACAGTGGATACCCTCAATTCAATAGTGCTTGAGAGTTGCAATTCATGGAAATCTTTGCACCATGGAGACTAAAATAATTACTCTGTAACACTCAGAAAATAGCCATCACTTGTATTTCCATGTTGTTATTTATTTGTTGTAGTTTGATGGAAAGTATCCATGTGGAATAAGTGTTAAGTGATTAAATATGAATGAATACATAGTCTCACTGTATATAGAGTCCCATTTCAAGGAGGCACCCAGTGTTATCAACATCTTGTGTTCTTATAAAGAGCGAGTACATATATACATGACTAATATAGATATATAATTAAAATTATACTCCAATAATATGAGAGTCTTTTTGTAATATCTTTTCTTTAGGAAAAGCATAGGTAAAAATGCCTAGTCTCTATATTGCAAGAATGATAGATATCTATTTTGTTCAATATAAATATGTTTCAGATAATACAGTAGAAACCTATTTAGACATTGTGCACAGAGGAAAAGAGTCATATAAATTTAAACATAAAACTATTCTTTTAACAAAAGAACTTTTATTGAATATACTTAGTATTTTATAAAAAATAAGATTTTTATATGATAGAAAATTTTTCAACCTTTAGAAGGCCTATAATGTACTATAATCTATCTTAATTCTTGTTACATTATTAATTATATTTAATTCAGCATTAAATAAGTTAATATATTTATGCTACATATAAAGATATTAAGTGTTTTCAAACTGCAGTTGTAAAATAAAAGTTTTATTTCATAATATATTCTCAGTTCATACCTGATTATTTTATTATAATTTATTTTTTGTTACTTACAGAAAAGTATAAATGCAAAATTTGATGTAGAATATTGAATTTTAAACATTTTGTGTTGCCATAATTTCTCCAAATCACAGCTATATAAAACTTCCAATTTTGCCTACTATAAACTCAAGAAAATTTCCAGAGACATTTTCTTATATAACAGAGATGATATGTACAGTGAGTTATAGATTATAGCCTCTCTAGAGATTGAAATATCTATGAAACGCTTTGAAACATATTATTAAACTTAATTATGGAGAGTGCAATGAACTAATCCCTTGTCAATTTTGAAGTATCTATGTATATATCATAGAATATTCTACTCATGAGAGTAGTATTATATCTGTTTTTTTCTTTTACCACACAACTCCTCGGAGATAGCCATTCTAGAGAGATTTCAAAAGGAATTGAGTTGTATATTTTTTAATTCTAACACTCACAGCGTGTGTATTATTGAATAGTCAAGGCTGAGAACTACAATTGTAGTTTGAGGGTTCTTTATTTTTTCTATCTAGATGTGTGAATGTTTATAAATCAAAGCAGACAAGACAAAGAAAATTGACACAACTTTTTTTCACCAACAACAAACATTGTATGAACATGCTAGACACGAGCTATGCTTGTAGCTACTGAGACTGTGAACAGTTCATGTTTAGTGGAACTGCCACCACTATTGTTTCCTAAGACTGAATTCAAAACCCATCTTACTTGTAGTCTCAGCATAATTACTCTTTTTTGTCTTTTCTTTCCATAATGCATTTAAACTGAGGTAAGTTGTTTACATATCTTTTTAGACAATCAAGACTCACTTGGTAGTGTGATACAAATTAAATAATTTTCCTTTCTAATATAACAATATATTTGGAATCTGCATATTGAATGTATGTAAAGAATTTGATATTTTTTATCTATTGTTTTATTTCTTCTATAACATATTCTTTCCTTTTTAACACTTAAGGGTTAAGTACATGTGTTTTATGACTTATACTCCTAATAATCAGTTTTAGAGATTGACTCTAATTTTTTTTTTTTTTAGAATAGGATTATACTACATTGGATGTTTTTCTCCAGAAATTAAGCAACATCTTTTGTGTATTTCTCTTGACTTACTTAGTATCACCAAAGTTACAGTAAAATTAGATAATTAAAGTTAGTCAGAGAGTAATTTTACATTTACCTTTAAAAATAAAATTAGAAGATCTGCTGGACCATTTATTCATGTGATGTGAGTCGTACAGTATTTCAAAGTTACCAGTTTGTGTCAGTCAATCAAAACCATTATGTTATTATAGAGCACTGGTCTGCAGATTCCCAAAATATGTACAATTTCCAGATTATTTTAAATCTATTTTCTGTGAAGTTGGGCATATTATTAAATAATTTTGAGACTCTGTTTCATTTACAAAATGAAAACTAAATTGAATTATTGATATGTTGGTTTATTAAGCACAGATACTTAGTTATTATTATCTTTAAGCATGTAACTTGGGATTTTTGTCCTAGCAAACACATGTCCTGGACCAATTCCTCATTTCCTAGACATAATGTTATGTTTGCCAAACTTACGCTTGGAAAACAACAACCAATAGCCCGAATCTTAGTTTTTGGCTTGTTTTTATAAGTCCCTTTGGTTTTTGAATGTTTAATTGTTGTACGAGAGTAAATAACATTTTTCAGAAATGAAATTATGCAAAATTCAGATTTAATTATTAATAAATAATGTTTTTACAAATAAAGCCATTCTTAATAATTTCCCAGTTGTATGCTCTCACTTCTTTCCTGTAATTGTAACAAGGAGTATGGAAACTACAAACCTTAAAACATTAGTCCTCAGGTTCTTGTTCAGAACATTTTAAAAATTCATCTTTTAATAGTGCATCCATCAATTGTAAATTTACTTCAATTAAAATTGATACTTTTTATATAAATATAAATAGAATTTAGTTTACCAATACTCAGATTCTTTTTAAAAAATTGAAAATTAGACCAACTTAAACAGTTCAGAATTGATGTCAAAATGAACCAAACAATCAGTGATATGTCCATGCATAAGCTGGAACTCACCGCATCAGTTGCTCTATAATACATGGGCTTTAAGAAAGCAAATTGACGTGACCAGATGACCATAAGAAGAGCTTAGTCACCCTTTCTGTTGCAGAAGCACATTCTGTCCTAACTTGGTTGTCCTAATGCCTCAGCTTTGGATTCCTGACATTTGCAAATTCTATTATGTTTCTACAGAGGTATGTTGGCACTATATAAACACTGATAATTTGTTGAATCTTTAAATCTTCATTACTGTAGACTAAAAACATAATCAAATGTGTTACATTAATCATTTATATTGGAGTTGTAAAAATTTTTGGCTTATTGAAAGTACATATGAGTGTACACTTCACTCTTATCTCCAGAAAGAGTTCCTCAGGAAACTTTTTTTCTTTTTCTTAATCAGTTTCAGAACTGATGAATGACTCCATTTTTAAGTTGACGAGGGTTCCTCACTTGTTCTTTTGCAGTCAGTGTTCAAAATGAGCTGTATCTAAGGCTGTGTGGAGGTAACAAAGCTCTTTGGTGGTGAATCCAAGATTGAGCTGCTAAAGGTTTGTCCTTTTACCAACCATAGATTCATGGAAAATGAACAAGCAGACCTCAAACTAAAGCTAACATAATAAAAACTGGAACAAAGAAACAGTCTAAAGTATGAAGACCTGTGCTTCTCCTTTTGTTTATTTGACATTAAACATCTTTTATTTACTTTCACGATACATGAAACTGAAGGTATCTTATTTAGAGCAGCAAGCAATCCTGATTGCATCAACTTGCAGAAATATATCAGGATGCTGTGTCTGTGAGTTTATACAGACATATGTTTGTACAGCATGCTTAGCAATATATTTGCATATCAGCATGACTCATGAAAATTTGGTAAAAACACAAATAAGAAAATAGAGATCAGCACATAGTTTCCTGGAAGCAAAACATAGATTTCTAAGTGAAGATTTGAAGATTTGTAGTCGGAAATGAATACCAGGATTTTGCTTCAAAGTATTCATGGAGCCTTGCTTCATTTATCTATTCACACATCCCTGGTCAACTCTAGAGAAACCAAGTAACAAAATGTTTCCATTTTTTTCCCTAAGTGAATGCTAGTAAGATACATAGGATTATAATAAATATTTATAATTTAAAATAAGAAAACATTTATCAAGTGATTAACCTATAGTTACTGTTTTCTGTAAAAATTGGATTCAAACTAATTTTATTTGAATCTTATTTTGCATTATAAAGCAAGCATATTTTTTTTTCTTTTCAATACCCTCATTAATATCTATATGGAAGAAGATGACTAAGAGCCAAGGAAATTTAGTTATTCATCCCATTTTCTCAGGTGATTGTTAAATACTCATATTGTGAAGAAAGAAAATGTACTCTAACTTATGGAGAACAACACACACACACACACACACACACAATTAAATACATTTACCCACATTTCTCTTCCTCTAACTTCCCTATTATACTGTACTGACAACTTAATTTCTTCTATATTTGATAACTGTCCTATGTAGGGTAGTGGGTCCTGCTCCACCACAGGGCATAGCCGCTGCTTGGGTTAGAGGAACATGGGGAGTTTGACTGTGGTTACCCCATGCCATTGTGTGGGGGGTGCTGGGCCATAGGGAAGCCCACTACACCTCTCCTGGTGTGGGGAAGCACAGTCTGAGATGAGGGACCACCTTCGGGGAGTCTCAGAGCCTGTGCAAAGGCTTTTTCCAGGGCTTTCCATGGTGGATCCCGACTGAAAAAAATAAGAGACAGTCTGTGGTTCCAAATAGTTTATTTCCATGGTGAAAAGTAATTGTGTAAAACTATACTCCACTTCTCATGGTGGGGCTAAGATTAAATATCTTTTACAGGGAGGAATGACTGGGAAGGAAAGCTTATTGGCTATGCCCTGCAGGCTTCTGAAATGTACCTTATTAGCATGAAGATCTGTCTTGAACCTTGACAATTTGGAGGGGCTTGGGTTATTACCCTTAAGTGACTGATGGCCACAAATCTATGGGGGAATGCGGCTAGTAACAATGGCCTAGTGCCCCTGAGCAGGAGAGACTCCTACTGTCCCTTCAGTGTCTCTGGGGCTTCAAAGCCTTTAGCTCAACCAAGGACCAGGCTACCTTTCACTGTCCCACAGCCTTAATTTGATTTCTATTTCTGTTATAAATACCATGACCAAAAACAACTTGAAGAGGAAAGAATTTATTTCATTTATACATCTCTATCACAGTTGACCATTGACGGAAATCAGAGCAGGAACTCAAGCTGAAACCGGGAGCCAAGGAGCGAACCAGGGACCTCAGAATGATGTTGCTTGCTACCTGACTCTGAATGGTTTGCTTTGTTACGTTACCTGAGATCATCTGCTCAAGAGAAAAAATACACATAGTGGACTGAGACCAACATCTAGTACTGATCAAGAAATTACTCCCAAGACTTGCATGTAGACCAATCTGATGAAAGCAATCTTTCAGTATCTCTATTGCCAAATCGCTGTAGCTTATGTCAAGTTAAACAAACAAACAAACAAACAAACAAACAAACAGTACATTGCACAAACCCCACTAATTCCAGTTAGGGCTGCACATTTTTACTGTGAGGCTATCTGCTTGCATATGAAAAACCTGTCAGTTGGCATATCCTCAATTAATAAGGATTCGCCCTCTATCCAAAACTGTCAATTCACCATCATCTTTGCAGTAAAGAGTTGGGACTGGGAGAACTTTTACTCCATAAGCTTCTGTGAGATCTTGATTATGATACCCTTGATTTTCTAAAGACGTGTCACAGACTTTCCTTTCCATACTCTAGTAATGAGCACTGAAACATCCAATATGATTACAAAAATGACATCTTTGCTTCCTAGATAATCTCGTAAAGAGTTTACACAACAACCTTTTTTGAAAATCTCTGCTAAGATATAGCTGAATGTGAAACAGCCTTTCCATGAATTCCTAGAAAACAGTTTTATTTTCTCTATATTCCCTTGGTCTTTACTTCTGTCACATCGACATTTATTACTTGCTAGTACTTCTGTTTCCCTAATGACTAACTCAGTATTACTCTGGGTAAAGAAAATACATAATATGTTTCCAATTTTATTACTCAAATTTTGAATGTTTCCGTTTTTGAATTTTTTTAAAAAAATTTTGCAGTCAGTATATAAATTCACAGGAAATTGAAGGGTGTAGATTAGTATGAGAAGGGAGGTAGGGAGACTCTCAGAGGAGTTAGGGGAGAGGAATCCATAAAGAAAATATACTGTATGAAAAATTTTATTTTCAATAAAATAAAATCAGAAAAATATTATAGAAAATATAAGTCTTTTGTGTTCATCCAGGTTTTTTTCTATAGAGACTGTACAACTATATTAAAATAATACAAAACCAGGAATACAACAGAGGCAGAATGTGTAGTGCTTTAATCAGACTTCAGTCAGGAAGCATCACAAGTCCTCTCTTACACTTTCCATATGCAATGATCTCTTTTCTTTCATCTCTAATATTTAGCAAAAACTGCTCCATTCTCTATCTCTATGATTTTGTCTCTCAGTGGTGTATTAGTGGAATCAGATAAAAAGATCTTTCAGAATTAGCTTTTCTTCTCTTTCTGTATAATCGTGCTAATGCCATCCATTTACCTGCACATTTTATTTCATTTTCCCTTACAGCTAAATAGGATTTCACTTTGTGAATATATCACCCTTTTTTATGGCCTCTTTTTCTTTAGCTTGTGTGTGTGTGTATGCCTGTATTTATAAATATAATTGGCTGAAATTATGTACAGTTGTTTGTGTGTTTACATGTTGTCTGTAAAGTGACACAGACCCATTCAACAGTAAATGGTAAGTACCATCGATGGAAAAAGAGCTGGGTTCATTCCTGAGAAAGTAAATACATTCAGAGGTGCATAGGGCAGATAAAGGAGCAAACTCGGTGTTTGCTTTGCTTTGATATTTGAAGGACGACATTCTTATAAACTCCAGAATTACCAAAGGCATCCCTGTGGCTTCCTTTTCCTAATGCTGAGATGACAAGCATATGTCAAGATGCTTTGGAGGGACAAACACTTACTAAAATTGTTGTCTCATGAGTAGTCATTTGAGTAACCCTTAAGGTGTTAAGAATATTCAATCAATTTGTGGTATTTTGTTTCTAGGATCTTGAGTTTGCAGATTGCCTCAATGGGAGAGAAAATACTTAGCTTCCAAAGACTTGAAGTACTAGGGTTGGGGTGATGCCCAGGGGGCCCCCACCTGTTCAGAGGAGAAAGGGGAGAAAGAATGTGGGAAGGAATTGTGGTAGGGGGTGACTTGGAGGTGGTGAGTGAGTAGGATGTAAAGTGAATAAGTAGATATGAAATTAAATTAAATTTTAAAAAGAAACAGTTTCTTATAACAAAGATCAAGAGCAATAAAAGCATAAAGAGGAGAAGGAAGAGAAGAAAATGGAGAAGGAAGAGAAAGAGGTAAAGGAAGGAGGGGTAGGAGATGGAGAAGGGTAGCAGGAAGGAAGAACGGTGAGAAGGGTGAAGAAGAGAGAGACTTGAAAATATTTTTCCTTTCACCGGCTTAAAAAATAAAAAACAATTTTACATAAAAATATAGGAAAATCCAAGTCCATGTTGGGTTGAATCAATGAACAATCAAGTTTGTTAAAACTTTAATAACATGAAACTGTTTATAAAATACTCTCAATTTGCAAGAAAAAAAATCTCATATCTTATCCCTAATGTTTAATTTCTTTGAAGAAAAAAGATTTGATTATACTGAATTCCAAAAAGCCTTGCATTTATAGTAAGAACTCCTTTTACACAAATTGCATCATTATAAGACTGACTTGGAGTGTGAAATGTCCTTAGCAGGGTCAGGCTGTACAAGTCAGCGTGGCTTGAGCTGAGCAGCAACAGTACTTCAGAACTGCTCAAAATAGCTTGGAAAGGATTAGCTACTAAGTTATCCAATTATGTTTTGAAGACATTGCAGATACATTAATCATGGGACTTCATTAAGTGTTTCATATTTTAATTTGTGAAATTGCTTCTATGAGGCAGATAGAGGAAACTTATCGTTAAAACAAATAGGTGGTAGCTTTTCCTGAAGTTTGGATTACTTCACATGAGTTTCACCTGAAACTCACCTGCCCTCCCTTTGGATTTCAATAATTTTACCTACTTTTCTTAAAACATTTTACAATGCCTTAATTGTAGCTGGAGAGATGGATCAACGGTTCAGGGCAATGGCAGTTGTTCTGGAGAGCTTAGGTTGAATACCAGCACCCACATGGTTGCTCATAACTGTCTGAACTCAAGTTCTAAGGAATCCAACACCTTCTTCTATCCTCCCTGGCATAAGACATGCAAAGACAAATGTACCAGCAAAAAAACTGTACACAAAATATATCAATCATGCATCTTATATCTCAGGCCAATATATTTGAGTTTCTTTTATTATGATTTCAATTTTGAGAATAGTGAAATTGAACTTCCCTCAGGAAGGAAAAGTTCTTAGGAGATATCCAGACCTTATCTCCCTGAGCTATAACATATTCACAAAACAGTCATGGTCTCCGTGTTACCCTGTTATTTTCCTTCCTGGCAGTTTTTATTTTAACCATGAACTAATATCATGCAGCACGGTCCATAGACAGTAAGCATTACTAGATTCTCTGTGCATAACACCTCGAAAGGAAAGCATTTGGCAACTACTGTGAAAATAGATTGCTTCCAGAAAAAGAATGTTTTGAAAACACTTGACTGAGGAAGGACTGTGGTTTAGAGGTGTGCGCTGTCAAGCCTGTGCATTGTTAGTGTTACCAGCAGACACTGCAGAGAGTGATACATGAGAGAATAGAGCAGTCAGATAATTATTAGAAGACAGACTAGTAAAAATGACTGGGAAGTGCACAGCTGTGATGGAGACCCTCCCAAGGGATTGAGTGCCATATAAAAGTTAAAAAAACAACACAAAAGAGAAGTCATAAGGTTAGCAACTAATTTTAGAAACTAACATAATAGTGTTGGTGTTCAAACAGATATACCAAGTCATCAGGAGACAAAAAGAGGTGTGTGGAGGGGCACATCTGTAAGGCTCTCAACGAGAAGGTCATAGATTTTTCTTTCTCAGCCCTATGCCCTACAGTACCCTGGATTTAGGAGCAAACAGAAAATAGCCTATTTAAAATCCTAAGAGAATTTAAGGGAAGGGCAAATCTCTCTTCTCCGTAGTTTGTTTTCAGTCTCTGATTAGATTCCATACACAATATAATGCTGTTTAGCTAAGAATATGTGATTCCGGTAGGAATATGCACCAAGCACACATATGGGACCTTGTCCTCAAATTTCTAACTTTCAGAACTCTGTTTGCCATGAGTGTGTTAAGAAAGTGAAATGGCTTTTTCAGACACCACACCCACTTAGGTTGTCTAAGAGTTTAGAGTTAACATCCTTATAAACAGAAAGATCACCAGACAGAGAGGGTGGGGGAAAAAAAAAAGAAAGATCACCAGATATGAGAAACATTATTAAATGTTTTCCATGATGCTAGTTCACAAGTTTCAATAATCTTATCTTGTTTTGGTTTTTTAATATGCAGAGATTGGTAGAAATAGTCTCAAAAAATACATATATTCTGATATGATCAGACTGTAGTTAGTGTTCATGAGAAATGAGCAGTAGTTTTGTGCTTCATTTCAGTATATGGTTATTGTACTGAATTATCTGACTACTCAGCAGCTACTGCCACTCCATACTTTATGCTAGTACTTATCAAGCAGGGGTGAGTGTAGAGAGCAAGTACTTACAGCATCATTTCTTGAAACTGTTTTATTAAAAGGATTTGAGTCACATTTTCTCTCTTACTCTAGTGTACACACACACACACACACACACACACACAAACTTTCTTTCCCTCTCTCATCTGAGAAAGTCAGATATAGACTTAGACAGAAAATATGAACCCTTGATAAAATATTTCTAGTTTTATAGCCTTTATACAATAAATTCAACTACAGTGATATTTATTTCATTTAAAGAACTTAGAACATAAACCAGATGAGAAACCTGATATTAGAACTATGCACTTGACAAAACAAATCGGAAAATCAGACTGCCATTACCTATCTCGAAGCAAATTGATGATGAATGTGTCCTGGTAATTATGTTCTGAAATTCTTTGAGCAGAAAATGGTAAGGGACAGGATAAGGACCCAATTAGAAATCGTGATGGACAAAGAGATAATTTAAGTGTGTAGGGCAACCATGTAGTCAGATGTTTGTTAAAAAATAATCAGTTAATTGTGCTTGCAGTACATTAGGAGGTCACAATAATTACAAGTTTTAACCTGTAATGTCAAGTGAGCATGAACTAATTTATGGGGCTGATTTGATGTTTTTGGAAGCTTGTGAATAATAAATATTATTTACCCATAATTGGCCCACAAGGTAAATGTTTAGCAGTATACTTACAAAAATGTATGTGTTTACCAGAACAGAGCAAGGAGGCAGCAACACTTGCCCCAAATAGGGAGTAACCGGGACCCACTGGGACCCAAGTACAAACTCCTGGCCCGGAGCACTGGTTCCGGTTTGGGCCTGGGCGCTCAGCAGATCTCGGGCGGCAACTCTGACCCAATCTCACAGAACCCAGAGGAAGCGTGGCTCCCAGTAGCTCTAACTCGAGCAGCTTCTTAAGCAAGGAGGCAGCAACACCTGCCCCAAACAGGGAGTAACCAGAGCAATATCTTCTTTAGGTATTTAGATCTTTGATAAAGAATCAGACCTTTAGAATGGTGCTAGTACAATTTCAGGGAAAAGGTTATGAAGAAATTTGTTACTTGCTTTCTATTACACTAAAGAACTTATCTGTGTTTCAAATCCATTAGTGAATTGTTGAACTAATCACCACACTTTATTCATGAGTCATGAGCCCTTTCTATGAAAGCAGTCCTAGTACTGAATATATTCTTTGCCACAGCAGGGTTGGCTACTTATGAATAAGTATGTTTCTTATTTTATGTCTTATTGGCCTGCACATGACTTTCCACACAAATGTCTGTTATAAACAGACTCTTCTTAATCCATGTTCCCTTGGTAGCAAAAGGCTCAAGTAAGGCAGACACTAGGATAGAAAAATGTCCTTCTAATCTCTTTTTGACCACAGCGGTTTCTTTTCTAATCATGTGGAAACCTGACTATATATGCTATTGGTGTTTTGGCTACGAATGATTCATAAATGGTACAAGTTCGCTCTTGAGGAAGACCACAAACGTATCTATGATTCTATGCCTTATGTGTAACAAAGAGATGTACTGATATTTTCGTTAATCTTTTTATTTAAATAACTCATTTGGAGAAACATGATAAACAGTCTTTTCCTCTTTCTGATACTACTTAAAATACTAATTCTGTACATGCTAGGGAAAAATAGTATGTTAAAGTGAACTATTATAATCACTATTCATTTTATTATATAAACTCCATAGTTGAAAGATATCTTCCTAGTCATGTAGAAATGGTTGCAATTCTTAGATTAAAGAAGTGACCAGCTATATGACATTGTCAAATAGCAACTGATTAACTGTGAACCAGAATAAGGTAGATAATCTCCTAAATTCATACATTATGAATTAATCCATTTAGAATAGAGCTGAAAATGTACCTGTGGTAAAAGAATCGTGACAACGATTTAGTTATTCTGCTATGATTTCTGAAAAGATTATCATATTTAAATTTTAAACCAATAAAATTCAGTTTAATGATCTTCTATATTAAGTAATGAGCATTCACAAGTAAATAATATGACTGATTAATATCTCAAAATAATTTGTATGCTGATAGCAAAAATAAAGCATTATCTAATCTGTTTTATTTTTCTTTCTAATTTATATATTGTCTAATATATTGTGTAGACAAATGACTGAGAATAAATGCAAGTAGCACAAATAATAATTTTTCTAATCTGTTATATTCCATAGTGGGACTAAACATATCATTTCTGATTTAAACAGAAAGATTATGGACTGCCATTGAACAATGTATAGTATGTGCCTCTAGCACAGAGCTCTCTTAAGAGTATGACATTGTTCTCTATTTCACAAGTTTTGTTCTCCTTGGATTTAGTTTTAATCATAAACCTTGGTCTGTCAGAGTAGAAATGACACATGATGATTTGACCAAACTGAATGATTTGTGTTGTCTAATCCACCCTCAAGTAATATTCCCAGGTGGTTTTGGAAAACAGATCAAAGTGTAATTTCTTTGAATTATCTTTGAATATTGACTTTGGTGTGCTCCTGGTTAAGCAGCAATTTTTTTCTGAGAAATGCTTTACTGTTGCCACATTTTAAGCAAATCAATTACCTTCCTGTAATGCAATAATATTACAATATGCAGGCAGCCATAGCTTCCATTGTACATGACACAATCAATTTTATGAAGCTATAAACATTCATATCAGTGCATTTAGTTTGTGGTAATATAATTTGAAATGGAGATATTGGCCAAGCTATGTTAATACATTATCTGAGAAAGCTCAGTATGTCAGGAGCTCCTTGGAAAACAGTGTTAGAAGGGGTAGAGGTTAAATGACAATCAGAAGTATGTGGGAGCATAGCAAGATGCAGGGAAATAGCCACTAGGTTTTTCTTTTTTTTTATAACAAGGAGATAAAAGATAAATTGATTTAAAGATGTAGGTGTCCTATTTATTTCCCTACATGTGTAATGGTCTATTTCTCCTAATATACAGGTATTTTTCTATGTCCATGCTTCTTATGAAGCTAAAATCACTGCCTACACTCTAATGTTTGTGTTTTTTTTCTGGATTTGGTATGAATACTTGACTAAATTTTTCTCACATGCAACAAGACTATAAGACGTTGTTGTTTCTAATGCTTTCTCATATCTTTAGTACAAAATCTAAACATCTTAGCAGGTAGAAGGCACTGTAGGATATATTTAACATCTACATGTGCCTCCTGACCTGTCTTTCATTGTTCTTTCATATTTGCTGTGGCTATTGGGCTTGCTCTGTCCAAAAAACATAGGTCATTCTTTCCTACCTCCCTGGCTACAAAATTGGAGACTGTTCATCTGTAATTATGTGGAACTGACTTCAACATATCGCTTGCAGGTCAACCAGTAAGATAGCACAGAAGACAGGTAATTTTCTGACCATCTTATTTAGTGCTTCTCTCTTCTCATTTTAAACTACCCTTGATATCATCCTCCTCGTGGCACTTTTCTGAATCTTGATTGTTCGCAATCTCAAAGCATAGGAATACCAGTTTGCTCAAAAATATATCATCAGCATGTAAAATAAGGAACATAAAACAGTTAGTGCAGAATAACTGAATGAAGTTTTCTTACATGCAAGTTATCATTTGAAGAGCCCAATATCCAGGGATGTACATGAAATCATCTGGTTGGTAACAAGATCAAGAGTATAGTTAGCTCTATACTAGGTATACTGTGGAGTTACTAGACTTCCTTTGGTAACTTCATTCTATATTCCACACACTCATTCTTCATGTTGGATAAATAATTTTGCTTATAACTTTACTAATCAGTCATTTTGAGAAGGTAGTCATACATATTACCTAAGCTGACAACACCTATTGCATTGTGTATATATAGCATTATATAATATAAAAATCTTTATAGATAGCCAGTATATACATCTACATACTTTATTTATATAGTTTATATAAAGATATTGTTCTAGAACCAATAATATTGCATCTGTATTACAAAGACTTCAGATTCATAAACTTCCACTAAAATTCAAGTAATGAGATTGCTATTATTAGCATGATGGTGCTTTAGGAATTTTACCTTAGTGGTTCACCATGGTGGTTTAAATAATATTATTGCAATATATCATTAATATTCACAGTAAATTGTCTGAGACCTTATGTAGTAGCTTTGAAATTACTCCTTGTCATCACCACTATATACAGCCACATAAACAGTATGTAGTTTGTACAGTAGATCATTTTTCTTGTTTGTATTCAATAAGCTCTTGGTGCTACATACTAACTCCAGCTGTTAAAAAAATGACAAAGGTATTTTATTTCTCACTACCAATATCTGTTATGTGGAGGAGTTTTCTTTCTAACTAATATGGACTGATGAATAATGATAAATACTGGCGAATCTTTCAGAATTTGCAATCTAAAGTAAGATCTAATATAAAATTGGAAAAACTCAAGTGTGAAATGTCTGATTCTATACAAGAAGCCCTGTGAATTTTACCATCTAGGAAAATCTCTCAATGTTTTCCTTACTTTAAGATACTCAGGTTGATTATACTAATATTTATGTATTTACTGTTAAATAGAGAAATGTAAAATAAGGTGCTTCAAATCCAAAAATATGTTTACTGATCTTATTCTTTGTTAACATCTCCCTTACTTTCTCTTGTTCTTCTGTCTCCCCACCTTCTCTCTAGCTAAAGAATGAATGCCTCTGGGCAAAGACTACATCTTTCAATTCGAATCTTCCTAAGAGATTCTGAATATGTGTGTATGTATGTATGTATGTATGTTAGACAGCTTTCTAAAATGTAATAACATTCCTGAAACTATTTTCAAGGCTAAGGAAACACAAATATCTTATTTACAAAATAAAATAACAGAGTTGGAAAGTATTTCGCATCTGAATAATCAACAGCATATTTTTACACATACATCCCTGAGTGTACACAAGTTAAAGTCACAGGAGGTACCTATGAGCTGATGTTACGACATACACTTCAGGTGAAACATGGAAAGTCTAAAAGGAGTCTATAGAAATTTTGAGGGCCTTTCTGAGGACTTAAAATAGTCCATTGTGTCCAGAAACTTTAAGATACCTTATAAATTTATTCAGACAATTATTCAAGTTAATAATTTTTATCCAGTAAAATTCTATGAATTTAGACTTGTTTGTTTTTAATGAGGTTGTGAATAAAAGGCAACATGTATTACTTGAATAGATGATATATATTTTCTTAAAAATAATTAAAATTTCTCGTGATAGTTATAGTGCTGTGTCTTGGTCTGCCTTCTCTTGTCCAATCAATCCTAAATTTTCAAAGATTTGATGTCAGGTGACATTTTTCACGATAGAGTGATAATCAGACTTTACCGGAGTTCTATTTTACTCTGGACAACAAGTTTTTAGATGATAAAGTTTCTAAAATATCTTTCCTTATGTTAGAACACATTTGTTGAAGCATATGAGAATTATTTCTGCATATGCGTCTGCATATGAATTTTTCTTTAAATGTTTGCGTTTGTGTAAAAACCTTTGAAGATCAATGGATAACACATAAAGTAGGACAGGAGTGGTTTTTACAGGGGCTTTGACATTCTTATATCTCCTTTAATTATATGCTTTAAGATGTTCTCTCTTTATATTAGTTTTCAGTGTCAATTTTACACAGTAGAGAGTCAACACTGTGAGAAGAAACTCTGAGTTTATTTGATTTAGGAAAGCCTGTTGTCTGTGGGCATCACAATTTCATGAGCTGTGAACGCTGGATTATGTATATGTGGATACAGATTTTAAGGATTAGCATGTGTGTGTTCATTCATTTTTACAGTCCTCTGACCAAAATCTCAATGTGAGGCACAACACTGCACACACACACACACACACACACACACACACACACACCAGTTCCTGCTCGAGTGCTTCTCATGCCAAGATAAAGTGTAACCTGGATCTATGAGTTAGATTAAAGCATGTTTCAAGTTATTTTGCTGGAGTATTTTATCACAGAAACAGAAAGAGAAACCGAGACATGCCCCCTAGCCTATATGATATGGTAAGAGTCCATTAGTATTCTTTGAACAATGACATATTTTTGGAGGGAATCATCCAGGGGCCACTTAATGACTCACATTAGCTCACATTCTTCTTATAGGAAACTATATATATATATTATAAAAATCTATATAACTTGTTTGGGAAGCCTCAAAAGAAACTCCATAAGACCCATTCAGTCTTGCCTTTGAGTCAAAATAGGCCAGGGTGAAACCACTGGCTTCACAAGAGGGAATTGAGTCCTCTAAGGGAGTTAAAAAGAATGAGTGAGAACAGTGAGCAAAGAGTAAAATGTCCATTGCTATTAGCACAACTTTATAAAGTATATGACTGATTTTATTATAAAGAGATATTTGAGTAGACTTACCTGATTCTCTGAGTTATTTTTAGCAAGAGAGAGGAATAAAGGTATAAGGCATAGTATTTGTATTACTTTTAAATATGACATACCAATAGCCTGTAGTCCAGAGTCAACAAGATTGTATAGTTATTCAAAATACTCTACTTAAAAGCATTGGAAACATTGTAGGAGAGTTATGAAGTATGCGCAACAATGTTAGTTAGCTGTATTAGAAATTCATTCTTTATAAAAGGGATTTATTCTAGTTTCCCAGAAACAAGAATTCCATTTTCTACAAAACAGATCCTATTGTATAATCAGTACACTTTCATATTATTTATAATTACAGTTACAAAGACATTCTTATTTCATTTGGTATGAATTAATAGGTATCTGACATATAAGCTTCCAGTAATAATTGTTAACTTAGTTTCCAAATTGAATCTTACTCAATTCCAGATTTTACTTGAAGTTTCCTTTTATAATTTACTGTTTTGATGTTATCAGATTTATGTGAATATAATAAACTTACAATGAAGGCAAATACATAAGATGATATATACTTTGTACCTGGTTACTTCTCATATTAGTGATATACTGAGCATTAACATCTTTCTTCTGTATATGTATACTTACAAATGTAGAAGGAATAGCAAACGAAATAAGACAGTGGGTAATAATAAACAGATAAAAGGAATTTATATATGTATAAGTATAAAGGTATATAATATAGATAGATTATAATATGTCAATCAACGTGTGTCTGTGTTAAATGAATTTATGCCACTCAGAATAATGATACTTCACTTAAAAGCTGAAGTCCATTTAACAATAAAGAAGACAGTACCAGACATGGGAAAATTCGATTCAGTTTCTTCATCAGGGGAGTCTAAATGACTTGGAGCACAATGTATGTTGTTGCCATTGCCATTGGCTTTCTCCCAAACTTTGAAGGTATGATAATGTTGCTAATGATGCCTATTTTGAATACAAGACTTGATAGAATTGACCTAAAATTGATCTGAAAGACTCTTCTCTGGATATTTTGAGCTCTCCTAACATCCAACAGTGTTATATAAGATTGAAAGGGATAAAGAAAATCAAGTGTCAAATAGAAATGTAAAGTGCATATGTCACAATAACGACCAACATGGCATGATACATCTACAGTTCAGTAGTGACATCTATATCTTGTGGATAATCAACAGCTATCTAACTAGACATCCATTCAACAGGAGTAAATACAAGCCTGCACAACTAGTTAACAAATGAATGGCTGAAGAGCTCATGGATACTAGAGGAGAACCTACTACTATCACTTAATCAGTATAATTTCTAACTGTATTCAAAGTCTGTACCCTTATATTTAGCATAACTATTAACATTCACATTTGTCAAATTGTATATAATATTACATAATCTCAGATAGATAAATAGATAGATAGATGATAGATAGATAGATAGATAGATAGATAGATAGATAGACAGACATAGAGAGTTTGAGGATATCTATGAGTTTAAGAAAGAGTTGGGAAAACAGAGGGAATTGGAGAGAGGGGAGGGATGGATGGAAAGAATATAAATAAAATATCCATGTAGGAAATCCTCAAAATAAACTTAAAAATGACATATTGTCCTTATTTGTTAAGTCGAAAATAAGTTATTAATTTCTGATATTTATATAGAGAAATCTAGATCAGTTATATAAATGAAACTCACTGAAAATATATTTGCATTCCTTCCAAGACCACTAGGAGAGAAATACCTTGGTATTTCAGCCCAAGATACATCCATCTTCACAGGCAGTGAGGAGATAATTTATTTTTTCTGTCCTAGAGGAAAGCAACTGGCTTCTGCTTGAAATTAATGACTGTGCAAACAAAACTAATCAACAGCAATAATAAAAACCCTCCCAGATTTGTTGCTGTTCTACGAGCCAATGCAGTCACTTATCGAGATGACATTTAAAACGTCTTCATATGATTCTACCGGCAATTAGCTGCAGATCTCCAGCAGCTGCAGTAACATTTTGTGTTTGCTTCTGTGACTGCTTCCCAAAGACTTCCAAGAACTGTGTCCACACAGGCTAACAACACTGCAACTCTGCAAAACTGTTTACAAGCCTCCCATTTCTTTTTATGAATTAAAAGAGAGGAGATCTAGAGATTATTGAATGTAGAAAGCAATACTGCCTTTTGGGGGTTGGACAAAGAAGCAAGCACTGCACGGATTTATCCTTACAATATACGTTCCCAAACACTGACTCCATTATGAAGAAAGAAAATATTCTTCATAAGTTTGTGTTGGTGAACTGTACATGAAAATGAAAGGATCTAAGTGGAGAGAGCAAGTTGAAAGAAGATGACAATAGGCTCTCACGATTTTAGTTTCTTGATGATAAGCTTTGAATTCACCCATTAGTAGAAGATGGCTTGGGGAACTGAAGTAGAATTTGTTCTATTGTTCTCTTTTAAAGATGTGATCTCAGAGCAGTGCACAAGAAAAACTTGGTGGCTACAGAAATGAACATCACTGCTAAATATTGTGAAGCCAATTGATTATGAAAAGAAGTGAGCTGGTAGGAGGTGTTTTTTTGCAAATGAAAAAATTGCATACATTGCAAGATGAGAGACAAAGAAAAACAAAAGGAAAGTAATAAACAAGCCACAGCATTGGACAGATAGATATGAGCACATAGAATGAAAGGAAATATTGAGATGTCAGGATGAAACACAGTTGAAACAATAAGGAGCTCAGACTGTATCCAAGTGATAAACAGCTCATAGGTCGTAATGAAGATAGTGAACAGCACTGCTGGAGGAAAAGCAGAGAGATACCAAGGACAAGCTAAGCTGATACCACTACTTTGGGATGTTATTACCACAGTAGAATAATATTGAGTGTTGCTTAAGTGAAAATCAGCATTTGTTGGCCCAAAGTTGAGAAATTACTCTGTGAATGTCTCTGCAAATAAATATCAAGGTTGACAGAATACCAATGCACATGAGGCAAGAAGGAAATCTGGTTCAGTATGATTCAGTGTCTCATGTTGATTCAAATCCTAGAGTCTGACCCAAGTCAGTTTATATTAGGCAAATTTCAATACAGTATAATTTGAAAGAAAATTTCCTGGTGTAACACAATCCTATGTGTACAATAAGGCATAATTGCATCAACACATTTTTAAAAGTACATGTCACTCATTCCATGAAGATGGGTTCTAGAGATAGGCTACATGTTTTATCTTAAGGGCCTAGAGAAAGATCTGATACAGTCTTAGTCATAGAAATAGAGTAGTGGTCACCTATGGTACAGATATCAGAGAGATAACCTATGATACAAATAGCATAGAGGTTACCACCTCTGATCCATCTTGTGTGAGTCTTGGGAAGCAAGGGTATGGATTTGCCTTACAGATAGCGTAGCCTAGGATAGTTGCACCTCCATTCCCAACCTTGTGTGTGGAAAGCATTTCTTCCTTTGAAGAAACAACCCAATGTGTTTGACAATCCTGGTTTCTCTAGTGCTTATCTGCAAGATGAGGACTCCTCTGCCACAAAAATGTTCTCAACGTACACCCTGGATTCAATGCAACTTTGCCAGGTCTAAAAAAGTGGAATCTTACTTTCTAATGATTACTTTTTCTTTCTTCTTGAGCAAAATCATAACTCACCAATAGGATAAAAAAATATTTTTATATGATACTAAAGACAAACAGTGACTAAATATGGTTTCTATAGGATTCATAACAATCTTCACAAACAATTTGTCTATTTTTAACATACAAAATACTAATATTATACTGTCTCATTTAATCTCAAAAGCTATGGAATATTATATTATTCACTTTATCAAGTTGTATAAAGATGAAATGTCTGTGTAAAGTGGCAAATATAATAAAAAATAAAACAAACTAAAATCTCCAATGTGCACATAAATTTTAGATTAAAAATTATAGGTAGCATTTTATACTTGATAGGAGATATATTATATTGAACACTATTTGTGGTTCATTAGAAATTCAAAATTAATTGAACTCCCTGTGTTTTAGCTGTACACTCTACTTGTATATAGGAAAACTTGCTAAATCCATTTAGTCAATACCACTTAAGAATTATGTCAATGACGAAGGAAGAAACTTCACATGATAGACAGTATCTTGTCGATAAGCTATGCAGCAGAGGACAGTAAATACAAGTTAAGCATACATATTCACCTGCCCTGAAAAATGCAATGAGTAATCAATTGAATGTGTAAAAAAGATGCTCTCTTCCCTGAGATTCTTTCAAAAATAAATTTGTGGAAAATAAACATTAGTGTTAACAGACATAATAGTTGTTTTGGTAACAGCTTTTTGTTAACAGTAAATAAATCTTTTATAAAAAACATGGTTCCTGCTACTATTCAAACTCTTCTGCATACCTGACTGTACAGTTAAAGAAAGAAGCCTTCTTAGTCTTTCAAGATATAATTTATCCTGTTAGCTCCTAAGGTATTATCTTAGATATGTTAGAACCCTTTGGAAACGAATGACCTCAAGTTCTGGGCATACACGTAGTGCTTGTACAGACATGTAGGTAAAGTACTCATCCACATAAAACCTTTTAGTAGTGCATTGATAATCTCTACACTAGCTCCAGTGAACTCTAATGGACTCCAGAACATTGTCGATATGGTCAGTACATGCAGGACAGCAATAGAAAAAGAATACTGGGCAAGTTAACTTCCAGTTGCTAAGTAAAAACAGCAATTTGATCTGTCCATAAGCAATGATGATTCATTGACTGTGCGCATTATTTAATATGTTATATTTCTCATTAGCTTGTTATGGGAAGCTTATAGTTGGATATGTAGCATTTACTGAATATCAACTGTGCAAAGCTTTAAATTAGGAAAAGGGATATAAAGATCACAGGTTTGGATACACAATATGGTCAATGGAAAAAATGTTCACAAAGACGTGTAAAACAAAATAATGTGAGTGCTTCTAAGTTGGTAGTTTGAAGACCTAGACTCCTCAAAAACAAAAACAAAAAAACCCTAAAAGGAACTATACACTTTAGGTTCCATGTAACTGAGAGTCTCTGAGCACATAAATTATCTTCTTGTGGTTTTCACGGAAAATAGTTATAAGTGAGCAGTCCCTGGTTAGATATAGATCCTAATCCATGAATGACAAGACACAATAGGTATTCAATTCTCATGTGCTAATTTTGAAAGGATGGCTGACTCTTGAGGCCTCGATGGATTTCAGGTAGCTGTTTGCTAGCTGTTATTTGGTAGAAAAAAAAGAACTCTTAGGCCTAACTATAGCAAAATCCTTTGTTTTTCTAAGTAGACACAAATGCATCAAATTGCATCTGAATGACTAATAGAGTTGTCTCATTCTGTTCATTTCTACATTCATGTATCTAGTCATGTGCTCAAATGGAAAGCATTTTAAATTAGATAATATTTTGTTATTTGTTCATTTTTATTTTGTAATAAAATAAACCTTATCAATGAGCAACACCACCTGAACAGTTTGTGTTTGGGCTTAAATGGCAACATTTTTTTTGAATATTTACCGATTTTTTTTATTGAATGGTCAGTCTTATTCAGCACTAATTCCGTGAATTTTTATTGATTTTTATGGGATGGTAAGCTTTGTTTAACGTGCTTTGTGCATTAACTCATCAACTCATCGAAACCTTTGCAAGTATCTTTCCCTAGATAAATATGCAGATGAAATTAATGGAGAAATAAAAGAAAAAAATTGAAAGCAAGGACTCAAGATTTGGTTTCAAGCTGCCTCCCTTAAACTGGTAATTCAAATTTACAGCTTTAAATTTCACTAAAAATCTAGTGCCCAATGTTAGGTATTTATGTTCTAGATCCTCAGAAAGTGTTGAAATGTGCTACTCTCAATTTGAGTTGTACTTATATCATATCCAATTATCTTTCATGCCTCGAGTACTTTTAGATTCTGGGAAAATTTGCAGCACTAACATGATTATATTATTAATAACCACTTTAGCTCCGATTTCTACATGACCTTTTATGTTAGATATTGAGTTTGTGCTAAGAGATGGAAATAGCAGTGGTTAAGGAAGATGTCAGTGACTCAGGACACTCAGGACAGAGGAGATTGCAGAAGCCTGAAAAACATTCTGATCCCTGGCATATCTGACAGTCATTTGGATCTCTGTGTGTGTCATTAGTTCACTAGTGACAAGAGGTTCTCTGGCAGGATGGAAACAGATGTCAACTGCTCAAGTGGTGTTGCTCACAGATAAGGTGAAAGCAGTTTCAGCCCATGAAAAAGCAGTTAGCAGAGAGTGAATGAGAGCCTGCCAAACCTGGAATTTTGAAACAATTATTCACAGGTTCAGTCCTGGCTCCTGACTTTTGTCAATTTCTAGTTTCCCACTTAGCCACATCTTGACATGATTTACCCTTTCAATACATTAATGCTTAAACCCTGGCTTCAGTGGATCGGCCACCTTCCAATATCTCTTTGGATGCAATCCAGCCCCACTGTGAATGTTGTATGCTTACTGCAACAGAAATTATAAAAAGGAATAACCTAGAGTGGCTGCATGCTTTTTTGTGGATACAAATAAATTGTTGGGTTTTTTTTTTATCCCATGTGGGCAATAAAGGTGTTTTAAAAACAGTAGTAACAGGCCTACTCCTTGAATTTTTGTTCCAAAGATGTGGGACAGAGACTAAGAGCTGTGTTCCAAATCAGTTCTCCAGTGCTATGCAATGTTCTTGGCATCTTACTGTAGGGGGCTGATTGACAGTTTGTAGGGCAAGGCTGCTACATTCTCCTAATTACTCATAGAATGACAAAAACTCAAGCCTAAGTGGCTTGCTTATGAGATTTAGGACGAGTGCTTAGAGATGCTCATGGCTTAGAACCTCATTGTATCAGCATTTATACCTTTGTCTCTGAGCTGGCTTCTTCTGAGGACAGCTCCTTGAATGGTAGCTTCTTTATCTTTGAACATTTAGAAAGGTAAAAGGAACCAACAACCAAACCTTTCAATATATTTAATTATTATGTAAAAAAGAACAAAAAGATGTCTGGCTGCAGATAAAGTTAAGTCTGAGATTTCGAAGTATAACATTCTACAGTAATTACCCTGCCTCGCTTTGATGTTAGTGTGATATTCATTCTAACATTAGTTCATTTAGTTATTTGTTCAAGCCTTATTGTGCGCCTGTAGCTGGACTAGTCATAGATGGGGAAGGAGATGTGGAGCATGAATTGGGCCCTGAAACATTAGCACAGTAAGTGCCCTTCTTTTCCTATTACTTAGGCCAAAACAGAAAATTACCATCCCTACAGAGAGCAGATAAAAGGACAAAGAAAACGTGTCAGGAGCACAGTGACCTAGCTCCTTTTTCATAAAAGCCTTTAGGCAATGAAGAAAGAGAAAAGGGATGAAAAGAAAGAGAAAAGAAAGATTGACAAATGCTGCATGATAATCTCAGTCAGCACCTTTAAGGCAAGAATATCACAAGAAGCTGCAGATTCTTACAGGTGACTTCTTGTGTGCAATCCATGACCTTTATGCAGAAGGACAGCAAGATTGTTGCAAATGCAAAACCAAGTTTAATCCAGCCTCTTGTCCTTCCTCTTCAAGAGTGCTATTGGTATAGACAGATATCAAGAAAGAGAATCCAACTCCAGGACTTCAGTGTCTATAAGATCAGCTAAAAATAACAAAGGTGAAATAAACTGCCATTCCAACAATGCATTAAATATATTCAAACCCCTTTCTACTATTGGAAGTCATTGTAATGTTTATAGTATGTGACCTTCAGTTTTATGAGAAAGCTTGTTTCTGAGGCCATTTCTTCTTACCTTTCCAATCTCAGATGTAACAGCCTATTATAGTGTTCGTAAACTACTGGAGTTGGCCCCTGGAAGATCTATTTGCCTTATTCTTATTTAGTAATTACGATGTTGCTAAGGTCTCTTATTCTTCTAAATCAAAACAGTAATGAATGAAACATTTGTCCTCATGCCAGTGCAGTGGCTTCTTATCCTGCTTTTACACTGGCTTCATTGTTGTCTCCTGAAAAGGCAGCTGCATGGTGCAAGTGACCAAGAAAAAGAAAAAGGACAGCCGTCCTCCAAAATCGAGGTAGGAAAGGCCTTCATTTTCAGGATGAGATACATTCTTGCTGCATCCTTTGCCTGTTTTCTTGTTTTATCTTTGGAAAGGATTTCTTAGTAAATAAATTACTGAAGCTGGGAAGATGGATCACACAATTGCTCTAAATTCCTAATATTAATCCTGTTACTTTTTTCTTTTAAAAATTTAATTAAAATATAATTACATCATCACTGTCCACTTCAGCCCTCTCACATCACCTTCTCAAATTTGTTACCTTTTTTTACTTTAACAACTATTGTTGCATTTACATATGACTTAATAATTATATAAATACAATCTGCTTAGTCCATTCACTGCTGTCTAAATATATGTGTATCTAGGGATGACCATCTGAAATTAGATAATCAATTTGGGGCCTCATTCCTGGGAAAGACTGAGTCTCCCTCCCTGGACAGTTGTTAAATGTTCTTTATCTAGGGGTAGGGCAATTTAAGATTTCCCCACCAACACTGAGAAACCAAATGATGTCAAGTTGTTCATGTAATTAGGCAATCATATTGTAGAGACATCCTTGTCATATCTAGAAAGCACAATTTCACAGTGGACTTCCGGGTACTCTGGCTCTTAGAATCATTCTGCTGCTTCTTAGGACGGATGCTCACAGGGCCTTAGGTGTGGGAGTTGTTTGTAGATGTATCCATAGGGTCTGGGTACTCCATGGTCAATTGTTTTCTCCATTTTGTCAAGTTGTGGCTTTTTCTAATGTTTGTCTCTTCCAAAAAGAGAAGCTTCTTTGGTGATTGGTGAAAGCTACACTTACTTATAATGTTTAAGGATGCCTTGTCAATAACTCTTAGGGCAAATGACTGACAGTTTTCTGCTTGTTTGTTATCATGCTACACCTTGAAGAATGGAGGACCTGAAGACATGAGATACACATATTTTAAAGCAGTAATCATTAATTAAGTTTAAGCAAAATCGCTGGCTGTCTTGAATGTTTCAAATGCATCTCTTTCGCTAATATAAATGACCTAGTCCTGACAGATTTTTCTTTCAATTTAATTTTCTCATTGTTAAGACTTTTAAAACACAAACTCATGAAAATTTCATTGCCCTACACAGCAAGAATTAAGGGAGCTCAGTTCCTTTACTCTCACTGCCTAGTTTTCAGGAGAATTGCTTATTAGCTTATGTATATGAGGAGGGTGTTGACATCATGATTCAGTATTTCATTTCTCTCTCTCTCTCTCTCTCTCTCTCTCTCTCTCTCTCTCTCTGTGTGTGTGTGTGTGTGTGTGTGTGTGTTTTTGTGTGATGTGTGTGTGTGTGCACTTTATGGAAGAAAAATAAAAACACCAGTTATTTAAAAAAAACACAGAGTTCTTCATTGTTTATATTCCATGTTTTGTGCATATATGTGAGTGCAAATGTGTGTTGTGTGTTTCCAAGTACAAATGTGTATTGGTAGGCATTCAAGTGTGTTGATGTATAATTGGAGGCTAACCTGAGGAGATCAATACAGGAAAGTTAACCCTCAGAGGCATCATTTTTTCTTATTGTTGTTGTTGTTGTTGTTTTGAGACAATGTCTCTCACTGGCTTAAACTTACTGTAGTTTGGGTAAGTTGGATGGTCTGTGAGCCTGAGGGATCCACCTGACTCCACCTCAGCAGAGCTGAGATAACAAGTGCAGGCCATCACACCCATATTATCCCTGGGTTCTGAACATCGAACACAGGACCCTGTGATAGCCGGCTATTTACCTTCCCGACCCAAGGTTCACTCACATTAATTATATGTAGCAGCCCATTAACACTTAGAGAACATTCAGAATGAGATTATTACAGGTGAAAAATTCATTTAAATTGTGCCTTGAGAAAGAAAGTAGTCAAACTTTAGAGAAATACAGTACGCTGAGAATTAATTAAGCATAGCTGTGTTTGTAATTTATTGACCACTTTAATTTATCGCATCCTTGACATTACATCAGGGGTTAAAGGGAAACACCCTAACTTCCCAATTCTGGACATTAACATAAGAAGCTACCTCTCTACTTTGAGGCCCACTGTCTACAATTTTTAGGAGCCAAGATGTTCTCATGCACTTTTTGCTTTCAGTGCTGGTGATTCAAAAACACTGTCATTTTAAGGTTATCTTGGAGTCATAGCTATACACCTTTTCCTTCTTCATTTCCCAAAGTCTGTATTGTCTACCATTTCATCCACTATGCATATCACAGAATACAGTGTTGTTTCATTTGCCTCCTGGTTTCTTGCAATAACACCTCAAAAGATAAATGTATGATGAAAAGATAAATGAATGCATGTATCTTCAAATAGAATTTCTAAAATATTATAGTTCGGTCCAAGTATTGATTTCTTTTTAAATTATGCGTTTTCACCTTCATTGAAATATACTTTCTTCACTGCAATATTCCATGGCACACATTAGGATGGGAATTCCTTTGGTCCCTTGAAATCATTTTATGCACTAGCTCGTCCTGGAGAGGCAAATGTTAGAGGAGATGGGCTTGAGGCTGTTTTGAAACAAGTATAGTAGCATGAGGCATTTTTCTTTTATTTTGACATATGCTGATGAGAGATCTAACGAAATTAAAAAGTAATTGACACACAGAGTATAAAATCACTGTTAATCTACATTTTTAATCAGATCTAGTATTTTATAGAGATTATCACACACACATACACACAGTGATTACCACAGATGAAGCACCTGCTCACTGAGAATTTATCAGACAAGGTGCAGGGAAGAGTGAGGGTTCAACTGTGATTTTGCCTTGAAGGAACACAATGAAGACGAGAGCCAAGAAGTCTGACATCAAGACCTTGAGATCTTTTCTCCATATCCTTTTGAATACCCCCACTCATGTCTATATATGTTTGTAGGTTCCATGGCTTTGTGTGTTTCTGTGTGTTTGTATGGGCTAATTGTTGGTATAATTATTTCAAAAGAGTACCCAATAGAAAAATCAAGGAAACAACTAAGGATAAATTTTTAACTTCTTGATTTTTTTTTTTTTTTGGTATTTTGAAGTTAAAAATTTCAATATTACAAGCAACACATAGAGGTAGGTATGTTTATTATATAGCCATATAAAGTGGAGGAAGATAAGAAAAACAAAGGAAACTTGACTGATACTTAGAAAATTGCACTTAATTTAATTAATTCACTAATTTTATTCTCCTGTGATTTTCATACATTTTAACAAAAATGAATCATATCAGATTGAAGCCACTATTCTTCTATTTTAATTAAAATAAATGCATATCTGGATGAGTTTTATTTCATTTTTGTTTTTGCAGTATGCCTTGATGTATTGATCAGATTTTGGAGTGTTTTTCTCATATATGATGCTCTAGGCTTTAGAGTATGAGCCATGTAAATACAGGCACATGTCCAGCACAACAGCACTCAGGAACTAGAAATAGAACGTTTAGAAGTTCAAGGTCAGTATAAGGTATATAGGAAGTTTAAAGCTAAATAAAAATCTGTCATAAAATAAAATAAAATAAAACCAATGTTTCTATCAGTACTCCTTCAAAACATACCAGTCAAAAAAGGGTTCAGTTTAAGAATGATGCACCCTGAGGCATAACAACAAGAGAGGAAGTGTAAAGGTATTTTTGTCTTAGATCTCTCTATAGATGCAGAGGTAAGAATGTGAAGGAAAAAATGTATTAAGCACATTTTCACAAAGGCCATTCAAGTTTTTTTTAAAAACTCCCTTAGCAAAATCATTTTAAAACAACAAGAAAAATAGCCTGCTTGTTTACTGAAAGAGATGCGAGTAGGCAGATATTTCAGATGAAGTCTCTCTAATGATAATTGAATTATCATGTAACTACAAGAACATAAACTGAGAGACCCTGATATTTTGTGTTTGTACTTAGCAATGAGAACTCAATCACAAGTTCATCAGGACATTTGTTTGAATGGTGTATCTCTCCCGCATAGGAGCCTTTCCACAGCATAAGGAAGCTTGTATCCTGGCTTGCACATTCTGGCAGTGCTAACCCTCATTGTTGTCTGTGCCTGAGTAAAGCCTTCAGTGCAGTTCCTTAGGGCATCCATGTCTGTGTGACTTCTCATTCATTAGCACCTTGCTCAGTTGCTCATGGAGAATTCTTAGAATTTCACCTCCCAGAGTCATGCTAATTATGTAGCACTTCATCTCTCTTGCATACTGGCTTTTAGAAGCTTCTGGGAAAAGCACATATGACATAAGAGAAAATTTTATAAACATCTTTTTAATGTAAAAACCTTGCAAGTTAAAAATAGCACACAGCTAGATTGACACATCCACTCAAACAACTGGCCCAGACCCAAGGTCTTCGCAGATCAACGAACTTCTACACCAAACACCCATTCTGAACCCTGGAAGCTCTTCGCTGTCAGCTGCATTTATATGCACTTACACACCAAAAATATAATTTTAACAATGATAAAGTAAAAATGTAAAGAAAATAAAGCAAAACAAACAGAAAACAAAACAGAAATCCACAACAGATAAGACCAGAAAAGCTGTCTTATTTACATCTTCTTTCATGGCTCATATGCCATTTACACGTGTTCTGTCCTTCCTCAAAACCCAGAAAGTCTAGTACTTAAACTTCTATACATATTTTCTTCATACTGCACGAGACACACATAGACATCCATTTACATGTGCATGTATATATTTCAGACTTGAATCTCCATATTAGAATGAACATTCTTTTACAATGAGATGAGATTACTTCACTAGACATTACACACTCTAAATCCATCTATGCTTCTGCAAATTTGGGGTTTCATATTTTGTTCTTTAGAGCTAAAAAGTTTTCTATATTATATATGTACCCGATTTTCACTATCCATTCATCTGGTCAGGAACAACATTTTTTATGACTAGTGTTACTATTTCACATTTAAAGAAACTGAGGAAATTCATGGCCAGCATTTTACAAGTCAAAATGGTCTCTAGAGCAAGTAGTCTGACTGAAAGCTTGTGCATGTTTCTGATGCAGTAAATAAGTTTCTGCTTTTGATCTTGTTTCATGGTTAAACTCTTCCTTGCTTAGGTAGAAATGAAATAACCAAGAACAAAGAAGCAAAAGGCAGAGTTTGGGAGTGAGTACATATCAGTCGGTGTTTTAGGGAAACAGCCATTTAGAAATGATTTAATACAGAATATGTACAGAAGTATTTTCATTGTCAGGATTTGGCTCATGAAGTCAATAAGCTAATTGCAATGTTCAGTCCCCAAAATGCAATGGGATCGTCTGAGTAACAGTCATTAGGCAGTAAGAAGATTGTCAGTACATGTTCTAGGGTCAGATTGATTCAAATGATAGAAAAGTGTTGTCTCAGTTTAAAGACAGTCAGACTAAAGGAGGAACAGTTTTCTTATTCAACCCTTTCTCTAATTCAGGCATTGAACAGACAGAGTGAGGGTTTTTTTTTTTTTATTATTTTTTTTATTTTTTATTTTTTGCACTGGAGAAGGCAATCTTCATCACTCTACCGGCTCAGCAATTGATCTTCGTCAGAGACTCACCACACACATAAAGCAGAAACAGGTTAGTAAGATAACTGAGACCTTGTGAATTTTGTACATAAAATTACCTGCCATCAGAACATAAAGATGCTAAACACACAGCAAGTATACAAAAACAGATGGGAGGCCAAGAAGATTACACCTTCTTACCTACTCATGTTCAACCCTTCGGCCCCCAAGTAGGAGACAGTCATATCTGTTTACATGAATCCTTCCTCACATCCTTTTTTTTTTCTTTTTCTGTTTTAAAACTGAGATCTACTCTCAGTTGTTCTGGAGCCAGTCTCTCTTTGTTTTCATGAAAATAGGGGGAGGCTTTCGGGTTGGAGGAAGGAAATGGAAAGGCTGTGAGAGGAAAAGTTAACATGAATAAGTGTATATCCAGGTGTGATTTTTGAAACCCAATATCTCAGTGCAGAAAATTAAAAATGTATTTGAAAATAAGGCTTGTGTACAAAAGAAATCATAAGTTATGTGTGCAGATAAGGAGTGTGACATTCAAGGTGGCTGTGTAACAGACACTTGCAGTGTGTCCACTGAGGCAATGACTCGACAGCTCCAGTTTTCAAATTCTGAGGAGTATGACCATAATACTCCACTTCATTAATGTAACAGTCAATATTGTCTATTTACTGGGTCCCTGAAATAATTTTAGAAATGTGCAGTTTCTTTATTCTTGCAGTGTAAGGATAAAACCCAGAACATCTATAGTGCAATGTGCCACTGAGCTCCAATCCAGCTCCACTTTCTTCCACACTGCTTTTGAAGTCAATCTACAAGGAGGAAAGGCAAAGTAGATCCTTAAAGTGAACAGATTGTCAGTTGTAGGAGACGTCATCCTCAGAGCAATAGAAATGAGCTTGTAGAAAGACAGCTTTCATTTAGTTTTTCATTTATTGAGTTTTTCATGTTTTTTTTTTCCTCTAGCAGGAATTCAGGTAGAAAATAATTTCTAACCATTCAAAGCTTCACAGTTATTTTCAGGAAAGCTAAGGAGATATAACTTTAAATACTCTGGAAAGAGTTAATTATATCAAATGAAAGCTAGTGCGATCCTACTTTTCCTTTTCTAAGTGAGCTTTAAATGGCTTTGTAACTTACATAATGGATTACTGATGCCAGAGTTACTGCTGAGTTGTTATTTTTCCTTCAAATCCTCTTATGAAGGTTTGTATTTGTTGCTATAGCCCATGCTACTTGCTAAGCTGATGACGGACTGCCACAGTGAAAGATGGGTACACAGGAGGTAGATCTAGGAAATGAGATTCCCTGTTATCCCAGACATAGATTGTTTTGACCACTTGAAGAAAGCCTTTTAGTTTTCAATTTATCAGTCAGGATGACCTAATTTGATTGTACTTTCTGCTAGAATATATCAAACTATGGTATCAGAGACTGAGGAATGGTTTGAGTGTGAAAATACATGGTAAACACTGGCAAGCCTGGTGTTGGCTTTCCTTGATCAATTTGACCCAAGGATGCACTGTGCCTAGGTGTGCTGTTTGATCTCAGGTTTGTTGTCAACCATGTTCACTAAGTTAAAAGCTGAGCTTCTTTAACAAATGATAGGACATCAAAAGAATTATAACTCCTCTTCCTGAAAGTTTATGACAGAGAGATTGGGATGTTCAACTCCATTATGTCATTTAAGAAGCCAGGTAGGGGTAGCAGTGCAGGTCTGCCAAACTCAATAATGATTCCAGTGTTGTATCATACCAAGAAAGAAATGGACACTTTATCTGAGGCAAAAGTATTTAACATCTATATAACATATATTGCTCATATGTATGTATACATATTATACACACACACACACACACACACACACACACACACACACACACAATATATATATATATATATATATATATATATATATATATATATATAACCCAGCTCCATTTTCTTTGATACTGCTTTTGAAGAGGCAGGTGGTGGGACTAAGAAATCCATTAGAGAGAGTCTTCACTGGATGTTGAATAAAGAAACAAGCTCTTCAGTGTAAAGGGAAGGAACCAAATAATTAGGCACCAAGAGTTTCTCTCTCCTAGTGTGGACCTCTTTACCTCAACTTTCACTGTGCCCAATAGGATATAAATTCTTTTAACTGTGTGATTCATTAACTTGCTATTACTATGAATAATTATCTTATCGAAATATTTGTTAATGTTTAGAAAGATATAATTCAGTATAGTAGCTCAAAGTTAACTGGAAAGAATAAAGTTAATTCTTACTCTATTATAATACTATAAATTAAAATAGAAACCGAGTTGAGACTGACATTTTTTCTTTAAAATGCCTCATTTCTCTTGATGGGGCATTGACGTGGACTCTCCTGCTGTCCTGTTAGGCCACAGTGGAGGCTTTTCAAGGAGCATGTGCGTACTGAGTAGGCAAACAGAGCTTGGAGTAATAAGTTCATGAACAGCCACAACTCATTATTCCTATGACTATTTCTAACACAAAACAGCTTACAAAAACACACAGTAGAAATAGATGCCTTAAAATCAGAATGTTTTCCATTAAATAGCTTTAGTTTTAAGTTTTAAAATAGAGCCATATTTGGGTGCACTGCTCAAAGTATTGATGTGCATTACTAATTACAAATACAAATGCAAGAAAGTATATTTTGCATTGTGATTAACTGAGGAGTCTTCTCTGGTTGTAAGACTGTCTGTCAGAAATGAATAAGTCAGGTGTTAGTGTTCTTAAAATGGTAGAATTGTTGTTAAAGACAAACACTGTATAGCCAAATTGTTAATTACAAACTATACATTAAAGCAATTAAAATTTTGTCAGAGAAATTATACATACTTTTATAGCTGACCACATATTTTAATTTTCTTTGCACTTCAACCTTTACAGAGAGAGAGATCACTTTGCCTGTTTATTAGAGAAAACTTTTAACCTTGATTCATTAAACTAGGGAGTGAAACTTTAGCCTCTGAGCTATGGAAGAATTATTTAGCTTGTTAAATGAGAGTTTGTTGTATACCAACTCAACTCTTTGTATGAAATAAAACAATAAGGATCATACTTTCACAGAACTCATATGTGTGTGGATACATTCATATATAAACACACTAACAAGAAATACATATTTCAAGGAGAAAATATATCATAAACACAAGAAAATGCATAAGTAATGTGAAAGTTGTCATATAACATGGATAAAAAGAGATGAAGGAACAGTACTTGAGAGGTAATGTGTTGGTGGAATTATTATTTTAGATATAGTAATTTGTGAGGGCATCTTGAAGAAAGATGGTTTGCTGGACAATGTTCCATTCATATATCCACTAGAAAAAAGTGATGTAAGATGGGCTTGGGATTATGGGAAAGGCTTCAGAATGGAATCTTGGCTTCGTCTCATTCATTAAGTTCAAAGATTTCTGATATACAAGACATAAACAGGAATGCAAATGCATGGAGTTATTAAATTAGATATATGCATGTTTACATAAACACATGAAAATTATATGCATATCCTCAAATATTAGCATGTGTTTTCTTGTGAACTGCAGAATTGTTAACTGAAGAGGACGCATTTGATCAAGTGACTACTTGATGCAGATTCATTATCTTTGTGCTATGGTTGAGATGTCAGACTTGCTAGCTAAGAGAGTTACAGAGCTCTTGCTTCACTGAATTGTCATTTGTTGTTGTTCTTAAATCATTTGATTCAACTTTTTTTCCTTAGCTTTTCAGAACTATGGAGGACAGTAGGATGAAATAGTTTGTAAAACAGATCCTAGTTAAATTCCCACATTCCACAAGTTCTTCCAGCAGTCAGAACCCTTCAGTTTAGTATGGATAAAGACTCTTTTCCTACACCATACTCACTGTTACCAATATCCCTGTGCCTAATTTTATAAATTCCAGAATAATCTGGTTTTATAAATTATACTGTAGATTTTACTTGTCAATTATGAAATACCAACCCCAGTGCCTTTTGTTTTTGAGTAAAGTGATTATTAATTGTAATGCTTTACCTGTTTTTGCTATATTCTAAACACTGTCTGAAAGACTGATTACAAAGAGCATTTTTTAAACTATAAAATGAACTGGTAGTGTAGGACTGACTAGCCAGTTGCTCACTCATTTTATTTTATAATAAAAGTTCAAATAGCAGTAATTTTGGTAATTAAGATAACATGATCATCACTGATGTAACTACTCTCAGTGATTCTGGTGCAAATAACCAGCCTACTGTTTACTCATCTGTATCCAATATTATATCATTGCAGGGATCAAATTCCTGTCAAATGCAGCTGTAGGACATAAACAGTCTCATAGTTTGTCATGGTATAGTACATTTTAGGGCCAAAGGTTTGGTGGTAGGACCAGGAGGCACCTGGTCACATACAGTTCACATTCAGGAAGCAGGAAGATGACTGCTGGTTCTCAGCTCACCCTCTTCTGTTTATTTCATCCAGGAGTCAACCACAAGGAAGGATGTTACCCACATTTAGAGTAGGTCTCCTCTTCTAATCAAGCAAACAAACAAATGCAACCTAGAAACTCACAGATTTGTTACGATGTATTTTCTCCAGGAAATTATAGATCCTTTCAAGTTGATTATCAATATTAACTCTCAAATCATTACTACCAAAATATAAAGAATTATTCTTCCCTAGATAAAGTAGCAAAGTCATGTGGCAGTGACGTTAAAAAATGGTTCGTACATATATAGTTTTTTTCAAGATTAATTTATTTATTTTATGCATGTGAGTGCTCAGTTCTGATACACAGCAAAAGAGGATATTAGTTTCCATTATAGATGGTTGTGAGCCACCAGCAAAACCATGTGTTTTCTGGGAATTGAACCTAGCACCTTTGGAAGAGTAGCCAGTGCTCAAAACCACTGAGCTATCTCTCCAGTCTGACAAATAGTTTTTAAAAAATAAATTTCTGTGAAATTCTGGTTATTTCAACTTTATTTTTTTTCCTTTAGAATTATTTTATTAAATCATAAATGTACAACAGCTTCTTAACTCTACACACGCACTTAAATTTTTAAAGGAAAAACGTTATGTCTTATTACACCATGATCCTGGCTAATAGCTTTTCAAAACTTTTGAGAAAAATCTTAAAAAAGGTTTCACATGTCACCTGAAACTTACAAATTTAACATTACCAAAAGGAATGCTTCTACGCTCTTACAAAGACCACTAGAAAGAAACAACAATTAAAAAGCTAAGAAACTGTCTCAAAGGCATTTTTTTTACAATCTTTCCTCCAGAGTAAGGTAATGTTATTAAATAATCCAATCCATTCACAAAATGGCTCTCTGCATCTGCTCTGGTGTCTTCTGCCATATCACTGCATATTTATGCATGACTGAGATAAGAGTTTCCTTAACATTGTTATTTCGATAACCTGAAGCTGTTCTGTTACCTCTGGGCTCTCATCCTCTCCTATTTATACAGTGAAGCCCATGGTAAGTAGGAAGAAGCTCAATATCGGCTCCTTCCACCATAGCCCCCACTTCCTCCACTTCCTCCAGGACCATAGTTCCCTCCACCATATGGTCCTCCCATGTTCCTGCTACCACCAAAGTTTCCACTCTTCATTGGACCATAGTTAGAAGGTTGCTGATTATAATTTCCAAAATCATTGTAATTTCCACTTCCATAATTTCCTCCTCCATAGTTGTCATAATCACCTCCGTAGCCCCCACCCTGGTTGCCATATCCAGGTCTTCCACCACCATATCCTCCTCTTCCTCCTCCATAACCAGTGCTACCTCCAAAATTGCCACCTCCAGGTCCTCCTCCATACCCATTATAGCCATCCCCAAATCCACGTCCACTTCCGTATCCATCAGAGCCCCCCTAAAGTTGCTTCCTGGTCCTGGTCCAAAATTGCCACCGCCACCACGCGAATCCCCAAAACCAAAGTTTCCTCCTCTTCCACTCCTAGAACTTTGGACTTCCTGCATTTCATGTCTAGACAATGCCTTTCTAACTTCTGCATTGTGACCATTTATGGTATGGTATTTTTGCAAGACAATTTTATCCACGGGATCATGGTCTTTTTTCAGGACTTATTTCAATTTGCCACATCTCAATTTTTTGTAAAATCCAGATCAATTAAATAACTTGAGGCTATTATAAATTGTTTTATTGTCTGAAATAATATTGCATTTGAAATACACACCCAGGAAAAAGACAGTCCTTTTTATGACTTATTCTAGAATCTGTCCTCCATAGTCTCAGGCAAGTACTGAAACTGTGACTTCTCATTAAATATATTCTGTGTATCACTAATGTATTAAGCATTAGATTCACAGGGAAACAGTTGATTCCAATTTACATTTCTTATGTGTTAAAAGCATGCTTTGTATCAGGACAAACTAGCTTTCAACAAATATCATTTAATATAAGTCCAATTTATAGGAGGAAATGACCAACTCTTGTAATGGTTGATAAGATGTTTTTCCTCTTCAGTAATGCACAATCTCTACTTGGGCTTTAAAAATTATGAATAAGATGTTGTTATCTCTTAACCTTTGAAAAGAAAATATATACATCTTCCTAACAATTAATAATCTAATTTAAACATCCTTTATTTAGCATATATATTTTTAAATTAATGATTGTTTTAAATTTATTGGGAAAATAGGGGATGATTATAGAATATGAAGGTCCCAGATTAAACCTGGACAATGACATCTGTCTGACTGTGCAAATGTGAAGCTGTTGTGCAAAGACTACTGAGCAGCCATGGTTCTGTTATATGCTAGAAAATGTGGAAGTATGATGGAGCAAACAGGACCTGGGAAAGCGCCAAGCTCATGTTACATAATGGATGCTCAAATTTTGGGAAGTGTCTTTTATGAAAATCTGAGGCTCATATTTTTAAGGTACGCACAGAAGTGCACATTTTCCCCACAGTTTAGTACATATCATAAAAAACTGGGCTTACAATGTTGGGATGTTAATTTATCATCCCCTGAAAAACCCACTGAAAGCTTTACTGCATGAATGCACAGGAAGGAACAAATCTCATCCTTTATGTTAATGGAAAGGAGTTTATAGTAGATATTATTTCCTTCCACAGATATGAGTAATTTTGTGTTTGGATAATTTTGTAATTGGAAATACCTACATCATTTTGAAAACTGTTAGCTATAAAGCCATTACATGAAATTTGTGATAATTTTACACATAAATTGATCTCTGGGTTTAATAATAACTCTTTTATGTTAAAGAAATACCAACATAAACAAATATATGGGTTCAACATTATTGTACTCCTATTTCATAAAAATGATTTCCTTAAGCGTATATTTCAAAGTCTAAAGATCTTCTGAAGACCTGTATTCTACTATAAAAATTACCTCTGGTTAAACCATTTGAGGAAACAATAGTGAATTTTCTCTATGAAGAATTGACTCTAAGGAACAATGCAATCTGATTAGTTGTTAAGTCTCTGGTAAATATGTGAACACTGCAGGCAATATAATCATTGTATCTAAAAGAAACATCAATGAATTGTTGCTTATTAACTGACTGCTAGAGATAAACAACCTGGGTCATCAGAATCTTGAAGGAAATAAAGGAAAAAACACCCAGTTTCAAAGTGTCAGCTACACCCGTAGCTGACCCGGTTCTTTGGATCAGGGGAGGGCTAAGGGGAAAGAATGAAAACAAGGAGTCATTTGGTAAAGGCTAAATGCTGTATTTTCAACTGTGTAGCTCCCTTTTATACTCCCACAAAACAGGAACAAAAACAGGAACAGGAACAAAAACAGGAGCAAGAAGATAGATACTCTCGGCAGCCTATCACCCTAGTTTGGATTTCTCCTCCAGCGAGCAGTCCTTTAGGGGAAATGCATAGAGATGGGGGAGCAGGCATAACAGCACAGGTGCAGAGGATGGTGACTCACATCAAAGAACATGAAAATTTTTTTTTAGATAACAGACATCACAAAATCAATTAAAGTTATATATTTTCATTCTTAAAAATGTTAACTTTAAAACAGAAAATGTCTTCCTGCTTCTTTTTTCTGACTTCATTATTGTTGTATATTCATTATTATCTCATTAAGGCCTTTATAAAAATATAGTTTTAAATTATTTAATTGTTATCTTTGTGTGTGTGCATGCTTGGAACTGTTTGTGTGTGTGTATATGTTTGTGTTATGTGTATGTTTATGTGTGTTTACATGTATGTATATATGAGTGCATGTGTCTTTGTGTGTGTGTATGGGTGTGTGTGCGAGTGTGTGTGTGTGTGTGTGTGTGTGTGTGTGTGTGTGTGTTTGTGTCCATATGGTATGTGTGAATGGAATTGTACAATCAGAGCCTTTATATAGGTTTCAGAGATTGAACTCAGGTATCCAGGCTTTTGAGACAAGTAAATTATGTGCTTAGCCATCTCACTGGCTTCAGAAAAATTTTTTTCAAATAAATATCTTACGAATTTTGACCATATTCATTTTTCATTTTGTTCTTCTATTTCCATCCCTCATTATTCCCATTTATTCCCAATAAGCCTCAATTCAATTTTCATGCCATTGATAGATGATAGATAGATAGATAGATAGATAGATAGAGAAGATAGAGAGATAGAGAGATAGATAGAGAGAGAGATAGAGGTAGATAGATAGATTAGATAGATAGATAGATTAGATAGATAGATAGATGTAATCTTATGAATTTCTACAAAATACAAAAATCTAGGGTCAACTAGTCAGAAAATATACTTTATCTTTCAGAGTCTGATTTACTTTGCTTGATAGGATGATCTCCAGTGTCACCCATTTTCTTACAAGACAATGTAGTTTTATTGTTTTTCATAATAATTAAAGTTCTATTTTGTATATTACTCCATTTTCATCTGTTAAGTACACATCTTTTGTAATATAAGTGTATACAATATATAAGGACTTCATGGGGTATTTCATAAGAGATACTCACCCCGTTTACAAGGTAAAACAGGATTCCGTGTATGATATGGACCTTGTGTGTATTATAACTTACTGATGCAAAGGGACCAATGAGTGTGCTGTTAGTGAAGACTCTGCCTGGCCATTTGAAGATGTATAAACACAGGCTTTGTGCTGCCTGTTACCTCGCCTCATGATTTATCTGTGCAGTTGTAACTAATGGCAGTAAGCCTTTTCATCTGAAGGCTAATAGCTATTAGAGATGTAAGTATAGTAGACTGTTTCATTCCTGCTCATCTCAGACACTTTAATTGCATAGGTAATTAACACTTCTGTTGTTCTTCTCAATGTTTTGTTCCACTTGAAATATTTATTAGCAACCTCCACTAGAAGGAACAGAAAGCATGTTACTACTGCTGGTGACAGAAGGTAGCTTCAAGTATTTGACACTAATTAAATTGAAATTTCAAATTGTAAATAGAGCTTTTATAACTAATGATGAATGACCATTATCACAAAACAACATTTAGTTTTATATTCAAGAGCTACAAGTCCTGATTTTGATGTAATGCCTTAAATCACAGTGAACTATAGTAACGAAGATCTGCCATTACATTTACAATATCTGTCATTCCAAAGGAAATGATATTGCCTTAGTTATTTTTTTCCTTCAGACTTTTCTCCAAGTCTGAAGAAAACAGTTTTTTTCTCACTGAGAAGTGACTCAGGATTTTTAAAATTGGCTGTTTATTTCTATTTCAAATGTTGTCCCCCTTCCTGGTCTCCCTTCTGCAAACCCTCCTTCAAATCTCCCCTCCCCTTTGCCTCTAAGAGGGTGCTCCTCTACCTACCTACCCACTCCTGCCTTACACCTTTAACCAACCCTGTGCTGGGGCATCAAGCCTCCACTTGGACCAAAGGCCTGCCCTTCCACTGATGCCAGATAAGACAACCCTCTGCTACATATGTAGCTGATCCATGGTTGATGGATTACTCCCTGGGAACTCTGGTCTGGGAGGTCTGGTTAGTTGATATTGTTGTTCATCCTATGGGGTTGTAATCTTCAGCTCTGTCACTCCTTCCCCTAACTCTTCCTTTGGAGTCCTGAGGCTCAGTCTGATGGTTGACTGTGAATATCTGCATATGTCTTAGATGCTGGCAGAGCCTCTCAGGGGACAGCTAGACCAAGCTCCTGTCAGCAAACACCTCTTAGCATCAGCAATAGTGTCGGAGTTTGGTGTATATAGATTGGATGGATCCTCAGGTAGGTCATTCTCTGGATGGACTTTCCTTCAGTCTCTGCTCCATTTGTGGTCCCTGTGTTTCCTTAGACAGGAACAATTCTGGTAAAAAAAAAATTTGAGATGGATGGGTGGCTCCATCCCTCAAGTAGGTACAGTGGCTATCTACTGGAGGTGGTCTCTTCAGGTTAAATCTTCCTTCTGTTGGGTATTTTGGCTAATATGACTCAGGATTTTTGTTTTAAATGCAATTTGGAATGATTCAGTCCTCACATAGCTATGGCAAGATGAGTTTTTTTCCTTTTCTTATCTTGGATATTTTCTTTGTTTACATTTCAAAGGTTATCCCCTTTCCCAGTTTCCCCACTGGAACTCCCTATCCCATCCTCCCTCCCCATGCTTCTATGTAGGTGCCCCCACCCCCACCTACTCACACCTGCTCACTCCCTAATTTCCCTACACTGGAGCATCCAGCCTTCACAGCACTAAGGGCCCCACCTCCCATTGATGCCCTACAAGGCAATTCTCTGCTACATAAGCAGCTGGGTCCCTCCATGTGTACTCATTGGTTAGTGGTTAAGACCCTGGGAGCTCTGGAAGTTCTGATTGGTTGATATTGTTGTTCTTCCTATGTGGTTGAAAACCCTTTCAACTCCTTCAGTCCTTTCTCTAACTCCTCCATTGGGGATGCAGATCTTTGCTTAGAAGTCTGAGAACCATTGTTGCCAAATTACAGCAAGTTCTTCATGTAGAGAGTGATCTGTATAAGGATCTAAGCATAGTTTTATACACTAAAGCAGATAGGATGAAGAGGCAAGAAGAGAGTACTCTACTCTGTGTGGTTAGAGCATTTAGAGACTCAGCATAAGATCTGTATGGATTTTTTTAAAGATAGTTTTACAGATTTAATGATTTTGCGAATCTCAGAATTTAGTGGAGATAGTAGTGGGATGGACAAGGTTGTTAAGGGGAGATGTTGAGAAACTGAATATGTTCAAAATACACTATGAAATTCTCAAAAAAATTAACAAAAGTATTTTAAAAAGTAGCTCTTTATGGTTGCATGCAAATGACATCTGAAAAACAGTCTCATTAAAAAATAAAAAGCAATATTATTTAGAGGTTTTGATTAGTACATAATCCCATTGCTTTAGCTTCTCTGTAGCTAGAAAGATAAACATGAGGGAAACTTTTGGTTAAAGAAGGCAGAATTACAGTAAGAGGTATGAACAGTGTGTACTGAAGAGTGCTAATGGATTCTTTTACAAAACGAGGAGGCCCAGTGAAAAAAAACTGCTTAATTATTAGAGTTCCGCTCATGTTTCATTGTGAATATTTCACAAGCACATCACCTATTTTAAAACCCTCAAATATGGTTCTCACATACTGTAATGAGCCACTATGTATATCATCACAATGCTAGATTTCAAAAGGTATCTTTACGATCCTGTCTAAGCTACTGTGAGTGGCTTCATGTTGGATGCATACCAATGCCTACGGTATGTTGACTCAGACACTAAAGTAGCAAGAGTGGTAGTTCTAATTTTAGACTTTAGTCAAATTGTCTATCAATAGATGAATAGATAAAGAATATATAGTGTGTATATTACCGTGTGTATAAACAATAGAATTTCATTAAGTTTATTTTCTCTCTCATTCTCTCTCATTCTCTCTCTCTCTCTCTCTCTCTCTCTCTCTCTCTCTCTCTCTCTCACACACACACACACACACACACACACACTAAGTATTTTGCAGGAAAATAAGTCAGCCTTAGAAAGACAAACATTACATGTGTTTTCATTTGATTACTATAGATTTAAAATATCTATACAGATATGTCTATGCATATAAATCATGACAATACATGGCAGTAGAGGGGAAATTATTAAGGAGGAGTAAAGTGATTAATGGAAATCTTTAAAAAATTGAAATAGGAGGTTAAACATATTAAAGCACTTACAATGCCTGTTTGTTTGAATTGACATTAGATATGCTAAGATTGGTTGATGTATTTCTATGCTGCATTAGTGGAAAAGTGTGTTTTACGTTTCTGTCGTGATAGAACATTCCAAGCAAAAGTATCTTTGGGAGGAAAGTGTTTATTTCATATTACATACCCAGATCACCATCTATCATGAAGGAAAGTCAGGGCAATAATTTAAAACAGAAGCCTGGATGCAGGAACTCAAACAGTCGATGAAGCAATGTTGCTTAGAGGCTTGGTCCCCATGGCTTGATCAGCCTACTTGTTGACTTAACCTATTAAGAAGAAATAACCAAGAAATAACATATCCCACAATGATCTGGGCACTACTTACGAACTCACCTCTAGGTAAACTGATACAGACATTTTTCAGTTCAGGTTCTCTTCACAAATAACTCTAGATTTTGCCATGTTGACAAAAACAAAATAAAGCAAAACCAGACACAGCAATGATTTCATATCCATTTCATTCCAATTTTGAGAACAAAGGGTTGCAGTCAGAGAGAAACATGATAATAAAAATCCTGTTATTCAAAAATGTATGAGAAAACTAGTCATTTTTAATACTTTTTTCACAGCTTCAGGTACTGACATCATGCTGGCCAAATATGTACGAGGCCATGAGCCCAAGCACACACAAAAGAACAAATTTAAAATTCCCTTGATTCAATGAACAAGACACTGTTTAATATCTTAGTCATTAAAGTCATTTAGCTGATACACAGTTGAAGAAATCTTTATTTCATTTAATTGTTATGTATTTGTTTTAAATAATTAAGATAAAATCTAACTTTAAATCATCTACAGGTAGCTAGTAATTCCCTCATTGTTATCTGTATCTACTTCAGAAATCTGTGATATGATTTCCAGGGTTTCTGGCCCACTATAATAAATGACCGCATTATTGTTTTTTAGGAGCACACATTTTATGAGATCCTTGAAATCATTTTTTTTAATTGGAAATTTTATTTACATTTCAGATGTTTTCTCTTTACCCCATTTCCCCCCTCCCTCCCAGGAACTCACTATCCCTTACCCCCCTCCTCGCCTCCATGTTGGTATACCCCCACCCACCCTCCCCCATATCTCACCACCCCACCCTCGAATATTCCCTCCCCCAATGCCCAGCCTTCATGGGACCAAGGATCTCTTCTCCCACTTATATATAGCTCCCTTGCATATATAGCTGGAGCCATGGGTCCCTCCCTAAGCGCTCCCAGGCTGGTGGTTTAGACCCTGGGGGCTCTGGTTGGTTGGGATTGTTGCTTTCCTCATGGTGTCGTGAATCCTCTCAACTCCTTCAGCCTTCACTCTATCTTCTCCATTGGGAACCCCATGCTCAGTTTAATGGTTGGCTGTGAGCATCTGCCTCTGAGTATGTCAGACTCTTGCAGACCTCTAAGGAGACAGCTATATCAGGCTCCTGTCAGCATGTACATCCTGACATCCACATCAACCTCTACCTTTGGTGACTGCACATAGGATGGATACCCAGGTGGAATGGTCTGTAGACGGTCCCTCCTTCAGTTTCTGTCCTGCACTGTGTCTCCATATTTGCACCCTTGAGTATTTTGTTACTCCTTCTAAGAAGGACTGAAGGCTCCCCTATTTGGTCATCATTCTTCATGAGCTTTATGTGGTCTGTGAATTGAATCTTGGGTATTTCAAGCTTCTGGGCTAAAATCCAATAATCAGTGAGTGAATACCATGTATGTTCTTTTGTGATTGGGTTACTTCACTCAAGACCCTCGAATACCTAGGCACAGGGGAAAAGTTCCTGAACAGAACACCAATGGCCTATGCTCTAAGATCAAGAATTGACAAATGGGACTTCATAAAATTGTAAAATTTCTGTAAGGCAAAGGACACTGTCAATAGGACAAAACGGCAACCAACAGATTGGGAAAAGACCTTTACCAATCCCACATCTGATAGAGGACTAATATCCAATATATACAAATAACTCAAGAAATTAGACTCTAGACAACCAAATAACCATATTAAAAATGGGGTACGGAGCTAAACAAAGAATTCTCAACTGAGGAAATGCGAATGGCTGAGATGCACCTAAAGAAATGTTCAGCATCCTTGGTCATCATGGAAATGCAAATCAAAACAACCCTGAGATTCCACCTCACACCAGTCAGAATGGCTAAAATCAAAAACTCAGGTGATAGCAGATGCTGGCGAGGATGTGGAAAAAGAGGAACCCTCTTCCTTGTTGGTGGTATTGCAAGATGGTGCAACCAATATGGAAAACAGTCTGGCGGTTCCTCAGAAAATTGGACGTATCATTACCTTAGGACCCAGCTATACCACTCCTGGGCATATACCCAGAAGATGCTCTAACACATAACAAGGACATATGCTCCACTATGTTCATAGCAGCTTTATTTATAATAGCCAGAAACTGGAAAGAACCCAAATACCCTTCAACAGAGGAATGGATACAAAAAATGTAGTACATTTATACAATGGAATATTACTCAGCTATTAAAAACAATGAATTTGATAAATTCATATGTTAATGGATGGAACTAGAAATCTTTTTTTTATCTGGAGCCCCAATGTTATTGCAAACAAGTTTTAACTAGCTTAGTCACTTGTATAATTGTCTTAAGGTTTTGGCCAATTGGAATTCCTACTTTCAAACCGTTGTTTCAGGTTGTTTATTTCAAAGACATGTGGCCAGAACAGAGTCTTTGTGAATCTTTTTTATAGAATCCTTTCACTTATTCCCTACTTTTAGGGAGATCAAGCTAGCAGCCAGAATGATAAACTAAGGAACATACTAAATAATGTCCTGCTGAAATAATTTGTAAATATTTAACATTGCTTAATGCTCCATCAACCAACACTAGACACTTGTGAGCTAACATGAATAAGATGGCACCCTTGCCATCGAGGAACTTACAGTCTTTAAGTGCCACACTCCTGTAAATAACCTAATTTATTTCCCAAGGCAGGCTTAATTAACATAAGGACCTTGGAAAATTCATCTACTAAAAATATGAATTTGCCAGCAAGCAAAGATTATTCATTACACAATAGCCTTCTGTTGAGCATCCTGGTCCCTATGATTATTATTAACTTATTAGATACCATTTGCAGTTAGAAAAAAATCCAGTGGTTTAAATTGTTCTAAGGTAGCTTTTAGAGCTAATGTACACCTGAAAAAAATTACATTTTAATCTATCTTGTATACACTTGGAAAGAAGTACTTAATAGTAACATCTTCCAGACTGCCTAATTATATCCAACAACATTTTATTCTTAATTATCTTTTATTTTGTTTTTTTTATTATCATTTTTTTCAAAGGTTCTGGTATGACAAAGTTTGCCACGAACCCTTTCTCCATTCTGCACCTTACTACTGCTAGCTATTATTTGTGTTACTCGGTTTTCTCCTTGTAGTAGATGATTAGCATTATGTTTATTCTTGAGGATATTGCATTATAGAAGAGGCATGGTGTAGAGATCAATATTGTGAAGAATTAAATGAACACAGCCAGTAAGGGGTGAATTCTTGCATGTGGTGAGTCATACACATTGAAAGAGGCCTTCATTATTACTAGCCAGAATTTAACTGGGTGTTGTCACTACATTCAACATAATTGCTATATTATTATATCAATAATCAATAGTATCTATGCATTTAAATAAAAAATTAACAATCTGTAGCTAAATCTCAATTATTGTACACATCAAATATTGAGAAAATTGTAGAGTATCCAAATTATTCTGTCAACTGCTTATCCAAACTAAAAGGCAAACATATATGTGTATTATACAGATTGTTATGTGTTCATAAAATGAGAGAATATATTGTTATTGAGGTAAAAATGAACAATTGTCTGTGAATTCAAATAAAGTCTTGGAAAGTTTCCTCCATTTTGACAGTTTTCTAAAGTGCAGAGAGCTCTAAAGCTTTAAATGTTGATTTTCATATTAAGTTGAGTGTAATTAGAGCTTCATGCCCTTGAGCCTGCTATGCCCTGTGTGTTGTAGTTTTAAGTAATTCTCCTAAATGGTTTTCTCACACACTAAAATTTTTCTTAATACTTTAGCTATAGCTACTGATAATCTATGAACTTCATTATTTCTGTGACGTATAACATTATTTTAGAAGAATAAAGTGATTTCTGAGGTTTCAATTAGGTTACATTATATTGATGAAAATAAATTAGACTCTAAGGTGCAGATAATAATGAAAAAGTCAATACCTAACACTTGGGATAGTCTCCTCTTAAGTTTGGCACCACACCTTGGAATAGAAGGCTTTGCCAAACACAGTTAACCTATTTATCTTCTCCTCTAAAGGACTCCTGGAAATAGTGTCTCATTCCACATTGCATTGCTTTAGAGTTATGGACTCACAGATTATTTTGAGAGAAACTGTTTGTTATTATGCTAAGACACAGATAATTCTAAAATGAATTCTTCAGATGGCCTGCATGACTGAAGTAGAATTTTAAAAATTACATATAATTTGAGAGGTAAGATGCTACAAAGTCTTCAACAATTGTAGTTATGTTTTGTCCTTGGTACTGGTTCAACAGTAATGTTGAACTGTGATATGAAGGCACCCAGCTCTGCAGCACCTCTTCCTAGCATTTGACAGATGGTGGAATGAGACAAAGGTTGCTGAAAGGCTTTTCGCAGAGACGCGCAGTTGGAGGATGCTATAGCCAAGCATCTGACACCAGGTCTGTTGCTATTTTTACTGAACCATAAGTCTGAGGATATGTTGCAGGTACATCCGAAATTGTTCACAAATGGTACCTTGTATTATGTCACTCTGTACAAAGCATAATTCCCTCAGATGCTTTCTGAAAGCATCCTAAATAAACCCCATATGGTTCCTGATTATGGTGCATAGCCACATTTGTGTAGAGCACCACAGACATGATTTTAAGAGCTAATATTACAGAAAATCAAATTGCCAGCAAAAAAAAACAACAGTAAAAAAAAAAATCTTATCAATAAAAATTGTGTATCTGTCATCATTCAATTAATTGGGATGAGTCATTAGCTTCAAAGTTTAAGATGACTTAATTGTACTGTAACGCTTGAACTATAAGCCAAAATGGATGCCAAGTGCATGCTTGGACACTGGAAGTTATTAATGTGGAGACATTGCACTATTTATTCCTCATTGTATATTGTGATATCTCTGGCACTCAATTCATGAAATTGAATTGATCTTGAATTTTAATCTCTAGATTTGTATGCTATGGAACTTAAATAATCATGTTTTGATATTTACATATTTATTGTATTTATTTCTGCACTACTTATATCATACATGATGATTTTTATGGTGAAATTATTAGTAAATTAGAAATCAAAATGCAATAGATATAAATATGTAAGATGGCTATAAAAATCACCAAAATCAAAGTAACAAGTTTTATTGAGAAGAGACCACTTCTCTAAGATTAAAAATAAAAGGCTTAGGTATACTCTTATAAGTGGCGCCTTTGCCCAAAACAGATTTTTAAGAGAGTTATCCTTTCTATATGTGTGAGTGTATGGACAGTGCTTCTGCATGTATATATGTGTGCTTTCACATGGGGGCATGAGTGTGTGTGCCTGTGTTTGTGTGTGTGAGAGAGAGAGAGACAGAGAGAGAGAGAGAGAGAGAGAGAGAGAGAGAGAGAGAGAGAGAGAGAGAGAGAGAGATTGACATTAAATGTCTTCTTTAATCAATTTCTACTTATTTATAAATAGTAGGTCTCTCCATGACCCCAGATCTCCTGGCTTGACTAATCTAACAAGCCAGCTTTTCCTGAGAATGTCTGTGTCAACCTTCGATGCTGGTATAACAAAGAGTCCCAAGAGTTGTTTGGATTTCATGTGAGATCTCTGATCTAACATTGATCCTCACATTTGAGCAACAAGCAGTTTACAACTGAGATATTTTTATAGCCCCCAATAAGGTTTATCAAAAAATAGGATATTCGTCTTCCTTGGAAATTGTCTAATTTGCACTCAATAATTAATATGTATTATGTAAATATTCTACCTCAAAGAAATGGGAGAAATAAAAAAAAAAGAACACACAATGTAACAATCGAAAGATGCATGAAAAAAATTGAAGTCATGTAAATGATGTTGAAAGGTAGTAGGTACTTGACTCACCATTTTTAAAATTTATATTTATTTTTGATTTTTGTCTATTGTATGCAATGAAATATGCTACATCTACCCTCATCCTCTAGTCTCCCTACCCCCTCTAAGGTCACATTTAAAAAAAAACAACTATTAATCCCAATTTATGCTGCAGATATGTGCATATTTGTAGAGCTATCCAGGAGAGCATGGGAAAGTTAACAGTAACCACATCTTCAAAGAATGATTCTCTCTCTTTCTGCTTAAGTTATTCATCTTGAAAGCAATAGAGAGCTTGAGTCTTGAGCATTTGATGGATGAGGTATGATCTGCACATGTATTTACAAATACCTACATATCCCCCGTTAGTCTCTAAGACTATTCTCATGTTTTGTTATTCATTTTTAATCTTTAAATATAAAATATATTTTTAGTAAATCTGTTCTCCTCCTCCATTCCTCCATTCCAACACCTCTAATAATACCCACCTAGCTATTTATCAAATGCAAGGCCTCTTTTTTTTTTTTAAATTAATAATCATATGTAAACCTATGAAAGACCTTCTGAATCTCTTTAATGTTGCTTATATGGATATGATTTCAGAGCTGACCACTTGACAATGAATATCCAATTAAATGTCCCATCCCTAGGGAAGATTAGCCATACTGCTATTATCAGTAACTGGTTGCTTATACTTTTTGTCAAGGGGTGGGCCTCAGGAGATTGTTTCATTCTACATTAATGTGATTATTAATATTTTCGAAGGATGTTCAAATCTTGTTTAAGCAGCCATATTGCTGAGGTATCATAGATGAAACTTTCTTCTTAGTTCTAGGAGACACATTTCACAATCTAACAGGAGATTTCCTGGCCCTCTTGCTCTTACGATGTTTCCATCCACTTTTGACAATGTTCTCTGTACAGCAAGTGAACCATAGCACCAGACAGAAGAACTGGTAAGGTTGAGCAAGTCTCAAACCCTGGGGAATCTCAGGATTGAAAATGGCAGGCATAGCGCCAGCTGCCTGCCAAATGACCTGATCTGGAACATGTAACCACATAGCATAAAAACCTAAAGTTGCCCATGCTAATGAGGTATCTAGATAGACCCAGAGTGGTCAGCCAATGAGCTTCCCCTCCTAGGCATTCCTTCCTGCAACTTTCCTTGGTTCACCCCGAGTAAGGTATATTCATTCACATCTGCCATCAAAATAAAACAGTTTAGACAGGTCTGGACTTTCTCCTTTATCAAGAATCATGTGGGGTGCTAGGGGTGGGGCTTCTTAGTAAAGAGCCATTCCTAAATCTCCAGGAGAAGGAGAAGTGTGTTCTCTTTCCCAACCCCTCCATACTCTTAGCACCCACTTTTAACCAAACTCGACTAGGTCCCCATCCTAGGCTCAGCCTTCCCCTTCCTGCCTGGTGCTTATAAGGTCTGAGAGGAAGCATAGACCTGTTAAGTCTCTTTCCCATCTCCCAGCAATATGCTTAAGGTACATGGGTACACAGGAGACAGGGAACCCCACCATCCACCTCAGACTCTGCTGATTCTCACCTGGGAAACAGAGTGGGAACTCTATTAACGCCTGCGTTCTGCCTCCCCTGAGCACCTTGCACTTTGAGGCAGACAGACAGTCTGGCAGTTCCCTGAGCCCTGTGAGCCCTAATCAGGTGTGCTCCGCATATAGTTCAGTTGTGATTTTGTGCAATGATCTGGGTCTCTCTATTAGAAAGAAAAATATAATTGATAAGAGGTATAACTACATTTACCTGTGGGTGTAAGGATGTGTTGAGAATGAATTTAGGAATTTTAACAGTTCATAAAAATAGCAGGGTGGTTCTCCTTTACAATCCAGAACATGTCTAGGCCAGAGGAGTTGGCCAAGTTTACAGTCTGAGGCCTAATTTTATTCCTATTGAACAGACCTTAAACCCAATTAGACAAGTATTGTTTACAAACAAGAAATGAATGTCACTATTGTGCCCTTTCTGATGTCTTGCCCGGCTGATCATTGTTGAGGTTCACAGTGGAGTAGCACTATTAGTTGAGTTCTTTCTTGTCAGCTTGCACTGAAACTTCTAGTACTATGAAAGCTAGTCCTTAGGGAGGATGGTTTCAGGTAAGAGTCAGCTCAGATCATCAGAGGCCTTTGTCATAAGTATACTCCTGTGTATTATATAGATCATAAAATAGAATATGATTTTATGACTTTTCAAACATTCTCAGTATTAATTATTCCTCAGGATATAAATTTAGTTTTTAGCAATTTTCTCAATATTAATTTCTTTTAAGAAAGCTTTAACCTCTCCAAATCCATCTTCAATCATGACACTGTCACAGATTTTTATGTACTTGAAATCTCCCCTGTGTAGGTGATTTTCCCCAGGAATGCTTTTCTCAGTTTCAGCTCTGAGTTAGAGGACAGTTTCTAGAATTCAACCACTTTCTTTCCTTCTACAGATTGAAAATTATTTGTTGATTTCATTTAGCATGGTTCCTAATAAAGGCAGGGCATAAAATTCTCTTATGAAATAATTTATCTAATGTATCTAATTGAGTGATTTACATCTGTGAAAGAAAGTGAGAAGTGATAGATTAGGAGGTTTATTTCAGACCTACATTGGAGCTACATGAACAGACACAAATACACACAAAAATTGATAAGACTAGGGAGTTCAAATTTGATATTAATACAAGTAAGTTTTGGAGAAATGAAATGAAAAAAGAAGGGGATTTGTATGCTTATACAGATCTCTCTGGGAGAAGTATAGTTCCACTCAAATGATGTTTTAATAAATAAAACTTACACAGTGAGTCTTGTTCTTGTGGCCTGGCAGATGGTCCCAGTGGGTAAGTGTACTTGTCCAGCACATTTGTTATCCCAAGTTCAAATACCCATAAACAATGACAACAACAATAAAACAAACAAACAAACTTCAATATATGTTCCCAGAGCCCTTATTAAGAGGCAGGAGTTGAAGACAGAGGACATAGCAGAAAACAGCAGAGAGCCAACTGAGAAAAATTATTTAAGGTTGTCTTGGATTTCACCTTCATACTCATGCCCACTCAAGTGAACAAGCACACACAGTGCAAATACATATATAAAGACAAGAATCCCACATACAAATTAAAAGAAATTCTGGTACAGAAAATATGAATGAGTAAGACAGCAGAGAGCAAAGAATCTTCACAAATGAAATTCACATTTTACTTTTGAATAGAAAAACAGAAAGTATAGATTTCTATTATATCTACTATTTATTAACAGCCACTTCAAAGTAATCTGTAGGTCAAAGCAACATTTGGACTGGAAATATACAAGAAATTTGTATTTTTAGTAATAAAATAGATTTAAAATAGATACAATTTGCATCTATTAACCAGATGGTGTGAAATATATATTTTAAGTTTTATTGCAAATTTACAAATAGTATTTTTAGACTTGCAAGGAGTAAAAGGACAGAGAAAGAATCCTTCTTTTTCATTAATTATTAAAGCTTAAAATATCATTTATCATCTCTAATATTAACCAAGTTTACAATCTACACTTATTTTAGAATATAAACAATGAGCTAACTATTTAATTTGTTCAGGATTATACTTTGTTGACAGAGGCCAAAACCAACCTTTCTCCATGGCAATGGCTAGAGCCTACCAAAGAGGAAGAGAGAAGAAAATGTCATTGTGGAGCTTAAAGTCAGTGCCTGTAAGGCAAAGTAAAAAGGGGCCAATGAGAGCAGCATGCCAAGTAGAAGCTCTGTGCAAACAGGAATTTATTTCATAGCAGTAAATTGCTGTGGCTCACTGTGATGACTTCAGAGACAAAACATCTAAATTCAACTCCTGGACCTCAAAACTATTAGTGATGGCCTTATATAATACATTTCATTTCCGAGTCTGTTTACTCATTTGTAAACCTCAATATTATCAAGTCATGCAACAAATAACTGCTTAGACTTGATGTGTTAGAATGGTTTGGTACCCAAGCGGGGCTTCTTCTTCTCTGAGAAAAGGGAAGGGGGTAAGGAAGGGACAGGTTTGTTAGGGTGAGAATGTGAAGGGACTCTGATCCGTTTATAATGTAAATAAATGAATAAAGATAGATAGATAGATAGATAGATAGATAGATAGATGATAGATAGATAGATAAACTAACTACAATCTTTGCTTAAAATTTCCTAATTAAGATTTGTTTGAATTGCCATTATTTCTTTAGTTGTTTTCTTCATGGTTGAATAAAATGACCTTGTGGGTACATGTCACAATTTCTCTTCAGAAAAATGAGTTAATGGATCATGCCTTTAGACCACTTATGAATAGATGGGCAACATTCAGTAATATTTGCTATATTACTAATAAAGCTAAAGCCACATTTAAATTTAGAAATACATTTCTTGTTTTCAGGCTGGAGTAGACACACAAATCCATGAGAGTAGCCTTTGCAGAAAATGAAGTGTGTGTAGTGATGCATCTTCAGGGACTGAAGGAAGGGGAGTAGAATGTAACAGATTGAGTGGTGAGATCTCCCTCACAAAATCAAAGGCAAGTTTATGGAGGTTGTTTCTGTGTTCTGGAGGTATTTACAGCAGCACATGAAACGGGTCCAACTTAACAGCATGAGCCAGACAGAGGATGTCTGTTGCGGAGATGAACAACACAGGGACTGGTTATCTGTGGTGTGGAGAAATCATGCTTGCAGTAACTGACAGGGTGTTGACTGTTATACAGTCACTGTATTGGCAACTTGGAAGGAGCAGTTTTGCTGGATTGAGGGAGGGTGTTTAGAAATGGTTTTGAGTCCTTTTGAAGGATTGGATCTCTGTTAAAACTTTATTTCCCCAGCAGTTTCACTGATGCTATAATAGACAGTGAAGAATATAAAGGGATACCATTGTGAAAAGTTATTTCACCAGGTAAGAAACTTGTAAGGGGCTTTATATTTCAAAATGACAGTGTCCTAAAATGCACATAAAAGAGTATCTTGAGGAAAACAGGTCCAGAGTTGTAGTCTATAGAGCAGCATTGCACAGAACCTTAGCTAAAAGGAAGAAAAGGAACCACAGATAGACTTTTAATATCTGGGGTTTGTAGTCCTCAGTGGGATTTTTCTACACATAATAAGCAGCAAAAAAATAATATCAATCACAATGTTAATTTCAGACTAACAAAACATCAATATTACTTAAACTGTGCAAGATTCAATAATTTCTTTTCAACAATCCAAGACTTTTGGTTATGACCCTGTTTGGTTAGCCAAAATGATGCTAATAGCTTTTGGCAAGTTATAGCAATGTAGCCTGGGATAGTGATGTCAGTAAATGACTTATGCCAAGAAATTTAACTCTTCTATTTCTATGTCATAAATATTCTTTGAAAAATTATAGTGCTGTAGTACTAGGTCTTAAGAGAGCAGTGAGCTTGTTCTACTTGAAGATAAATGCAAGCAACACAGGGGGATGTGGTGCTTATGAGAATATAAAGTCTTTGTTTTAGACTGTTCTTGATGGTGATTTTGAGGAGACCAATTGTGGTTGCACAGTAGAGCATCACAGACAGCATCTGGGATTTTATACAAATGTAGAATCTCAGCCAGCACCCACTAAATCACAATCTGCACTCTAAGACGATTACTATGGGGCACATCAGATAAATAAATGTGACACTTGTGTTCTGAGTCAATCACTTTACTAAATATAACATTTTCTAATTCTATTAGCTTCCCCTATAAAAAACCTAATACTCTATATGCTAACAAAACAGAAATAGCAAGTAAACTAAATTATACACAGCTTTGCCACAGACTAAAAATATATGGAGCTATTTGTGAGTTCATATGGGAAGAAATGTTTTAGATTCTACAGCAGGGTGGAGAAGCAAGAACTAATCAAATGTCTACTATGGAACGGGAGGAAATGTTGGTCAGAGTTAATCCATGAGACTAATAAAGTCTAATGTTTCCAAGACAATTTTACATATACATGAGGCATCTATAAAGAATTGCTATTTGATTTTTTTTTTATTTTCTCTATTCAGTTCTGTGCAATTTTACTGTAATTACTCTCGTTTATCATCTTCATAGGATTTAAGAGAACACAGGGAGAACTCCTGGAGAAGTGGACTTGGGTACTTTTTACATTCTTTATATTTCTGGCCGCAGAATATTATTTTTTCTTCATCAATAATGTGTGCTTATGAACGTTCTCATAGTCATGTCTTCAAGGGTCTATCTTCCATGAAATTTTAACAATGTTAACGATATTGAATTGACAAATGAACTGTTTAAAATTTATTTGCATCATATGTAGCAAAATCAAAAGAATTATTTTTATTTTAATGGTTATTTTATTTACTTACATTTCAAATGCTATCCCCCTTCCCACTTAAACCCCCATCCCCTCCCTGGTCCCTCCTGCTTCTATGAGTTTGCTCCCCCCCTCCTGCCTCAGTGCCCTAGCATTCTCCTATGCTGGGTCATCAAGAGTCCACAGGACCAAGGGGCTCCCCTCCATTGTAATCCTCTGCAGCTGGAGCCATTAGTATCCATGTGTATACTTTGCTCGGTGGTTTAGTCCTTGGGGGCTTTGGGTGGTCTGGGTGGTTGATATTGTTGTTCTTCCTGTGGGTTGCTAAGGTCTTCAACTCCTTCAGTATTTCCCCTAATTCCTCCATTGGGATTCCTGTACTTAGTCCGAAGGTTGTCTGCGTGCATCCGAATCTATATTGATCAGGCTCTGGAACAGCCTCTCAGAGGATAGCTCTACCAAGCTCCTGTCAGCAAGAGCTTCTTATCAGCAATAGTATCAGGGTTTGGTATCTGCAGATGGGATGGATTCCTAGGTGGGGGAGTATCTTCATGCCCTTTCCTTTAGTCTCTCCTCCACTCTTTGTACCTGCATTTCCTTTTAACAGGAACATTTTTTGAGATGGGTTGGTGGCCCCATCCCTCAAATGGAGGCTTTGCCTGTCCTTTGGATATGGTCTCTACAGGTTCTCTTCCCCACTCTTTGTTTGACATGTCAGATAATGTCATCCCTGTTGGGTCCTAGGAACCTCTTTGGCTTAGCTGTTAAAGGCTAGGCTTTACAACCCAAAATATAAAAGAATTAAAAAAAAAAAAAAACTTTTATGTGTGTATTCAAATGGCCACTAGCCTTTTAAGGAGTTAAGCAGTTCTTTTATACGACTGGCATCGATTTGAATTCACTGCATTATAGGACAATTTAGATTCAAGGTTCTATGATAAAGACAAAAAACATAGGAAATATGTCCATAGTTAGAGTCTGCTTTCAACAAAGACCAATATCTGTGGCCACAGCCAATATTTAACAAGTAAATAAGATAATCAAGATGACAGATGCAATATTAAATGAGTTATTTTTTATTACAAGCAGAAAATACTTGATGCATTTACAGGACTTCTAAAATACTTCCATGCACCTTCATATATAAGCATGAAGTGAAAAAGGCTGCTCTGGTACCACTCATGTTGCATACCTATCAGCCTGCCTACTCTGTCTTCCATTTATCATCCCTTGGCCTCATTTCCCAAGACTTACAATTGTCAGAAAACCTGGAATAGGCAAACAGAATTCAAGATGCTATTCTCATCCATAGCTGGCAGGATTCTACGTCTATTTCCTCTAACTGTTGAAAGGAGCCAAAGTCTGTACAGAATATGTCATCTGCTAACAGTGGTCAGACAGTATCTATGTGCAAAACCTTTGGCTCATAAATGTAAAAGTTGTAACTTTGAGGTGATGCTGATGCTGATGTGTAACATCCTATTGTTCCCTTTCCTTATGAGTCTCTGTACTGAACTTACTTAAGAAGAGACAAAGTTAAGTCAAGCAGACTAACACTCATAATGTGGCTTCATTGTCTTTTTTGAGATCATTGCACAATACAATATAGTGAAAAGGATACCAGGTTTTGAATAAGTAAGGTATCTAAATTCAAATAACAGCATTACTTTGTAACCTTGAATAAAGTATTTAACCTTTCCAGTCTTCAATTTTATCATCTATATAATAGCAATTATAATAGCTAGCTCATGGTGTTCCTGCAAGAATTTAATTAGATAATGGACATTATGTGCTTACCACAGAGACATGAACAGAGGAAGCACTCAATACACAGCAATTATCCCATAACTGTGACGTTTATAGAATACAATCATGAACAAACTGTTTTTTTAAAATGCATCATGAAGCCATTTTCAGAGTTAACATCACTTTGAATTCCATTAAGATTAAATTTTGAAGAACATCGTTCATTTAAAGTATATCACCTTTTTTCTAACAGATATACAATTTGCAACCACAGTAGAACTAACACATGTAAGGGTGCTTGTGATGACCTACAGTTCTTAACAGTGTATCCTTTTCACAATCATGAACTATCTTATTTAAAAATCTCCATCATTTGGAGTATTTTTTTTAGAATATAATAAGGTTACATGTCCATGTTTTCCTTCCTCCAGATACCTCTCCTTACCCTCTATCAAATTCATGAACTCTTTTCATCAATAATTGTTATTACATGCATATATATACATGTTGAAATGTACATATACATAAAATAGAAGTATAATATATAGGTATAATTATATATGTATAATATAAAAATTAGTACTTAATAACCAATTGCTGTGCTTTTCCTGAGGAAGATTATTTCTCCAGATCTCAGAATTCATTGGCTCTCTTTCTGTAAAGTTGTAGTTTTTGTTTTGGGTTGTTTTCTTTTTTTTTTTTTTTTCCATAGGGTTGAGGCTTCCTGGGATTTCCCACATTCACTCTGGCATATCTGTTGGTGTTGTTCTAATCCAGCTAATGTTTAGACAGTCACGTGGATGCGACATTATTGTGTAGCTTTTGACATTACTAGGAGACAGAACTATCTTAGATAGGACTAGTATTGCTATGAAGATCCACCAAGAGCAAAGGAATTAATAGATGAAAAGATTTATTTTTGAATTGCTTCCCGTTTTAGAGGATTAGTCATAACCATCATGACAGCAGGCAAACAGGCATGGCAGTGGTACAGTAGCTCTGAGCTTACACTTTTTTTTTTTAAGATATTATAGTATTAGCTACCATAATGAGCTCTCTAATAGTAGTATTTTCTTGAAGGTTTAGAAGGGCCTGGTGGAGGTTTTTAAGATAGTTTTTGTATTAGGAAGTATTAGAAAGAGAGCCAGTTTGATCCCAGCTTGGCCACCATGTTTCCACACTAAGCCATTTGTTTCTGCAAGCTCTCCAGCAGGCTGAAGCTTCCAAGCTGCTTCCGCTGGGCTGCTCTCTCTAACTTGTTTCTGTGGTGACCAGTCGCTGTGCTTCCAGCTCTGGTTTGCTTGTCCCTGGAGCCTCTAATTCCTTCACAGTCATAGCCACCCAGTTGTCAGTAGACTCACCTTCCAGTAATCCAGTAAATCAAAACTCTAAAGCTCTAAGATTAACCAAATGGATTTACATATCAGCAAATACTCAATACACAAGATGCTCACACAATTAGGATTGTTATTCCAATTATCTAACCTTCTGTTATGAATAGCTACCTGCTAGAGACATGGGAGTACATGTCTGCCGTACACGTCTGCCGCCATCTCACCTCCCCATTGTTTTTTCTCTCCTCCTAACTCCTCCTAACTCCTAGCTCTACCTTCCTCTTCCCTGTCCAATGACAGGGCTCCTGCTGCAAATACATTGAACAGAGAAATTTCTGCCAGAAGTTTTTTATGAGGTTTGCTAAGGGTCAGGAAGAATGACTTCATAGAAAAGTAAGGTTAGGTATTCTAGCTTATATCTTGATCCACAGCCAGGAAGCTGTGAAAGACTGGAGGTCCTGGTGTGAGCTTTAGAAACCTCACATCCCTAGGTCCACCTCCAGTGACACACTTCCTTCAACGCAGACATACTTTCTATTCCTTTCTAAACACTCACCAATGGTGAACCAGACATGCTGAGCTTCTGGGAGTCACTTTCATTTTTATCACCACAACCCTCTCACCATAAACAACCATGTTACCCCTCTTTCTCAGTCTTCTCTGAGCTTTAGAAATGGAGAGTCTTGCAGTTGTATCCATTAACTCTGGGCTCGACAACCTTTCATTTTGATTGGTTACGATTATCTGTAGTGGTTTCTTTTCTGTTGCTAAAAGAAGCTTCTTTGAAGGGGTGCAGCCTACACCTATCTGTGGGCATGAGGACAGATGATTAGACTGTGTTTAAGGATCATGCTGTTTTAGTGAAGTGTTGGTTGTAGAGTTTCTCCTAAGATCCATTACTTCACTATCCCTGATTAGTATGCTAGGCTGCCAGCACAAGGCATGATCTGTCTCTTGTTGAGCAGTCTTGGGTTCAATTGGAGAGTTCTTGGTTATTACTAAAGTCTGCATATCACTGCTGTGACTTTAGGTTTAGGTCCCACAGGTCAATGATACAGCACATAGCAATTATAGCTGGGTAGGACTGTTGTTTGCCTTTCTCCTTTGGAAGGTTGCATGGTGCTTTCTGGTACCATACAAGCTAGTCCTCATGTTGGAGACAATCAAGTCAGTTCCATCTCAAAGGCCTCTTTGTCCTGTTTCTGATGTGCATGATGTCATCAGCAATAGGGACTTACCTTCCACCTCTTGGGGACAACGAAGGGTAATAGCAATAGGTTATGTTTCAGAAGTCTCTTAAGTAGCCCTGACCAACAGCTCAGAAAAGTACTTCTCACATCTGATAGGTAAATACTTTTGTGTTGGTTAGGGGCTTTGACTAGTATGTGAGCATTGGAAACCTATCTCAGATGATAAAATTCATTAAAACACTATGTGTTAGCTAGTGCACAGGATGATATATATCAGAGGTTTCTTTTGTCTTTTTCAGACATCTCCATTCTTATTTCATCATCCTTCTTCTCTATTCTCTACAAATCATTTTCTGATGACCTGTTTCAACATGGGAAAAACACAAAGTCTGACAGACTTCCTTACTAATATACTTGTAGACTAAATAGGCCTCCAAATTATTTCTTCTTTGTTTTGATACACAGTAAATTAAAATATAGTGAGAAAAATGCAAGGAATGTGTTTATCTCTTCTCTGGATCTATCTTATTCATTCAATACTGGTAAATGACAGATAGATTTTTCCCCCCCAGTGGAATAGTGAATAAGCAACGTCAAATAAAGAACTGTGGTAAGTGTTGCATGAGAATCAGCAAAGGTCTTGGTACCTATGCTGTTCATGCACCATAGAGAATATAGATCAAGTTTCTCTGTAAATCAGAAACATGGGGTTCTACTGAATGCTGCATTCACGGAGAGTTGTAAACTATGTCTGTCTTCCAAGTATGTACAATTGATCTCATTTTGGGTAAATTCTGTGGAAGAGCTAATCCATCAAAAAAAGATACTTCTTATAGATCCTCAAAGATCCTTCTTCACTTTTTTATTCTGAATGAAAAGGAATCAGTAAGAACATTCATTGTGTTTTCTAATTTTGGAATGAAACATCTAGCTATCAAGTGTTGCCTTGTTTGGTTTCATAGGGAGATCTTTTCTTGAATTAGTTTAATTCAAGGCTGATCTGTCATTACTTTTAGGTCTTAATTAAGAATTTGGGTCTAAACTTTAATTATTGTAGCTTGAAAATAAAGACTCAGAAAAGCAATTCTCTACCTTCATATACTGCTAAGAAATGTTCCATTTGATAGTACCATAATAGTGTCCCAAATTGGACATTAAGATCGAAGCAATACTTCTTACCTACATAGATTCAGCTATTTGTCTTAGTTCCAGTCAGTGGACTGTTGTCCCTCAACATACCTTGTACCAGTGAGCAAGACCTCTTTCCTCAGTCAGTTTTATGGGACTAACATTCTTGGGATTATCTTTTTGTATCCAGGGTCAGTTATTAGAGGGCTTCATATCAGAGAGCCTTTTCTATTTCTAAGGGGTCAGGCTTTCCATGTGTCCCTGAACTTCTCATTAATAATCAAGAGATACTGTGTTATCATAGTAAAGCAACCCAAGAAAACAAGAGAGCAAAACACTTGTTTCATATGTGAAGCATGTAGCTTCTGTTCCCTGTGTATTAAGGATATTCTTTTGTTGTTGTTGTTTATTCTCTTTTTTTCTAATTTTTTTAATATAATTGTTTAAATCACATCGTAATTTACTTATTCACACAGGGGTTATAAACACAAAAAGGCAGGGGAAGGGAATGGCACCGGAGCATAGGTGTTCAGGGGGAGTACAGATACCATTCAGAACAGGGTATCAGCTGGGTGAAGGTTCAGGGGACAGGTCACTATGACTCTGCCTATGATTCACTTGTCCTTATTAGTCCAACTTAGGTTGGTACTGTCCGCCGAGGCTGCCTATTTATAAGATCTATGACTACTCAGGTTGGTAAATTTCCACAGAAGCTGCCTGTTTACAATAGCTTATAGCCTTCTGTTTCAGTTTTTCCACAGAGACCCAAGACTTTGTGTTAGTATGTATGTATGTCAGGTCTATTGCTGATTTTAGGCCTATGGCTGATTTTAGGCCTTCAGTGTATATACAGGACTGACCCTGACATCTCCTCCCTTCTCTAAGTATAGAAGGGCTTTGGCAATTCTAATTTTGTGAAGGCGGGGATAGAGGCCTGACCTCCAATAATTGAAGGGGATCTGGTAATGGGTAGTTGAGCGTAAAACCAGAGCTATGTTTTCTGAAAATTATGTGTTCTTTTTTTAAAGTAGGAACACAAAATTTTATATTATTAGATTACATGAAATTATGCTCTTATGTTTAATCACAAATTTACTTTATAACTTTTTATGTTTAGAATAGAACTGGGGACGTTGAATACACTTAGTTACATGCTCAGCCACCCATAGTTTGCATCCACATGTGTTAATGCAGCCAACAAGATTATATTTTGATTGAGAGGGAAAAAAAGAAATGGATACTATTTCAAATATAATTAATCTTTGATTTATGAACTTTAACTTCTAAATAAAGCAGTGTTGAGTCATATCATTCAGCAAAATAGTCTATGACTGAATTATATTTTAGGACTTCTAGAGACCCAGTCACTTGACTGTAAGTTATTTAGTCTATTCTACCTATATAGATTGTCTTCTATCCCTCTCCAGAAAATGTTCACACTCCATGAATATGCAAATATTATCTGGAGTGGAAGAAATGAGGATTTGAAACAATTAAATAAGCATTGAAAGTGTAATGTTCTATTAGCTCCGAGTTTAATGAAGGGAATGATGTCATCTACTTTTTAATCTATTTGTCTTTATGTTGGAAGGTCAAAGGGCAGGCAGGCAATTAGTCTAATCAATTTTTATTCTGATGGTTATAATTAATGTCAAAATATTGACCATAACTGTATCCTAATATTTTTTATCAGTTGGGTGCATCTTAATTTTCTAGTTTTAGTGCAGGTCAATGTTATAAATTCATATGTGCTATTTCAATTCCAAAAGTCAATATAATGTTTGAAAATCACTTGATATATTCTAAATAAGCACAAATCACATATATCTATACACCAGCATGAGACCATTTTTATGATTTATTTTTAGTACTTTTACTAAGTGTGTATTGAGAAGGCCACATATATATGTGTACTCACAGAGGTCAAAAGAGGTCTGTCCCTTGAAGCTGAAAATACAAAAGTATTGTGTGATGCCTGATGTGCGTGCTAACAGCAGAACTGCTGCCCTCTGGAAGAGCAGCAGTTATTCCTAACCACTGAACTCTTTTGTGAGCCTGGAGACACTATTTTAGCACAGTAGTTTCACTAAACGTGATTTAGAGTTTCTTAATAAAAGAACTGTACTGTCATCTATTTACTTATAGATTCATCACAATCTGCTGTGTGTCTGTGGTCATGGCAACATTGCTTTAACATGGCACAGTCTTCTTGAATGCTTTTTATTCATTAAATTTCTACAGCTCTGTATGCTACATACAGCCACCTCTCTATCACTGAGACTTCTTAACATTAGGAGTAAAGAGAAAAGATTTGAAACCTTGAACATGTTATCTGAGTGCAAACTTTGCTTTTCCAGGACTCAAAAAAAAAAAAAAAAAAAAAAAAAAAAACCATAGGAAGAGGTCAGAGATGTCTTCAGGGGAGACATTAGAAAAAAAATCAATCATCTTTCTAACTCCTCAGGCTCTTGAATCTTTACAACATTCATTTGAAATAATGTAAACATAAAAATAATTATTGCAGAAACCTGTTTTTCTCAGAAATTATTTGGTCTCCCTGAATTACTGCTGGATTGAACACACATGAGGATTTAGAAAGTCTTATTTCTATTTCTCCTTCCTAGTGTAGTCACATAGATTGTTGTAACAAATGATGAGACAAGACTGTTTTACTTAGGAGTTAATGCTCATAAATCAAATTTTAATTACATGTGAAATACTATAAATGTCTTTTGTTTTCCCCTTTGAATTAAAATACCAGTTTGTTTTCTGGGGTAGCACAAGCAAAACTAAATTATGGGAAGCTGGGGATGTAGCTAGTGTGTGAACTAGCCTCAGTTCCATCCTAAAGTTAAAATATACTATATAGTAAATATACAGTTAATTTGTGATTTCAGATAAGAGGATAATCTAATATAAACAAACAAGTATTAAAAATGTGTGTTCTATATAAAGGTAGTACATAGTCCAGTGTTTTGTTTTGTTTTTTTATGTCAGTAGGTATACATAAACTAATTCTCTGTGTAAAATCAGTATGCCTGTGAACATTTGAACATAAATCAGTGTGCTACTTAAGAATTTTAGCATGTGTACAAGTGAACATAATATAGTTTCTGTTTAAAATCAATGAGTATACACGTACTTTTAACACATTTACACTATGTACCATTCTTCTGAAACAATGTTAAAAATAATATCAGTGTACTTGCCATGTGATTTTTGAATGGCCAAGACTGCTGTAGTTATTTGATTCTGCTGATCTGATAGCTATAATAATACACCGATGTAGTATTTCTTCACATCTTATTGCACTGCAATCATTTTTCCAATTCTAAAATTTAAAAAGATACTCTTTACTAATATATTCAAAGAACTATATTTTGCGATGGAAAGCTTTCTTTATAATATAAAGTAAAAAGTATAGATTGAAAACATTAGACAAGTATAATTAGAGCACTAGTCCTTTTGAAATCATAATATTTAATTAAGTTATGTTGATGCTTGTTTTTAAGTGTCTATACATGAAGTTAATTTTAAGACACTTGTCATAAATTCTTAGGAGTCTTGGAATGTTAAACTAATAAAGAGAAAAGTTTCACAGCATTAAATATTCCACAACTGTGACACACCCTAGAAAAAGAAATGTCCTATATTTCTACAGTATTAAACTTGATTATCACATGATTCTAAAAACCATAACAAAATTTCAAATTTTAAATTGAATATACAAACACAATAAAAGAAAATCCAAACTAACTTGTTTTAAATTCCTTAACCTTAAAGTCATCTCTATGTATTTCTGTTTGAAATCATGTCTAGATTGATTAATTTTACAGATTAGTGATTATCATCTTTCTTTTGTTGCAATGTGGCATACTGTGTTTTAAGTTGGGGGATGAAATAAACGAAAGGACTTGGCTATCAGTAAGTTGATTTAGACTTGCATGTGTGGTATAATTTATAGAACATTCAGAGATCTATATGTCATAAAAAGTAAACGTTTAACACAGACAGTGTTACTGCAAGTTCACCTGATGTGGAACAATGACATCTCTCCAAAGTTTACATTCACATAGTAAAACAGAACTAAGCCCACAACTCCACTTGCATCTATTGTGACTCAATAATGTAGATTTTCTTATTATTTCTACTTTCAGTTGTTACAAAAGTCTTAGTGAAGTAAGCACTGCGATCAGTTTAGGTGACTACTGAGTAGCTATAAAAGAAAACCCAAGCATTGGTCTTCAAATCTAATGCTCTTTCTACTCAGACAGCTTCTCATAAAATAAATGACTCCATTGAGCAAGGTTGGAAATTACATTGATGGATTGTGTTGGACAAAGAAAACATGAAGGTTTGCATTCTAGATGGTGGTATCACATACTGAAAACTCCAGAATTGAGAGTAAATATGGTATGCAATGGGAGGGAGATGGTCACTGAATGAAACACCATATATATCTCAATATTAGTTGCAAGCAGTGCTCATTAAATTTCAATTAGATAATGAAAACAAGCCAAGACATTTTGTTTTAATTTGGCCTGAAATTAAGAATCATCATAAATTAAAGTAGTCATAGGGTAAAAGTTCTCTTAGTGCAAATTTATCAATTAATTGTGTTAATGGGAGAAAATTTTAAGTTCTTGTATGACAAAAATGTTAATTAGCAGTGTTTTATACTCTATGTTCTTTAAACAACTGAATATCAAGTGCACATTATGTATCTGGCTATGTTAGGAGATTGTTTTATACAGATAAAACAGAAACAATGGTAATACCAGATTTTTCACAGTCTAATATCAAAAGAAAATGCTTGAAAATAACAGTCATGGACAAATCCAGAGTGATGGACTGTAGAGTTTGAAGAGTGTGGAGCATTATGGGAAAACTCTCAGGAAACATAAAAACCATGCACCACTGAAGATCCTGCTTTCTACATTGGTGTTGTTCAGGTATAGAACTGCATGTGTGCAATGGATGTGTACTGCATGTAGGTGTGCCAGAAGCAAGGGGGCCACAAAAATCCACAATAATGTAACTGAGTCCAAGAGGCATGAGATAGCAAAGTAGGGTATTACTTTAGAAAGAAAACCAGGGAAGTTTCTGAAGGAATCTGGTCCCTTTCTTTCATCACAAAAACATCTCCAGTTTAATATTTAGTTTTACAATTTATTAATTGAGGATAGCCCCCATAAACAATGCAGAGTATGTCATGTTTGGTAGAATTGAAGTTCCCATAAGGATGACTAGTTTTGACTGTTATGAGATCAAACTTGACTATGATGAGAAAAATTAAATCAGTAGGATGCTGAGAGGGGAGCAGAGTCAGAGAACAGGCATGTAGCACACACAGTATAAACTCTGAAAATATGTCTAGCATTATATTTTTAAGTAGGAAACAGAGTTGCTATCTGAAAAACATTTAGTCAGTAAGCCTTTATTATTGTGTACAGGTTAAGAGAAATTAATTGGATTTCAGAAAGAAGGCCTAGGACTGCTAGAAAAGTATAAGTAGGAAAGACAGCAGGAGGGATTCTTGGTAGACAGAGCAGAAAGCAGTCTGAGGCAGCAAGGTGCAAGAATTGCTTAGTGTTGGGTTCCTGTGATGCTTCTGATGTTACATTTGTCTATCACAAAGCAAACTCAGCATCTTTAGTTAGACAAAACATTAGATGTAACATGTCTTTTAGGGAACAGAGAAAAATATTTTCTCCATATTCAAAACATAATCTAGCTTTTATAAGAATGCAGAAGAATCACATCAGCTTAGGAGGTTTGTTTGTAAAGCAAAGCTTAGTTTTTAAAATGTTTATTTCAACTAATTGGGAAAAATGTACAATTTCAAGAACAAATATTGTTTTGGATAATTGCTACAATGTAAATATTTCCAATAAGGAATATGTTTCTGACATTTTTTTAAGATTATTATGTTACTTAGTGTGTATGTATATATATATATATATATATACACACATATACATATACTTATATCCATTATATATATATGTAATATATATATAATGGATATATATAGGGATTGTGTGTAGTGTCTATGAATGCATGTAGATTTTGCTCTATTCCAATTAAATAATTTCAACACTGATCACAGTACTTATGATATTATTATACCCAGCTGTGTACTTAACAGTTAAAGTAGAGGACCATTTTTTACAAGAATCTCCGGTTTAATATGACTGCCTTAATACATATATTAGTATGAGAGTCTTAGGAATATTGACTGAAACATGGCCAGACAAACTCTAGCTACATAGTAGTTTCCATGGTAACTGTTCAAAGGAAGACAAGAGTGAAGACTCCCCCAGCTGGTGTACAAGTTAAGCAGCCTGCTTTTGGACTGCTTCTCCATTCATCTTGTGTGTTAGTGCTAAAAAGAGTCGCATCATTCTGTGTTCTGTTGGTCAATGATTGAGATACGTCTCTATTGGCTCAGTTTGCAAAAAAACAAATGAGCCTTATTTCTGCACCCAGATATACCTTTCTTTTCTGCAGTCTTAAGTTTCCTGGCCATCTTAAAATAGACCATACTTTTATTGCCCTATTTATGCATTACATTTAATTAAACAACTATAATTTTTAATTATGAATTATTTTCTGTTTTTTTTACTATAACATTTCTAAAATCTCCCCAAATTATGTACACATTTGCAATTTACATAAATATTACTATACATCACTGGCATAAACACCACTTGGACATTTATGCCTAATTTTAACTTTTAAAGAAAACCCTTAATTTTCAAGAATTCCTTTATAACTGTTGACAGTAGGTATTTATAGCTTCATAATTTTAATTTGAAGTGAAGTGGATTTATGTCATGTATATCTTACAAATATTACTAAAGTACTTAGAATATCAGTGCTTCAGTTACCTTCATCTGTTCGGAATTTAAATACATTTTGTACTTATGAATATACATATATCTATGCACAGAAAGTTGAGATAAATATGTAGTTTTAGAAATAATGATTATTCAAGGTAAAGAAATATTACAGTAAAATGGATCTCACATATTTTGTGATACATGTTACAAATTAATAAATTTATATTGAAGAAAGTATATGAATATACCTCAGAATTGTAGAAAATCCTGTTAACAGCAACCTTTCAGAGATGTAAAATGTATTTATTAGCTTTTTGAGAATTTGGAATGTCTTTGATTTTATCCACTACTCCTCCCAGATCTACTTCCCTACTTACCCAATACTGTGTTGCAGCTTCCTTCATTAAATCCATTTTATCTTGACCCATGTTAGTGAATTGGGTAGTCTTCTACTGGACAACCACACCTCTAAAGAAAATTGACTCTGCTTCACCTGGCAGTTGTCAATTCCCAATAGCTTCATGGCTTGGTGTAGAACTTCATGCCCAATTGTTCACTCCATTATGGGATCTGTTCTGGTTTGAGTTTGCACTGGTATTGTGCATGCTGTCGCTACGACTGAGTTTACATGTGCAGCAGCTACCCCATTGTACCTGAAAAGCCCTGTTATGTTGTAGTCATCACTGCTTTTAGATTTTACACTCTTTTGCTTCCTATTCAACAATGAATCCTGAACCCTGGGATAAGGAATGTGATATAGATGCCCTAGTAAAGATTGAGCAATCCATGGTCTCTTGTTCTTTGCACCTTGACAACTGTGAGTCTTTGTATTAACAACCAATTAATGAAAAGGAAATATTTTATAAGTGTTGAGAGATGTATCAATCTATGAATATAATGAGAAGTCATTAGGAGCCAACTTTTATGAAAACCAAAATGCAAAAGATTAAAGAAAATAAGGGTAGGTACATCCTCATTGAGACGGGTTGGGGAGGAGGTAAGGGATGTGGAACCGTTGGAGCCTGGACTTGGTGAGGGAAGAAAATCTGGAGTGTAAATAAATAAATAAATAAATAAAAATTCAACAAATCACATAGACATATATTTCATAATTGATAAGGATTCAAAAGTATATTTTACTGTTAGCAATATTGACTTCTATTTTCTTATGTAGCGTATTCTTTCCTTTTGTTTTCTCATTCTATAAAAGTACCCTCTTGTGCACTTTCTATAATTTCACATAACTCTGATTATTTCTTCATTACTTCTGTATCTTATCTTAAATTAAGTGGTAAAAGTAAACATTTAAGTGTGGTCCTCCTTTAGTTCACAACAGAAAGGAAGGTACTTTAAAGAGCAACTCTCATTGTTAAAACATTCTTTACTTAACTATAACAACACCTCTAATGTGATGCTCAAATTAAATCTAAACTGATGATTTGCCAAAATAAAGAAAAATATGTTTCACCAAAAAGAAAAAATGAGACTGAAGAAGTCTGACATCCTTGACCAATTTATCTAGGAACAAACATGAGAGAATGCCAATTCTCCTTGCCATCCATGATGCTTTAATGAGTAAAAAGTATATTTATATTGTAATACATTGTTTGAAGTAAAAATATAAAATGTCATGTGCTATACACCTTTTAAAGTTCTATTTCTATTCACACAGAACATCTTGATGTTTTTGAAGAGTAGAACTGTGCTCTGTGTTTTTCTGTAGCTTTATTTCCTAATTAAAGCTATAAATTTTACACGCAGGAAAATAAATTTAATGCACGGACTTTTCTTTCCTCTCACCTAAAGGTCCCGAGGAGGTGGAGATCAAGTGCCCCTTGAATCACATTGCTTGCCTTGGCTCCAGCTCATGTGTCCACTTGTCACAACTGTGCAATGGAGTGGTTGACTGCCCAGATGGTTTTGATGAAGGCGGACACTGCCAGGGTGAGTCTGTTATGGAACATTGTATTTGAAGTATTCAACTTTGTATAATCATAAATTCAAAGAGAAGTCTAAATGCTTTTTCTTTCCACCGTAATTGTAGCGGTTATCAAAAGAGCATAGGTTTTATTGCCTGTCTCTCAGCATGAACTTCAAAGATGTAATTATCACTTTTTATTGAAAACATGGTAGCAAACATACATCCAGATTTTGAAGGTAGGCTTTTAAAACACACTTCCATGTACAATTGTTATTTTGAGCATAGGGGAGGGGAGGAGACATTATCATTGTAGATTGACTCGCTGCAGCCTGTTTATTCAATCTTTGTCTTCAAACAAAATAGCAGCAGGAGCACTCCTACAGCTTTATTTTTAAACTAATTTATTCCTAGGAAGTATTCTCTTTAGAACTATTTCTGTCCTACTATACTATTACATTTCTTGAAAATTTAATGTGCTTTTAAATATCAGACTATAATTTCTATGAAGATATGAGAAAAATTTAAATAAAGGGAAAATAAAATATAAGTGAAACTGCAGCATACTATGAAAAAAATAAGGATGGGTTTCAAGAATTGAAACATGAGACTAAGAAGCATAAAGTCTGTGAGGCTAAGGGGAATCAAGCCAGCCCTGGGTAAAAGAAGACATCTCCCAATGCTGTCCCTATTCCCAATTGTCCTCATACCTGTTGAGATAGCACAGGCCAGGGCCAGGACACTTGCTCCACATCTCAATTCTCTGTACTTAGGTCTTAGCACCAGCCCGTTTACTCTATGTACATGACTATCCGTCACCTCATATGAAGCAACACAGTAGGGCTGGGAACAGAGAGGTGAGAAATCACTCCTAAGATCATTCAAAGGGAATCACTATTGGAATATAAAGGAGGGATACATACTTGAAATGGATTTTAAAACATTAGTGAAGCTTTGTAAGCAGGTTTACTATAGTGATGTTGGGATGTTGGGACAGAGTCTGTTTTCTATATAGAAATATTGCAAGATGAGCCCAGGAAAGGAGCAACCTCCACAGCGGGACACTGAAGCCAGGATGTAAGTAAGACTATATTCCTCATGTTAGGATCAATGAAATGTATTTAATAGAGGAGGTTTTAAAAACTGTAGAGACAGACAGAGGTGCATAGATGGACTAGTGGGTAAAAATGCTTTCTACTTTTGAAGCACCACAGATGTTACAAAGTTCATAGCTATTAATAACTCAATATCCATGCAATTCAATGGCATACATATAGATCCATACATGCATACATGTAAACATACACATAAAATATAGTATAATAAAACTGAAGAGACTTGTCTTTGTGTGTGATGTAGGAAAAGGCACAAGTCAGCAAATTCCCAGTTTTCCCAGAGAAACTGAGTATCTATATCTCTGTCAAATGTTCACACTTAGATACTGCTTTTCAGATGGGTAGACTAAGTCCTAATTAGCAATACAGTTAAATTTTCATTCACTGTTTGTATCAAAAACAGTTGGCCCAATTGTCTGTCTGTCTGTATGATATGAAATAGTAGAATCAAGGCTAAAAGATATACCATTCCAGACTGAATGACTAAATATGTTTTCATTGAGAAGATAAATTCAGAACGGTGTGTAACTGATTGCCTCCAAGATATAAACAGGAAAAAAATCTTCCAGAGAACATCTCTTAATGTATGTGCTGCGTCTTAGACAAAAGTGGATAGTTGTCAGCAAAATTGGTTTGTATGAATGGGTGTCTCCCTTCCCACATTCCGAGTGCTTTATGTCCTTTTGATACTTGATAAAGCAGGGGTTTTGAAAGATTTCCAAGCACTACGCCTATCTAGAATCTAGGCATCTTTCTGATATAGCTAGAAAATAAGAAAGGAAGTGGTTAATCCACACTGCTGTCCTTGCTGTACACTCCCATCCAAATTACTTCTATCATTGATTTTTTTTTTTTAAATCATGTTGCTTTCAGAGCATGTATTCTAATTTAAATAATTATACACAAAGCCCAAGCCATGACTCAGAAACGAATTTGGCTCTTTCTTCTAATAAATGATTCAAAGTACATTTGGTGGGATATTTGTAGTCTTTATTAAAATTAATAATAAGTAAAGCTTAAAGATTTGAACATTATGTTCTGATCTTGGGAACGCTTTTGTGTTTAGTGAATTGTTTTCTGAATGTTTCCTGGCGAAATCAATTCCTTTCTAGTCAAAATAATAAAGAAAATAATCTATTATTAATGATTTTCTGTAACACAGATATTTTAATCTCCATAATTTGGTTCCATTTGATGAAAAAATGGATTTTTCTATGGGCATAGTTATATACAGGAATTTTCTTGTAAGATGTTTAACAATAACCACTGGCAAAATAACCACATTATATTTTCAAAATTTCATCTCTTCTTACACAATATTACAAAAAAATAGTAGTACCTTTTCCATTACCAAAATGCAGGAACAATAAAAAACATATAATAAAGCGTGAGACATGAATTCATATATAGTGAGTGCTAGAAGGAGCTAGCAAAGATTAAGCCACAGTATATACAAAAATGCATTCTTAAATTTGACCTTTGGTCATTTATGTCCACATTTTGGGTACTCATTTGAAAGAAGGATTCTTTGTAATTACAACCCTAGTTAGATTTTGTTAACTGACCAAAGAACCAAAGCATGTGAATGCAAGTGGTGAGAGCATTCTCCAGACACAATCTGGTCCTATCCTGTAAATATCAAAACTCAGTATAAATCATTCAGAAATACCTCCCAAATTCTCTGTCAGTAGAAAAATATAACTATATAATCCATAGAGTTTCATCCCATTCTATAGTCAGGGTCCTTTGGAACCCACAGAGATTAAATATAGGAAGAATGACAAAACAAATAAACAGACATACTCAATTACCTCCCTCCCACACAGTGTATGCACAGAAATGCCACAGAAGTCTTAGGAGTTTTCACTATTTTATGGAATTTTGAGTCTACTATTTCACATAATTGCTGCATTTATATACAAAAAAGTTCTCTTGTATGAACATTTATTTTCTTAAAATAATAGTATTTCAAGTATTTTAAATTGGACCTCATCCTTAATTGACAACCTAGCTGGAATTCAGCCTTGATAATATACACTTCTTAATCTTCAATCACTTGGCAAGAATTAAAATGTATTGATTATAGAAACAAAACAGAACATTTAAACTATATAGCTATAGTTTTATCTTTATTATATTATCTACAAAATTTAAATCTTATGCTAAATTGGTTTTTTAAAACAATCTGGAGAGATTTATAACCAGAAAATCGTTCTAGCGTTGGCCAAGGTAAATGGCAGCTTTTATTTTCTATAATCACCCACCACTGGAAACTTTATCATTACTTAACCTCCTTGTTTAATACCCATATACATTCAATTTTCCTAAAAAAATTAATCTAAGAATAATTTATAACTCAAATATTCCCTCTCCTTATTTCAAATGGAAAACTTTATCTTGTTTTGTTTTTTTGTCAACCATTTTATTTATTATTTTAAAACATTAGGTTTAGGACAAGTATTATAGGTCAGGGCAGTTTAAAGCTATAATTGGGGTTAAAGCTGGGGCTACTTTAAGACTGAGGTTAGGGTTAGGGTCAGGGCTGAGGTTGGGGTTAGAATATAGGTTAAGATTAGAGATAGGGCTTAAAATGTAAGACGTAGGCTAAAAATTAGGTCTATGGCTACTATAAGGCTGAGGCTCAGGATACATTAGCATTCTTAGTTATTGTAACACTGACTTCCAAGTGGTAAGATTTAGTTTACCCCTACTAGAAAGGATAGGAGGTACACAGTAAGGAAGCAGATAAGAGAAGAAAGGAGGAAAGTGATGAGCTGGCGAAGACATTTAAATTGTTTTTACCTTCACTCTTACATCAATCCATCTTCTTCAACTACCATTTGAAATATTCAAGATTCAAAACAAAAGATATGGAACGTAATGTATGTGGAAATAATGTCAGAGAAGACCAATTTCACAGCCATAACAGTTTTTACCCCAGGAAGGGAAATCAGCATTGTCTGCTCAAGTGACATGAATCATTCAAAGGCTTGCAGGCTGCTAGTCATGGTTACATAAACCTATAATCACAAAACAGGAGAGGAAGAGCTATTGATGTATTTTGGGGGAGCCTGGTCTATAGAAAAGACTCTGATTCTCAAAGCATCTAATCTACCAATCAACAGTACAAGCAAAGGGACAGACACAAACAAATAAAAGCGCATGTTGTGAACTGGAATCTGTCATAAAGACCTGGGCTTTTGTGGTCACACTTCTTCCAACTCATAAAGGTCTTCTGTATTTTGTGCTTAGTTGTAGTAAGGAGGCAATATTGTCTAAAGTCAGTCCCACATATAAATATTTCTTCTTACAGATTACTGTTTGCAGTTGAATTAGATAAAAGGCTATGGCATTTGATCCTAGTTGATTTTCAGAATAAATTGAGTTCCAGGAAAAAAACAATAATTTTATATAGTACCTAGAAGCTGACTCCTCCTGTAAAGTATTTGCTGTCACACCAGGACTTTGCCACACAAACCCCAGCACCCTGAAATATATCAGATCTACAATGATATATACCTGTAATTTCAGTGCTGTGGAGGAAGAAACTAACAGGATTCATAGGGTTTCCTGGAATCATAGGGTTTCCTGACTATAGTCTAATTTAATCAGTGTCAAGAGGTTCAGTAGAAGACCTAGAGACAAAAACATGAAGTGGAGAATGATTGAAGAAGACATTCAACAGTGATGTTTAGCCTCTGCCCAAGTACATGCACAAGCATGTGTATGGATATATGAACACATGTACATAGTCCCTAGAAAGAATAATTATTTTTTCAATAAGTCATCATTTTTATAGATATCAATTACTCCATTAGATTTGTATGTTAATGGAGATTTGTATTATTCTATAAAATATGTATTCTTCAGAATAAGATAATATTTTTATACTGGAATATATTAGATACTTCTCTGTGGAGCTGGGGGATGGGCAGAGTGGAGGCTAGGGAGTCGCCGCCATCTTGCCCTTGAGCTGGAGAACATGTGGAGGGGAGAGAGGGAGAGAGAGAGAGGAGGGGGACAGTGAGAGACCTGCCTAGTCTTGTGAACTAGGATGGAGTTACTCACGGTTCTGTGGAGAGGTTCTTGGCGGCACCAGCGGGGGTTACTCTTGGAGCTGGCTTTGCCCACATCCTCCACCACCTGTAGGGAATGATGTAGGCCCGCACATGGGCAGTCACGGGCATGAGTCTCTGTCGCGTTGTGGGTCCATGTGTCTGCCATGACGCAGTAGGCTGGGATGGTAGTTCAGCATGGCAGGAGCTCACGGGATCTTGGCTGAGTTTATTCCATGTAACACCAGGGAAAGAGGGCCGCAGAAGGTTTGGCTGTGTTTGTCTCACACCGCACCAAGTAGACACGGCCAGGCTCGTAGTTGGACGGGGAACAAACTCAGTCTGGTTCCACGGGGGTGCAGAGCTCTTGGATTTGGGGGTCCTTTTGCCTTGATTCTGCTAGGGACCGACTGGTCTCAAGCCCTGGGCTCTGAGGCCTCGGAAGGACTGAGACGGGGGCATGTGGGCGCACGCCGGCCTACCCACAGCCGAGAGAAAAGAGGGGGAATTGGGGATCCTTTTGCCCGCAGGCGGCTAGGGATCGACTGGTCTCAAGCCCTGGGCTCTGAGGCCTCGGAAGGACTGAGACGGGCATGTGGGCGCACGCCGGCCTACCCACAGCCGAGAGAAAAGAGGAGGAGGGAAGAAAGAGGCCCTGGCAGCACCCCGAGGAAGAGATTTGGTAAAAGTACTTGCTTAACAGACTTGGCGGCCTGGATAGCTTGCTTGAAGATGTGGGTCCTGGTGGTTGTCTGAGAGACAGGTTTTCGGCTAGCTTGTTTGTAGTTGCGTGGCTGTTCGGAGCTCCACGACGGTCGCGCCATTATGTAGGAAAAAACTGGCGGGCCACAGCGGCAGCTCCGGACCCATGCGGCAGCAGGCCCCAGGCCCAGGCAGCAGCCCGGGGCCTGTGAGGTGGAGGCTTGGGGCCTGCACTGGACCTGCATGGTGGAGGCTGCCTGGAGGCTTCCAGGCAGCCTCTCTCACATGCCGGAGGAAGGTCCCGGGTTCCAGGGGCTGGCGGCTTCGGCGGCAGTGGGCCCAGCAGGCCCCAATGATACGAGGAAGTCCTTGGTTCCAAAAGGGTTTATTGTCATGGCGGATGGTGGATGGATCTGGAAGTACCCCCCCAAACTCAGGGCAGGCCTGAGTTAAATAGGGAGGGAGAAGTAGGAAGGGTCTGGGGAGGGGAGGAATGGTTAATTGGCTCGGCCCTCTGACCTTCATTAGTATGTAAATCCCTAGGGCCTGAGGCCTGTAGTTACACCCTGTGCACTTTGGGAGGGGCTGTAATGGCCTTCGTGACTGAACAATGTAGGTCTATGGAGATTAGACTGCTTTTGAGGACCCTGAGTTCTGGGGACGTAGCCGAACTCCTGCCGTTTCTCCCTTGGAGTCTCGGGGTTCTAGGCCCATGCCCAGCCAAGAACCAGGATACCCTTATGCAGTCCCACAGTTATACTAAAATATTTTGTGTTTTGAATTGCTCTCTAGCTCTATAAAAATACTTGTGAATAATGTATTTCATATTGTTGCTGAAATATCTTTGCTTTAAGTTCTATTTTAAAGTATACAATTAAGAAATGTGTCACAGCTATATCAGTCCAATATTCATTGTATTTGTTATTTTGTGTGTCTGAAGGAGTATAGTTAATAATTGCTTTGATGTGACTTTAATCCCTGAATAAGAAATTGTTTTGTTGTTGTTGTTGTTGTTATTATTGATATTTTTTGAAATGTACCAATCTAATCTCCTTAGGTTTAATTTTAAAATCTTTCTCAGCATTTGGCGGAACCTAGCATTTCTGAGGATCTGCATTTGATCCAGTGAAAGAGAGAGAGAGAGAGAGAGAGAAGAGAGAGAGAGAGAGAGAGAGAGAATGACTTATGTGAAGAAAAACTATAAGTCAACTTGCTCTTCCATGTTAATTTTTCTTTAAAAGAACAAAATGTTAATTTTCCAGCATTTTAGAAGAGTTAAATCATGTGAATACTCATTAACTATGTGAATAATTATTTATCTCTATACTTCCATCATGTTTCTCTTCCTGAATGAGAGAAAAAAGATATAACACATAATAATCTACATATAGACAAAATGAAGTTTTAAAATATGTCAGTTAAAAACTAAGTAAAGATTGCCACTATCCCTTCATCAATGTGAGTTCAACTTTTGGAGTACTGACAATAATCTAGACATTTATCTGACCTACGAATATAGAAAGTTCTACTTTCATGGAATTTATGTGGTATACTGGAGTGAGGTAAAATTTTTCTGAAGAAGAATAAGTGAGGAATATCTAATTTTGTTTGCAGGACTGCAAAGAGATTTCCCAAGAGTGCTGATGGCTGATTTGCATGTCACTCCAAGAATTGTGTATGTCAATGAAGAAAATATGAGCATTCAAAACCAGGGGCATATTGCAAGGGTGAATGTATGACTGAGCATTAGGTGCTCAGGAGAGCTCTGAGATCTGTGGAAAGGATGAAGGATGAAGGGATAAAAATGAAGACCTATAACCTTGGAGATGAAAAGAAATATTATCAGACAAAGAGCAATTACATCAGAATAAGGATGCATGCAGCACAGCCCATTTAAAGTGCATTGAATAAAACAGAAAAGGGCAAGAGAGTAAAAAGTTACAGTATAATGTATGCACAACAGAATTATAAGGGTGTCATCTCATCGTTTAAATACTGAGCAGATGGAGACTAGGATGTTTGCATCTTTGTAGCAAGTCTGGTTGATTATTCTTTGAAAGAGAATAAGTCCATTCTATAACCACAAGACAATAAGCTTAACAGTCCTCTATTCTGATATTCCTCAGCTCCCATCTTACATATTTTTCTTTAGTGATGTCACTTAGATGGAGAATACTAAGTGTAGGTCAAGGACAGAGTCTTGGGCTGTCCTATTGAGGGAATCCTTTTTCAGATGGAAGTAGATCATTTAAAAAATGTATTTACTATTTATAGTCACCAGAGTACCAATGTTAGTAAGCTACTAAAATACTGACTTATGATGCTGAAATTTTATTCTCTTGTTCTTCAACTTTGAAAAACAATTGACTGTTTTAATATTATTCAAAAGTGTGAATTGAAACAAACTGTCACTCAACTCTATGCTCAACCTCCAAATCTGAGACCAGATCTCCTCTGATTCATTATTGTGTTTCTGACATACACAGCGTGATGTTCTAAAGAGCAAGGAAGGAAAGCAGGCCGCTGATGTTGAAATGTATCCTCAAAAGTCACACAGAACACCACTTAAGAGCAGGAATTAAACTATGACCTTGAGTTTTCACTTGCTAGTTTGTCTCTAGTGGAAAACGTTTACAATCTTCAGGCTTCAGCATCCTTCCTTACTCACTTTCTAACCAGGAAGGTGACAGGGAGGAAATCAACTGAAGGACAATTTAAACTAACTGTGTATTCCCTGTCAATTTTATTAATTGAAGAAAAAATGTGTTGGGTAAACAACAAACTGAGTAACTGAATAATAAGCATACATAATCCAGTGTCATCACCTAATTCAGCGTTCTGTCCCCTTAAGAAAAATGAGCGATTCTGCAAACTTAGGAATTCAGTATTCATAGACAAATAAATAATAAATTAAATAAAATAATTATTCAGTGAAGAATGATTTTAATTCTGAGTTAAAAATAGCATAATATCATTCTGACTAAAATTAACCTATAATTATTTAAAATAATTACAATTTGCTGAGCCACATCTGGAATTATAGAAATTATAGAAATCTGGCTTTTAAATATTTTATAGAGGAATTAATTTGCCTGTTGCTATGAGTAAATACCATGACTATGGAAACTTCAGTGAGAAAGGTTTATTTTGGCTCTCACCTGTAGGTGAGACAGTAGTCTATTGTAGAGGGAAGGTCAAAGTGGGACCAGTATGAATCAGCTGGCATAATTCATCTACATTCCAGAAGAAGGTGCTGAAGACTGCCCATGCTCAGATCCTTCCTTGTTGTCCTGCTGTTCAGGATTGATGTCCAAGGACTGGTGCTACCCTCATCTAGTGAAGGTCTTCTCACTTCAACTAATCTACTCAAGATAATATCTCACAGGGAAGTACAGTGACTGACCACATCTAAAAAATCTCCAATGTATATCCAGAGGCTTGTTTTCTAAAGGACTCCAGATCCTATTGACAAGGTACATTAATCATTGAATGCCTCTTGTCAACTTAACACTCCAAAAAAAAAACTGTTAAGCTACAATTATTCCCTTTCTTGTTTCCATAATTTAGTGACCATGTTATAAAACAAGATGCATTCTATGTACATTGAAAAGTCCTCCTTAGTTTTAAATAGTGTTGGTCCTCTATAGAAACAAATTCTAAGTCTCATCTGAAACTCCAGAAAATCTCCTAAGTGTATGTGCATATAAAATAAAACAAAAATGACCTACTTCTGACATATGATGGAACATAATAGACAGCTCCATTCCAAGAGGTAAAAATAGGGGTATAGAAATAATAACAGAACCGACAAAGACTGAAACCTGAAGAGCAAACATCAAGCCTAGTGGTTCCATCCCTGAAAAATGAGACTGATAAGGCGATTCTGTGCATTCATAAGGGATTCAATAGCTTGAATCCTCCAGCTTTGCTACATTCAGTACACAATGCCTCAGTAGACATCCTATGCTGCTGACACTTCCAATAACCTGGGATCTCTCCTGCTTTTTAGGCTTCTCCCCATGGCTTTTAAAATCCTCTTTACATGCTCTCTGACCCTGACCCACACTGCCTAGTCTTAGATCCTGTATGAATTAGCAGAGGCTTTGTTTAATCTTATTTTTTTCACTACTTCCAAACAGTAACTTATAGATGATCTTTAACAAGTTATACTTCCAGCTCAGATGTAGGCTGACCCCTTTGGATGCTGATGCAGAGGCAACACTTTGCTAGGCAGTTGTTATCAATGATCAGGACACCCCTGCAGTTGCACTCTCAGTCCAGGCTCTTTTATCAAATTCATTTTTATTTTCCTAAGCTGGAGCTTTTGATGTGGAGTGTTGCCCTCAGAGCACCTTTGCTCCAGCACGGGTCCAAGCAGGCTGCTCTTTTAGCAGTTATGACCTCCTGTCTGTCATGCACATTGCTGGGAAGTTTAACCTGCTCATGTTTTACCCACTCAGCACACTCCAGGTGTTTTTATCCTTTGCTGTCAAACATTTCACTCCTCTCACAGTTTCTACGGTCTCCTGTTTGAAATATCCCCTGCCATATAAAATAGTCTATTATCTTTGAAAACTTCCACCTCACTCATGTTATCATGCTATAGGTAAGATGAAATGAAATTTTTGACTAAAGTTTCATATTAATGTCCCTTAACCCAGTTCCAGGAAGAATCTAGTTCTCCTCGGAAACCTCAGAACCTAGGCTTCCCCAGTGAGTGGTCCGATAAAACATTCTACTTTTCCATGTTCCTGTCAGAGTAGCCCATTCAGTCCTACGAATGCTGTTGTGTGGTTATTCTTTCACACATTGCCAACCAAGTTCATCCGCCTTCCTTTCACAAAACCGGAATTATTTTTGTTGTTATTGCTACTTGTTAAGTTAGTTTCTGGTTTTGAAGTCTCTCTCTCTCTCTCTCTCTCTCTCTCTCTCTCTCTCTCTCTCTCTCTCCCTCTCTGTGTGTGTGTATAAATCTTCAATATATATTATATAATATATATATATAATATATAATATAAATATTTTATATATATATGAAGATATATATATGTGTATATACACACACACAAATATATATATATATTACATCCCAACTGAGGGTTCCCCTCCCTCCCCTTCCTCTAGTCCCTCTCCATCATCTCCCCTCTCCACCAGATCCTTCTCCTTCTGTCTCCTCTCAGAAAAGATCAGGCCTCTCAGGGACATCAACTAAATATGGCATCACAAGCTACAATAAGACCTGGCATATACATGAAGGCTCAACAAAGCAAAGCATTAACAAGGAAAACAGTCCTACAAGTAGGCAAAAGAGTCAGAAACAACCTGTGCTCCCACTGTAAGGAATCCTGTAAGAGTACCAAGCTACTCAGCTGCAACATATATACAGAAGACCTAGATCAGAACTCTTCAGTCTTCCTGGTCACTATTCAACATCCTTATTGGTAAGGAAATGCAAATAGAAAGTACTTTGAGATTTCATCTTATACCTCTCAGAGTGTCTAAAATCAAAAACACAAGTGATCTCTCATGCTGGTGAGGATGTGGTGCAAGGGGAACACTGCTCCATTACTGGTGAGAGTGGAAATTTTACAGCCACTTTGGAATCATTTGGAAGTTCCTCAGGAAATTGGGAATAGTTCTACCTCAAGACCCAGCTATACCATTCCTGGGATTATACCCAAAAGATGCTCCAACCTATCACAAGGACACTTGTTCAGCTATGTCCATAGCAGCTTTATTCATAATAACCAGAGACTGAAGACAACTTAGATGTTCCTCAACTAAAGAACAGATAAAGGAAATATTGTACATTTATGCAGTAGGATATTACTCAGCCTTTAAAAACAAAGGAAACATGGAAATTTCAGGTAAATAGTTGGTAATCCAACTATAGTGTTATAGACAAACAAACATGGTGGGTACTCACTTATATGTGGATATTAGCCGGGAAGTAAAAGAGAATCATCCTGTAATCTAAAGACTATTGAGAGGCCACTTAAGAAGAATGGCTTAAGAGAGGGAAGGATCTCCATGGGAAATTATTTTCTGGGTCAACTGGGGAAGGTGTGGTTGTTAATGTGAGGGATCACATTCTTTGAAGAGAAGGGGAGAATCTTGGGAGAAACAACTGGAATTGGGAAGCATTTCAGTGGCAAGGTAGAAACCTACTGCAATGGAAACACCATGGAATCTACCACAGTAATCCTAACAAAGACTCCTTGTAATAGGGGACACAGAGACTGAATTGGCCATCTTTTGTATCCAAGTAAGGCCTCAAGTAGAGACATTCTGAAAACAATGCAGCCACTAGACTTTGATTTACAGTTTATCCTGCCTAAAGAGTCTTCTGGGACTGGAGCCTTGCAGAATGATCATCAGAAAGACCAAGAGATTTCACTCAGCAACTGACAGGAACAAATGAAGCATCAAACAGCCAAACATTAGCCAGAGCTTGAGAAGTCTTAAGGATGAGGGAATGAAAGGATCTAAAAACCACAAGTCAGGGACATCACAAGAACAAGCCCCAAATACCAGTTTTAAAGTTTAATAACCAAACATAAGCTTTCATAATAGCAATGACCTTACTTTCTGGAGTAAACTTTCTGATTTAGTTACTTTAGTTGCTGGGATAAAGAGACTTTTCAAAGTGTATAAGAGCATGTAGCCAGTAATGAGGTAAATAAAACCTTGTAAATAGAGATCAAGGAACAGAGATGTATCATATATGCACTAAAAGTGGTGATATCTGGAGTAGGCTTTCTCAGATACCATTCTGTATTTTAAGTTGCTGAGGCTCAAACATTTTATTACAACACCTTTTTGAGATATCACCACAATTAAATACCTCAAAGAAAAATTGCTATTTAGAAATAAAAAATAATAAAGAACTTTTGTGAGACTAATGACTCTAAACTCGAAGTATCATGCTTCAGTGCCATTAATGTTTGTTTTAATTGCCCTGAAGTTAAAGAAACATACATGTCCTCCAAACTCCTCTAACTGTATTTGCATATTTGGCATTTAGACACAATAAGCTTCATTTGAACGTAATATTTTGTTGAAAGCAAATCACCAAGATTTGCGTTTGCATGGAGAATTGATATGGTTTATCAATTACACTTATGAATAAGAACAGGAAACCAAATGATTGGTATTTTCCTGCCCTAAGGGATTCCTTACCACTTGTCACAGCTATAGAAAGAACTGGGTTTCTTGAGCTGCCTTTAGATTAGGTTCCTGTGCCATCTGAGTTCCAGCTGCACAGAAAACAAGCACAGAAGAGCAGTTTGCAGGTCCATTAGCTGAAACGTGTCATGTTCCCACACAGGGTGCAGGTATGAAGCTAGAAAATATCTAGCAACAGAAACATCTTTGTAGCTCAGTAAATGGCCCCTGTTCTCCAATACTTTCAGAATGGGAGCACTACCTTGAATGATCTTCAAGCAGACTAGTGTAAAGTCATCTGATCAAGCTTAAAAGGAAACTGTGAATAGATACAAAATGGGCCTGTGCCTTCCATTCCTTTGGTTATTCGTCAGTTAAAGTTGCCATGTGCAGAAGGGAAACAAAGGTCCTGGATGACTAAAACTAAAATAACAATAACAAGCACTCATGCCTTTCTCCCTGTGGAATGAAATATTATGATAATAGGCCTAGAAGGGACTTCAGAGGTAGTACAGTTCACCTATCAGCCTCGTGGCTGGACTCAACCCAAGCTCACCTCCAAGTATGCCATCTCTACACTATTTGGAAAGTCTCCAGAGAGAAAACCTATAATGGCCATCTTTAGAAATTGGCCAATGTGAAGCAATTTGTACTTTTTGCGAATACTTGCGCTTTGTATTATAAATTCACCACGCTCTATGTTTCTGCTGACGCCTCCTAACAGGTTCTATATTTCTGCTGCTTAATCATATTTTCTGTACCTCTCCACGTAGCTGAAATTCTCCATATTTTTGAATCTGTGAACCACACCTCCCAGATAATTTAGATATGGCTTATTAACTAGTATTCTGGGCAATTGCCTTTCACAGCCTGAATGCTGTTACTTATATATATATATATATTTAATTTTGCTTTTACGTTTAATATTGTTTGCCAGTTTCACATCAGTTAGGAATTGTGATGAACTTGAAAAAGTAGAAGTAGTAATCTAATAACAAAGATGGTTTATTTCCTGTTCTTGTAGCATTCAGAGAAGTACACTCTATAGTAGCAAGTTTGTTCCTTGAGGCATTCTTTGTCTCAGGCTCATTTCTACTTCCTGTTCTGCCCCTCCCCTGATTCTCTATTATTTCCATCTGCAATGAAGTCTTGTGGTAAAAACTTGTCATTGAAGCTAAAATATCACATCTATATGGCAGGACTGCAGGGTCTGTCTTAGCTAGGGTTTCGAGTGCTGCAACAAGAAACCTTGATCAAAAAGCAACTTGAGGAGGAAAGGGCTTGTTTGACTGACAGTTCCAGATTTCTGTTTATCACCAAAGAAATTCAGGATAGGAACTCACTCAGTGCATGATCTTGGGGGCAAGAGCTGATACAGAGATGCCATGGAGAGGTGTTATTTACTGACTTGCTTAACATGGCTTGTTCAGCCTGCTTTCTTATAGAATCCTAGACCAGCAGCAAAAGGTTGGTGTCAGCCATCATGGGCTGGGTATTCCCCCTTTAACTGAGAAATGCCTTATGGCTGAATCTTCTGGAAGCATTTCCTCAGCTGAGGCTCCTTTCTCTCTGATGATTCTGGCTTGTGTCAAGTTGACACAAAACCAGTCAGTACAGGGTCATACTAAAATATCACCACCATTAAAAGCTCTCTCCTTTGAAATATGTTTCCAGGTTTCTAATGGAAAAATACTCAACATTGTTTCCTTGGTCTGAATCTTAAACCACAGACAAATTTGTTAGCTTGAAAACCAAAGAGATGGAAACTTTAAGTAGATAAAAGCTGCTTTGAAAGCACCAGGGCTGTGTGCTGGTTAGATTTTGACAACTGGACACAAACTACTGTCAGCTAGCAAGATGGAACTTACGTTAGGAGTTGCCTCCATCAAATTTTCCTGTGGGCATGTTGGTGGGCGTTTTCTTGCTTAATGAATCATGTGAGAGGGAACATCTCAATGTCCTTGATGCCATACCTGAGCAGGTGGTTTGAGATTTTATAGACAGAAAGCAAGATGAGCAAGATGTCAATATGTCAAAACATATCTTGTTGATTTTGTTCTCCTTTTGTTAAAATTTCTATTTCATTTTGATTTTCTATCTCGATGATTTTTTTGACCAAATATGTTGCCCTTTATTTTGTTTGTTTGTTTGTTTGTTTATATTGTTGATAGATTTGCTTGAAAGATTCTTTCAATTTCAGTTTCTACCTAAGATTACCTCTAAACACTTTGTACATTCCATATGTATGTCTATCTGCAAAAGGCAAGTAATTAAACTGTTTATAACCCGAGATTCTAAAACTAACAATAGCTGAATAGTCTAGTGACCAGGTCCCAATTAAATTTACACAGGAAATATACCACAAGACTGACTACAGAGACTCACTTGACATGCAAGGAGCTTTAAAGTCTAAGATGGTAAAATAAGAATAATGATAATAAAGAGTTGGGAAAATTACAGGGAACATTCTTCATGGTGTCAGTTTCCTAGATGCAAACATTCCAGTCACACTTGTTTTTCCTCAGTGTGTTACAGGGTAACATCACCTCTAGGCATGCCTGGCTTATATTTCAAATGTGAAGGAATGGCATGGGAAAACTCCAGGGATATCAAGAATGTTTTGCTTCACACATATCTGCTTGGGTTAAGGAACACTCACGAGGGCCAACCAGTCTGGACATGGGCCTTCTGGGATCATTCAGACCCTCAAATTGAGGAAAACTATTCCTTTAAAGCAATCAGCAATATTTACCAATCAGTCTTAGTTTGTACAATCCCAAGATTTAACAGTACACTGAAATCAGGGGAGAAAAAGACCATCTCAAGAATATTATGCAAACTGAGGTGCAGTTTAAAACTCGAGATTGTTTTTTCTCCCTGATTTATAAGACACTCTTATGTCATAACTGTAGTTGCTACTAATGCCGAGATTGATATTCAAGTACAACTCTCTACATAATATATTGTTTTTTACTCACCTGTGCAAGTGATCCTTTAGTTAGTTAGGGACAACAGCTACTTCTCCAACCATGAGCAAGCCATGACACAAAAATATAAGCTTTATTTTTCTGTTTGCTAAAGCTTATGTATTTCAAAAATATATGGGGGAAAGAGAGTATATTTTGCCCATTCCTATTATCTAACAGGAAGAATATTCATTTCAACTAAGAGCAAATGCAAACTTCTCATTAAAATGATGTGTTTAAAATTCAAATAAATGCCCTGCTATAATGTTTTTATGCTATGCTAGTTTAAAAATTCTATCTTTGAAGGCCACATTTAGTAATTTAGAGTATAGTAGGTGATGTTTATCAAATCACAATTGATAAAACAGGCAAGGAATTGCTGGAACACAGATAGATGGATGGCCTGGAAAATTAAAAATAGCACATTGTGCATTCAAGAGAAGATGTTGCAGGAAAACTTCATACAAAATTTAATAAGATATATTCAAAACCTGGCAAATGAGTCATGAAGACTTGTATTAGAGTGTAGTTAAAAGTCAAAGAGCATGAAAATGAGACAAGATACCTTTTCTGCTTTGTGGATACCAACACAAAATAAGAGATAGATTGTTCTGGAGCCATTTTCAGTGACTATTGCCTGGAAAGGCAGATTTAGGTTATTCCAAATTTCATGGGTCAACATGGAAGAAGTTTCATGACTTTTTATAGTTTTACAGAAAAGAGAAAGTCATAAATCAAAGAAAGCTTAAAATAGATAGGACAGGTATAGCATGATGATGGAAAGACTTTTCTATAGGCCAATGATGCTATCTGAGCTTTTGAATTAGTGGGATCTAATAGTCTACTAACATAACATAATATATTCTAGTAGGCCTAATAGTAAATTGAGATAGCATATAACACTTGATTTATCTATTAGTAACAAGATGTTACTTTTTACATGACACAGAGATGAACAAGAAAAGGGTTTTTTTTTTTCTTCTTCTTCTTCTTCTTTTTTAGAGCTACAGCAAGTCCAAAATAATGTAATTAGCTTCTGGCCATACATCTTTTCAACTTCTCTACAGCACTGCACTTTGCATGAGTCAAGTACCTTCTGCAGACACAGCTTCCCTTTCAGAAGATTTTATTCACATGAGAGTTAATCTGAACTAATAAAGAAAAATTAGTTTGATAAAAATCATTTCTAATATTGATTCAATTTATGCCAGCTATTTTATGTGATTATAACACAACGACTTATTCTAAACTCTTATTTCAAATGAATAGTTCAGTGAGGAAAACAGTTTTAAGAGAAACTACATCATGAATGGAAAGAAATAGTATCATGTCTTCTAAGGGGGTGTGGATGGTTTCATGTTTCAGAGTCTTGATTTCTTTGAGCTTCACTTTTATGCTAGTTTTATATTCATGAAATGTCCTTTAACATGCCACTACTTTTGCATTATTTTATTTGTCTATTGGATAAATACTTGTAAGGAGCATAGTTGATATGTTCCATGCATGACACAGAGGACTGAAGATGTCAGGATTTCTCCGTCCTTAGGACAGTTATTAGTATAGCATGTGAATGTAATGAAACATGGAGCATGGACCCTTGTGGTCACCTCCTGCACTTAGAGAAACAAGAACAGGATATACAGTTTAATTTCTCTAGAGAAATAATGACAAAGACAGAAGATAAATCTTTTGCCAGTCTAAGAATAGAAGTATTTCTTAGAATCACTGAAAGGAGCAAAAGTCTGTAAGCATCAGTTAATTTAAAATAACATGCTACTGGCATGCATATCAATAATGGACCAAAAATGAGCATCACTGGCAATTAGGGGGATTATAAATGATAAGTGGTAGCTGACTATGGACACAGAGGCAACGCAGAATAAACTGTGATCTAATATGTTATATAACCGTTTCATTCAAAAAAGCTACTTGTGTGTAAATCTTGTATAAAGATGCCCTTGAAATCAAGACAAATGGTGTAGGAAGGCATGTGCCTTTGCCTTTGCCAGAATTTACATGTGTGTGACAGCCTGGAGGTGTCAATGTGTCCGTTTTCACATCTTTCTGCTAGCATGCACATGTCACTGTGACAGCCTTCATGTGTATCGAGATGTATGTACTGATGTGCCTGTGTTGTGGTAAATCTCCAACCCAAATAAGACCGGTCAAAGAAAACACAACTCAATAATTATGAATATAAGCTGCACGCCTAAATAGGGCAGATTCACCACTACACTACTCTGTTCCCCAGCTATGAGATCCCTGTAACTTGCCGGTTTTCTAAGTTACTGGCTCTAGCCTTTATTTTACAAATTAAGGTGGGTTGAGATTCAATAGAAATCACCAGCGTACTGATTCACACCTCCTTTGCCGCCCCTCCCAGGAAAGTGTAATTAGCATCAAAATACAAGACTGAGGCTATCCACAACACTGTGTTGTAAGTGTTGTCTCCTCTGCCTATAGTCACTCAGGTTTTGGCAAACTCTGCCTTCCGGAAGTCCTTCTCCCTGCCTGAAGTCATACCTCAAAAGCATATTATTATTATATCTTTTTATTTTGGCATTACACAACCAGTAGATCTACAGTGATCTTGCAAATATGTAATTATCATATCTTTTTCTATCACAATTGATCATTAACTCTTCAATATATTAATAAAAAATCAAAGATTTGTGTGCCCAGATAACATGATTTTGGAAAGTCCAGGGGAAACGATGCTGTTTTTGTAGAGCTGGCCAAACCCATCTACAGCTTCTATGCCTCCCATTAAAGACCAAGTGTGTTTTCTAGTTCGATCCATTTACATAAGAATTTATCGGACTAGAAAATATCATCCTGAGTGAAGTAACCCAATCACAAAAGAACATACATGGGTATTCACTCACTGATTATTTGATTTTAACTTAGAAGCTTGAAATACCCAAGATTCAATTCACAGACCACATAAAGCTCATGAAGAATGACGACCAAGTCAGGGGGGAGGGGAGCTTCAGTCCTTCTTAGAAGGAGTAACAAAATACTCACGGGAGCAAATATGGAGACAAAGTACAGGACAGAAACTGAAGGAGGGGCCGTCTGCAGACCATTCCACCTGGGTATCCATCCCATGTGCAGTCACCAAAGGTAGATGTTGATGTGGATGTCAGGAAGTACATGCTGACAGGAGCCTGATATAGCTGTCTCCTTAGAGGTCTGCAAGAGTCTGACATATTCAGAGGCAGATGCTCACAGCTAACCATTAAACTGATCATGGGGTTCCCAATAGAGAAGATAGAGTGAAAACTGAAGGAGTTGAGAGGAGTTGAGACACCATGAGGAAAGCAACAATACCAACCAACCAGAGCCCCAAGGGTCTAAACCACTAGCCTGGGAGCACTTAGGGAGGAACCCATGGCTCCAGCTATATATGCAAGGAAGCTATATATAAGTGGGAGAAGAGATCCTTAGTCCCATGAAGGCTGGACGTCGTGGGGGGGATATTCGAGGGTGGGGAGGTGAGGTACAGGGGAGGGTGGGTGGGGGTACACCAATGTGGAGGCAGGAGGAGGGGGGAAGGGATAGGGAGTTCCTGGGAAGGAGGGGGGAAAATGGGGTAAGAGGAAAACATTTGAAATGTAAATAAAATTTCCAATTAAAAAAAAAAAAAACAAAGAGAGACCAAGTGTGTTAGAATAGCACTGCTATCCATTCAAAATTCTGTCAATTTCAATCACACAGAGCACACCCTGTTACATCTCTTGTCCCAGTTATGGACATTAGCATAGAATTCTAAATGCCACCAAAATCCTACATACCCCATCTATTGTCATCTTTCCTCAGTCTTCTGTTCTCTGGAACTCAATATCCTTTATTTATAAACCTGCTATATAAACCGTTTGATCTCTCAAACATCTCACCTATCATCTTCTGGTCTAAGAGCAATTTCCTTCTCTACAGATGTCTCAAATTATCTTTCTTTTCTCTTGTAGTTTTATAGTGATTTGTCTTGAAGCTGGGATAATTTCTTCTTATTGTATCATTGAAGAATCCTTAATTCTCCTGTGAAGATTTCATGAGCTTTATAGCCCACACCATTATTCTACTTCATACACTGTTCATTATTATTATTATCATAGACTGTCATTCAAGACCTACCCTCTTATTTCTCAATTATTACAGCTTTTCTCTCTAATAGTATTTCTGCATTATTACATAATAACTTCAATATGATTTCAGATAATATTTCGAGCTCCTAAATCTTTAGGTTTCTCTGTGAAACCTCAGCTAATCACACAAATGATTGAGAATTATTGCAAATTGGCCATTGTCTCACTTAATTTTTATCATATTATCTCTTTGCTACCATTTCAACAATACATTAAAAAGTTCTATCTACTTATGCTCTCAAAATTTCAGAAGCCTTCAGACCCTTCAGAGTTTCATCTGGCTCACTAGTTTTATTAAAATTCATAGTATTTTTGTCAATGTATTCCATTGTGCTCCAGCTCCCAGCATCTCTCTTCTTACTCATTTCAGAAACCCTGACACCTCTACCTAGTCTGTGAGCTGACTACATAGCTGTGTTCTTACCTTGACAAATACATATAAAATAACTTAATAGAGGGATTATGGATTTTGATTTGGTATTTTAGAAGATCATACTCCATTGTGAGAGAAATGACAAAAGCAGCATATATGGCATTTGGAGTGACTTGTCACATGGTAGTAAAGCAGGCAGCAGAGAATGTGTGGTAGAGACAATGCTTGGTAAAATCCTCAAGACCACCTCCTAGTGAACAACTTCTGTTGCCCTAGCACATATTCCAAAGATTCTACAATTTCTTAAAACAGCATCATCAACTAAGAATCAAATGTCAAACAAACAAACAAACAAACAAACAAACAAAAAAGCCTGTTGGGAACATTTCACTTTTACACTATACCAGTAGCTGTAGCCAATTAGAGGGAATCATTGTGATTAGTATTTTTTTTTTCATTCTTAGCCATTGTTAAATCAGAATTGCTCATGTTTTAGTTAGATTTAGATTTAGGTCACAAAATAATGTAAGAATAGTAGTTTATTGTGACTCATAGTTGGATGATAGAATCCAGCATATTAGGAAGTCAAGGCATCAGGATTGTGAGGTAGCTGGTCACAATATATCCACAAGGAGGAAACAAAGAAGATCACATGCTGGTATTCAGTTCATTTTCTCCTATTCCATTTTACTCAGCCCAAGATGTAAGCTCAAAACATGATGCAACCCATGTTTAGAAGCGATTATCATTCCTCAGGTAAAACATTTCTAAAACTCCCTCATGAGCACACAAAGATGTATGTCTCCAAAATGATTTCAAATCACCCAAGATACCCATGAAGTTTAACTGCCAATCTTACCTAACTGGGCCTTCAATTAATGTTATTCTCTCCTGTCTGAGAAGCTGAAGGAATCAGAAGAAAATATGCTGACTTTGCTAGCTCTATATTTCTACTACTGACATCTATATTTACACACATCTGACATCTCTGACCTGTTACTATAAATGAACTACCAGAGTCTTATCTGGGCCAACAGTGGATGGCATGCCTTTCGCCCCATTTAATAATTGCTCTCATTTCATATCATCTGTTGCTTGCTTTCACTATGTAATTCTTTGACTACAATATCTTTTTCCCCTAGCAGGCCTGTGTAAAAAGCAGAACCAATAACACACACACACACACACACACACACACACAGAGAGAGAGAGATAGAGAGAGAGAGAGAGAAAGAGAGAGAGAAGAAAGAGAGACTGGGAGGGAGGAAGGGAGAGAGAGACAGAGAGAGAAAGCTAAGTAGTTGTATAAATTACCATCTTAAAGACTGTTCTAGTTAAATTACCCAATACAGCACCAATGAAAATATAAGGAGTTTAGAACCAGGAAAATTACTTAAAACCAAAGGAAGCAAACATTTTCTTTGTAAGTCAAAATTTCCAAGAAACATAAAATCAATTGTGCTAAGTTATAGTCTCAATTCAAAGGCACAACAGATAGTAGTGATGGCAGATGTCACAGTCAGACAACTGGGAAGATTACGGGCTTTTATTCTAACAAAGTGCATGCTCCAATTATCTGTGTTTTTAATTTTTGTGTTCTCAAAACATCGGTAATGCCCAAATACATTGGGAGGACACTACCTTCACCTAGTCTACCATTCAGTTTTAAAATTTTCCTCTTAAATATTTCATTAGATTCTGACATCAGAAATTTTGTCCTCTAAATTTCATGTTCATATCTGACTAATTGGGAAATATCCTCATTCTTTTGTTCTTGTTTCCTGCTCCCTATTTTATTTTTCTCCTCTCCTTCCCTCCCCTCTCCTCTCCTCTCCTTTCCTCTCCTCCTTTCCCATCCCTTTCCCTCTCCTCCCCTCCACTGTCCTCATTTCACTTTCCCTCTTCTCTCCTTCCCTCCCCTCCCCTTTCTTCCCCTCCCCTTCCCTCATCCCCCTTTTTCACTTCTCCCCTCCCATTCCCTTCCCTCCCCTCCCCTCACCTCTTCTCCTATCCCCTCTTTGACTCTTTCCTGCTTTTGTCTATGCTCTCCTCTCCTCTTCTCCACTTATCCTCTTCTTCCTCTTCTACTCTTCCTCCCTCCTCCTATAGCTTGCTGCTCAGTCTGATCCTAAATATTGTCATCCTATGCCAATGATTACCAATCACATTTTCTATTCATAATAGAACATAATTCTAAACTAATGCATCTGTCTGCTTACAATCTTCTCTGAAATATCTGAGAAGATTCACCAACTCTCTACATGTAAGCTCTTCTGCTGCCGAGAATCATTTTAATATAGTTATTCTTTCTCAGTTGGCAGTGATTCTCTACATTTATAACACTAAAATGACAGACAAATATGATATATTTCTTTTTAATTTGCCATTTAAATCTTCTAAATATTAGTTCTATTTTTTAAATATACACAGAACTCTGAGACTTATTTGTGAAGTTGTCTAGGGTAAACTAAAGATTATATTGAACGTAACTGAGTGCAATACCCAGCAATACTCATACAGGTGGCCTTTCTTAGTCTAGCATTAGCATTGTATATTTTATCTCAACAAATTATTAATGTTAAACTTTAACAGTTGCCAAGTTCTTGCAAGGAATTTCACATACACTTTGTTTAAAGCATTTCCAGTCATTTCTATTGCATTCAAATCAAGAAGTAAAGTCCGCTGACAACATATGAAACCACTGATAAACTAGGTATTTATTTTTCTGACCACATCTCAAATTACACTATCTCAGCCCCCAAAGTGCTACTTCTTTTGCCATTGTAGATTTTTGCTTCTTAAGTCACCAGATTTGTTTCTGTTTTTTCATTAATTTTTCATAAAGGTTGGAAAATTGATTTGGGATATAAAAGTTATATTCTTTGAACATTTTTTTTACAGGATGGATTAAATAGTCCAATGTGTGAATATAGTGGAAGTTGATTATCTTGGCTAATAATTAAATTGTCATATTTTAAGAAAAATAAGACAATCATCCTAATACATGAAATTTGATTTCAATTATTCACAAGAAGAATATGAGTAAATATCATTAAAAGTTTTAGTAATCAGATTAGAAGTAGTTTCCTTACTATCTGGAAGCATTTGTTTTTGTGCTGTATTCTGCTTTAAGACTCTAAGATCAGCAAAAATCCCATTACCTTCAGGTGATGTGTGTGTGTGTGTGTGTGTGTGTGTGTGTGTGTGTATGTTTTGTACAAATTTTGATCTTCTCCTTTATACTCTATCTATCCTATTTTCTTACACTGAAGTGAAGTTTGAAAATGAACTGTATATACTGATATACTTGTTTCCTCTTCAAACTCTAAAACAACTATAGTCAGTTTCAGGGTTGTTTCCAGAAGTTCAGCCCATGAGAAGACCTACCAGCTAGATTAAACCTGGCACAAATAGGGTCATTGAAGCTTCTGCTTTGATTGACCAGGATGAGCTAGACCAGGATGCCACAGTATAAGACTAATTAAATATTTATTTTATAATATACTGTTACTAAGAAAGCATTAATAATGTGATATATATATTATTATATATATATATATATATATATCATAGTTATTTAATCTGTGTCACTACAGAATAGATTAAAGATAGTTATATAATTTAATCAGCTTAAACTGTTAGATATCAAATACGAGAAGTAACTTTCCTTGGCATCTATTCAGCTAAATATGTGGTACTCATACAAACCTGTTCAGAGTTACAAGATACAATTTAGGTCACCTTTCTTGTTCAGAAACAAAATTTCTGTATTAGGATATTGCTGGTTTGCTATTTTATCTATTGTATGATCCTAAATAATAGTTGTTTATTGGAAATTTACTAGAGTCTTAAAATCAAATTATTCTCTATGAGTTACGGAAGATAAATAAGTATTAATATCTAATCAACTGGTATGTAAAAAGTATTAATGCTAAAAACAAATTTCTTTCATTATAGTTAATTTATTTATTTACTTATTTATTGTAAAAGTAACAATTATTTCCTCAGTGGAAGAAATGTGGTGAGGTGTTAATGCTTGGGCTGAGCTCAGAGCATTTCTTTCTCTGTTCTAACTATTCCTAGGCCTAGACCTAGAAGATTTTAGTCTCCTTACAATCTAATCTTCCAAGCTGACTGATTCAAACTGTTTTCTCTTGGTTTCTGACTGAATTGCTCTGCTCAGCCAAACTAATTCTGGCATTCTGTTCTCATCTTCTGGATACTTCTCATACTCTGGCTTATTTTGTATTCATCTGCAACCTATTCCTGTAAAACTGTCCCAGTAAAACTGTCCAAGTAAAATTATCCTCCCTTCTTCTTCTTCTTCTTCTTTTCTTCTTCTTCTTCTTCTTCTTCTTCTTCTTCTCCTCCTCCTCCTCCTCCTCCTCCTCCTCCTCCTTCTTCTTTTCTCTCTCTCTTACTCTCTTTCTCCTCTCTCTTCATCCTTCCATCATCCCTGTCTCTCTTCACTACTCTCTTAAGTTTCTCCTCTTTCTTGTACTGTTGTCTTAGTAGCTTCTCTTTCCTTTGAGAATTGGGTGTATCCTATCTCTGACTAATTCTGTCAAATCTTTCTCTGATTTCTTTTGTTGTCCCTCAATTAGATGCCACTGTCAAGCACAACTGTTCTTTTTACAAACTAAACTTATCTCATTATTGTTGTTTTGAATTAAAGGAGTGTACTAAAGGTGTGTCTGTTTTCCAGTAAGAGAGATAAAAAGTGTATATAAATTCCAGCCTGTCTTTGGATGTGACTCCTTGCCAGAGAAATCATGTTGCTAGATTAAAAATTCTCTACAATTTATTTTTAATTTTCAGGGATACAAAATTTTGATTTGTAGACTTATTTGGTTGAAAATCATTTTTGTGATCTAGGCTGCTTCGAAACTTGTTGTAATTCTCCTGCCTTTGCCTTCCAAATCTAAACCAAAAGATTTTGATTGCTTATCTACCATTCTCCAGGCTTAACTCTCTTCTGAATTTTTTGAGGCTTAGGAATATTTAAAAATTATATATCATGTAAGTTTCTACCTATCACACCAGCATCTCTCAAACACTTGTTTTTCTCTGGGCCTATTTTGCATTCCTTTACCAAAATAATGGTCTCCTAGGTACTGTGCTGATGCCTACATGCCTACAACTCCCTTATCCACTTTCCCTGCCTTCCCTAGAGACTCTTCTACATATATCACAAAGATGCTCCAAGGGCATAACAAGCTCATATCCAAATATAAAGTCATAATTTCAACTCACAAGATAATCTCTTTACCTTGGTCAACTGTGTCACCATTCACTTAGTGACCATATCGGGCTCCTGAGGGCACAGGGCATTGTTTCTTTCTCCTTATCTGTACTGGCTAGGCCACATTTTGTTTTCTCTCTCAGCTAACTTAAGATTGTACTGATTTTTGTCTATCTCATCCACTTTTGCTTAAATTTATCTCATATAAAATTCAATAAGTTTAAGATAATATTAACTTTGTGATTAGTTTGGTCCTCTGTTCTAACCAATTTTTGATTTGGTTATGAAATTTATTTACTATTTCCATATTTTTTGCCTAGTGGGCAAAGTACAAACTCCATTATCGAGATAATATTCCATTTTCCCCAGCTTCATCCTCCAGCATTTGTTTTCATACCAACATTATTCCAGTTAAAACACAATTCTTGGATCATCCTCAATTGCACAGTGGGCATTTGAATTTTATTTGTCATTGTTTAGTATTTAAAACACTTTACAATGATATACTTATATCCATCACCAGAATAGATATTAACTCTAGGAAGCTCTATTGAGGCTAACAACTTAATGATGTTTGAGTGAACTAAATTATTTCTCACATTGCTTATTTCTATCTTGCTATAACATTGTACTTATTGATTCACTAAAGAAATATTTATCAGTGTTATACAATATGTGTTGGGTGTATTAGACTCAGAAGTAACATGTATTACATGTAAGCTCAAGGGATCCTCATTTAAGGAGAAAACAGTCACAAAATATTTTGGGACTGGAGAGATGATGCAGTAGTTAAGAAAGTATACAGTTCAATTAAAGAATCTCAATTTGGTTAGTTATTATTTACATTTGGTGGCTCAAACTTCTTGTAATCCTAGCCTTAGAGAAGCTAACAAGCTCTTTAGTCCTCTTTAGTGTTTGGAAACCTAGACATAGACAGAAACATATGAACTTATTTGAATGTTAAAAATAGTTAAGCTGTATAAAGTAACTTTGAAGTCTTGTTCACTTTAGTCTTTTCCCTAAAACAAACCACTAAAGAATATGTGATTGTCACACACACATAACAGTAGTAATAATGGAAGAAGATTCTGTAGATTTGAGAGTGATTGGGAAGCATAAAATAAGATGGGTAGATGAGGCTGGGGAGAGACTGAAGAAAAGAAAGGGAAGAGAAAAATGATGTAATTATATTTGAAGTAAAATGGATATAAAAAAAATTAAAAGATTTTTTTAGAAAAAAAAAAGAACATGTGATTGTTAAGGTACTGGCTAAAATTAATATAGATTATTTAATGTGCTTCCATATCTTGTTACTTAAAATTTTAAACACACATTCATGCTCATGCATGCATGCATACATGTACTCATACACAGACACACAAACATACACACACAGACACCATATCATAAAATCTACTAACAATCAAGGTTTTCTGATACAATGCTTATATATTAAAATATAAATTCAAGCAGATCTCATTATTCCTGAAGCTTATTCAACTTACTAAAAATGTGATTTTATATCAAGAGAATATCATCCTTACCTGCATGATGTCAGAGGTAACAGTGGGGAAAGTTTTTAGTTATTAACTCTTTTGCAGTGGAAAAAGTTTTTAGTTATTAACTCTTGTTAATCTAATAATTATCAAGTTGATAAAATGAATTTTAGTGTAACTTAGAAATATTGTGCTACAATTGTCAGGTGACATTAAGTATAACTATAGAATTCCTATTATATGGATGGACAGGTTTACTAACCCACAGTCAAAATTCCTGACCCAGATTTGTTCATGTCTAAAAAACTGCAGGGACAAAAACGGAGAAGAGACGGAAGGAAAAGTGGTCCAATGACTTCCTCATCTTAGGATCCATCTCATGGGGGGACACCAAGGCCTGACACTATCACTGATGTCATGATGTGCTTACAGACAGGAGACTAGCATGGCTGGTCTTTGATAGCCCTTATCAGCAGTTGACTAAGACAAATAGAGATACTTATACCCAACCATTGGCCTGAAGTCAGGTACCTCTATGGTTGAATTAGGGGAAGGATTGAAGAAGCTGAAAAAGGAAAGGCTCCAAAGGAAGACCAGCAGTCTCAACTAAACCAGTCCTCAGGGATCTCACAAAGACTAAGCCACCAGCCAGGAGCATACACAGACCAGTTCAAGGGACCTGGCACAAATAGAGCAAAGGTCTGCCTGATCTGGCCTCAGAGAGAAGGTGATTAATCCACTAAAGACTTGTTTCCCCCAGGAAAGTGGATTGGAAGGGGACAGGAGCATCCTCACAGAGGCAAGGAGGAAAAGGAATGGGATGAGGAAATGTTGGAGAGGCTGAGGGGCTCGGGCAATAGCTGGAATGTAAATAAATAAAGTAATTTAAAAAACATTTTCACATTTTAATGGAAAGTTTAATTCATACAGGTAAACATCTACTCCAGAGAAACTAACTAAAGAAAAGAAAATATATGTGATACTTGGAACAATAACAGTGAGGTCATTTCATTTATTGTGTTACCTAACAAACATGGTACAGAGTAAGGAGTGGGGTTTCTGTGAAGCAATTCTATAATTTTTTTCCTACTCTCTTGGAAGTAATTTCCAATATTTGCAATTAACCTGAAATAAACCGAGCATTTTGTGTCTCCTATGATCAACATAGATAAAACATATCTAAATTTTAATATGTGTGGAAAGAATGTGGGGAAATGTATCACGCTTGATACAGGTTTACAGTATTCCCATTGTTACAGTATGTGCTTGTATGTATCTATGAAGTGTGTACTCATCATTGACAGTCTCAATAAATTGGTTCTAGTTATCTTCCTAAAAAAAAAAAATAGTTAAGCTGAAGGGGATGGCAACACCATAGGAAGACCAACAGTATCAACTAATAGAGAACCCTGGGATCTGGCAGAGACTAAGCCAACAATCAGAGAGCATACATCGCTGGTCTGTGGTCACAGGAACATTTATAGCAGAGTACTGTCTTGACTGACCTCAGTGTGAGAGAATGGATTAGATTCTGGAAAGGCTTGATGCCCCAGGGAAGGAGAATAATAGTGTGAGCTGTGGAAGGGTGGATAGGTGAGGAGGTGAATGTGTGGCGGGTGGGGTGGCGAGCATCTTCTCAGAGGCAAAAGGAGGGGTTTGGGGGAAGAACTCATGGAGGGGGAACTGGGAAGGGGTGTAACATTTGGCATGTACATCGATGAAGCAATATGACAAAGTTAATAAAAAGAAAATTAAACATTTGACAAGATTCTTAGGTAAACTATTTCATAAATTAAAGATTTTAAAGACCTTTTAAAAAATGAATAAGGTAGAAACTACTGCAGAAAGTCATGCTCAGCAAGGCAGCAGGGAAGATCTGATATTAGACTGTGCTGTCTTCATTAGGTCCCTTACAGAGATGCCCCTTTCCAGTCCCTGCTGCTGACCTCCTGAACCTGGGCAGGTCACTGGATGTTACAATCTAGAAATATAGCTTTAAGCCTTGATTTTTCTCCTTCAGGAAGTGGAATAGTAGTGCTACTTTGATGAAGTGGTAAGCAAGTCAGTGTTAATGTGGCTAAAACTGTTTCTAGTGTGCTGGAATAAGAAGTATTCTCATAATGACTGATAGCGTACTTAACTTTATATAAAGAAGGAGTTTCAAAAGACTACTTAATGCTCTGCTTCATTACCTTTATAGAGTATCCAGAGGACCACTATCCTTAATAATAATATGAAATTATTTGCTTGTTTTGCAATATAATGTTCAGCCATGGCCTCTGTCAGTGCCATAGACACGAGTATATTCTCTATCTTGGAGTAGCGATGCTCTTAGACTACTTGGAAGGCTATTCCACTCATCTCTCTTGTCATTCTACCATTTCAGCAATTTCTTAACATCACAAACATGACAGAATTTTAATTGTACCATGAATTAAAGCCATGATCAGGATCTCTTTTTCCTGAACAAAGCCAAGTTCTCTTGGCTGAGATGCTTCCAACTGAGCTCTAAAGAGATGCTAACAGTGGGACAGGCTGCAGCAAGAACTGTGCCATGGGCATCTGGCTTCCCATTTGTTAGAGATGAATAATAAAGCTTGGAGATGAGGTTGGAGAGACATATGGAAATTGATAAGGACAGGTAAATTTGTCTGTGTTCTTTCCTATTTCTTAATGGTCTCTTTAAGATAATTACTCAAATAGTTGGACATCAGCTATATTCTGTACTGGATTAAATGAGTCAGTCTTTGGAAAGTATTGTGACCAGAGAGACATTTGTCTAGGACATAGACATTTTTCTCTTCTAAAATAAGAGACAGTTTAAATTTATATTTGCCAAAAAAAAAAAAAAAATGCTTGATGCATTTATTTTAACACTGTAAGGTGTACTGATCATTTGTGACTAGCCACTTTCTCTTTGATTTTAAATGCCAATTTGCATAGAAAATGTTAAAGAAAAACTGATTTCAAATTTCTGGCTGACATTACTGAATACTTTCTCTAAATGAGTGATACAGAAGAATTTCTGTAGCTTCCCTCCACTTGTATAATTGTGTCCCTTTAAAAAACAGATAGGAACTCATGTAAAGTAAAATTGATCAGTCCTCTTGTATTCTAAAGAACAGCAATATTCCTCATATCTGAAAGACTGATTTCCAGTTAGAATGAGAAGTTTGACAGAAATTGATCTTCAGTTAAGGAATTTCTCGAGGCTGACCTTTGCATACAAGAACAGTGAGCTCAACTTTCCCGTTATGGAAAAGGAAAAGTACTGGAAAGTCCACCATAGCAGTGCAAGTCCACCATAGTAGTGCAAGTCCACCATAGTAGTGCAACAGCACATTCGCATGAATCACCATTGTCATTAGGACAAGTTCTGAATGCTACATCTTTAGACTTAGTAAATATCTTGTATATGATGAGAAAAATCCATCTTATCTGAAAAATCTTTCTTAAAATACAGACTTAATCACAGCAATCATCCTCCAATAAATTAAATTACCTCACTAGAGATGAATATTTACTTGTAGATTCATTTTCTTAAATGTATAAATTAACATTGTGAGTCTATTAATTTTTAACACTAGTATTACTTGGAAATCATTAACATTTGATATTTGTATGTTTTTGCAAACACACACACACACACACACACACACACACACACACACACATATATATATATATATATATATATCACTTCTGAATAGAATTCTTACTGAGCAATGGTGTTGGATGCAGTTATAAACCAATTTTTGAGTTTACTCTACACCTTTACTAAGCATTTTGTATGCACAGATTCATTTCCAGCTACAATGCAACTCATCATTCTAAACTCCTGTATACAATGAGGAGACCACCAGTGCTGTCATTCAGTTTTAACCCACTGAATGGCAGAGCTCATTATGTGTTAGGGAATTGCTCTTAAGAATGAAAGCAATGAATAGAATTATTAAGGAGTTGTGCTAAGATAGTACTTCTTGTCTCTTTCAGTCATTTTATTTTAGCCTCTTTATTCTTTATATGCACATTCCTCTTCCCTTATCCTTCTTATACCTCTTACATTTCTTTTCAGGTAAAATGAATGTATTTGTGTAAAGGTACTAGGGGTGGCTCATTTCTACCTACAAAGCATTTTTCAAAATCTTATTGCAATAGACATGACCATATCAAGGTAGATTCATGGATACTTACAAATAAAAGTATAGGATACTCTTAATCATTCTGTAGTATACAGTAAAACATATACATCACAGAAAAAAGATTTTGTTATCAAGACGTAGGAATAGCACTTAGGACATATTTTCCAGCAAAACAATAGGTTAAATCAGTCCATATTATCATGGGGCATTTAAAGAAAAGCATGGTTTAACCTAGATAATTTTATGTGCTTGATATTGTAGAATAAATGCAGGAATGTTGCTTAAACTAAAACTATGACACTTGTCTTCTTCTTCACTTATTTTAACTAAAGAATATCATGATCTCTCTAATACCTGTAGTCACTGTTGGGGGAATATGTATGCAAAGGAAACTACACACAGAAAATAAATGAGCAAAGTCAAATATCATGAAAACAAGTTTTATGTTATGGGAAGTACTTGGGTCCCATCATACATGTCTTCTAAAAAAAATTGCCCACATATTTAGTCTCTTAATAAATTTATGTACTCCCAAATTATGCACAATTGCATCAATTTCCCATATGCCAAATCAATAGTCAGAATATTGTAATTGAAATTCTATGCTGGAAAATGACATAGATGTTCTGTGCAATAATGTGATTCAAAAAGTTTAGGAAGCAAAAATGTCAAATTTTTATAGAACAGTTTTAATACTTTCTGTGTATATTTCCATCAGGAAATAAAAGAGGATATTTTTGCTAAATAATATATAGTTTATTTTATCATAAAAACTGTGAAAATTAAGAACATGGGGATTTCTCATATTTTGTTAATTACCAAGTAAATGTTACTGAAAATATATCGTTTTAAATCCACAAATCTTTGTCAACAAAAGTTTTTCAGCAAACAAATCATTCTGAAGAACTTTAGCTGCTTCATTGGTAAATTAGAAAGTTTGCAAAATTCAAAGCAGATAAAAAGACTGAAAAGTTTCTTCAAAAAACAAAATTTGAATTTTCTTAAAAAAATACATGAAAGTTAAACTTCTTAGAACTTTCAGAAATATATAACAAATTTTATTCGGTTCTTTATTCTTTTACATTGTTTTGTTATTTTCTATTTTGTGGTACAAGATTAGCTCATTTGGAGAAAAGTAAGCTCTGTAAAATCCCTAACTTTTAGTTACTAAATAACCTATTTTGAACCTGCACTATTTATTGAACATAGACTTTTGCATTCATACTTTTGAAGTCAAAGTATAATTACCTATAAAATCAGGTGTCCACTTGTTTCGTAAGATATAAGTTAATATATGGAAAGAAAATCACATCTAATATTTTTTAAGGACTAGCAACAACAGAATATTTCTACGACACCCTTTGGAAGACTCCTGTGTGCCTGCAAATGTAGACCAGCTGTTCATAAATAATGTTTTAAGAGTATTTTGACATTTCTGATTTTAATTAAGTGAACATGAATTTTACGAATTAAATATCATATAAACTGAAAAACTTGACCAGGCGTGGATGCCCTGATAAATTTCCTTTTATGTTTAACATAATTTTATCTTGAAAAGTTCCCCTTATTTGATCTTAAATTATTGAAAACTTCTGGACCAATGTCAACTGTTACACATGGATAGTGATGCCAAGGACAGTGATTATATTCTGTTTCTCTGGTTCTGCTGAAGCTATCCGTGTTAATTACTTCATGTGTTTGTTCACATTAAAGAGCTTTGCTAGAGTATGAACAAGTACTTATTCTAGGAAGATTTGGCATTTGACAATTTTTAAAACTATAAAGTGTTTTACATTATGGGATTTAATTTTTTTCAAATTCAATTGTCTCACTATTTAAAAACATTAAGCAAAGGAATATTTCTAATGAATTGAGAAATATGGTCAATATGGCCAAAGGCATTTTAATTCCAAATGTACTTTTGATTCAGTTTCCAGAGATTATCTGATGATCAACTGAATACCCAAACAGAAAAGAGCTGCTAAGTGAGCAAGGGTTATTATTCCAAGTTCTTAGAGCCTCTTCCTGGGGACAGTGTGTTTGTCTCTCTCATGAGCTGCTGTTCTGTGTGCCTTATAGAAAAGTATCTCTATAACACAGTACAGCTCCCAATATTGACAACAGATATAAATAAAGGAGCAGGGAGGAGTCTCAGGGAGATCTCTCCTGAGGAACATCAAGCAACCTGTTCAAAACAAAACCCAGCTTTGTACAGTTCAAGTGATTTATATAACCAGAGCATTTTTTCTTAAATTAATTTTTCTCCATTGTTATAGACTTATGGTTAAAAATGGAGGGAGTTAGAATGCTCCAGTTAACCCAGAAAGAGGTTTAATTTAGGTGCATAAAGTATATTAATATAGAGATCACGATGTGAACAATAATCGCGATCACACCGAAAGGAGTGAATGCTAGATCAGAGTAAGGCTGAGATTGCAGATACAAATAGTAAATCAAGCTCTTTGAATTTGTCTTAGGTCAGACCAAGCCTAGTACGTCATATGTTTGTTTGGTTTTTTACCAGATGCCTAGATATTGTTGCACAAGCATGAATGTTGAGATCTGCCTGGGTGGGCAAATATGATCTTTGAGATGCTCACTTTGTGGTTTGAAGGTAAGCAGAGAAAACGCCATTCTGATCTTAACAGGCTCATGATAGGCTAGTAGACATAACCACTTGTCAGTGCTATTATGTCAGAGGCTAAAGAAGAAGAGCAATCCTGTGTAAAATGACAGTATTCTCTACTTCCAAGTCAAGAAACACAGTAAAAGGTAAGTTTTTTGTTTTGTTTTGTTTTGTTTTTATTCTAGAACTAGATTGTTACGCATAGTGCAAAACCCACCTTCATCACAGTGAGATCCTATTGAAGCTCGTTAGTCCTGCTTGGTCTTTCAGTAAAGGGTCATTAAAAATGACACATGGGACCGGAACTGCATTGTGTTTTGTGCTCTTCAAACGTTAGATTGGTAAAATTTGTTATATTCATGACTAGTAACATGGGACTGCCCAGTTTGATACAGTGAATCTAGGGCAAACACTTCCAGCTTTTTATCATGCAACTTCCTCTCCCTCATCCCCTGCCAACTGTCCTCCAGGGTGATTAGTCAAGATCTCTAAACTATTTGTTAAAATGTGGATTGCTTCCTGTATTCACTACTCCATATCTGTACTGTCTGTGCACTAAGTGTTCTTTTCTTTCCCCCTTTGAAGCTTATCTTCCTTGATTTTTTTATTCCACAGGAGACTTGTCTCAGTTTCTCTTTGTCACAGTAATAAAATGCTCTGACAAAAGCAATTCAAGGGAGCTGGGGTTTAATTGTGTCTTATTCATCCAGAGGTTTAGCATCCATCATGACAGGCAACACTTGGCAGCAGGAGGGTGTGGAATGTGGCAGGAGCAAGAAGCCAATTGCTTGTATTATAGCCATACTTAGAAGGAATAGAACAAACAAGAAGTAGGGTGGGAGACAAAACATCAAGGCCTACAGTCTTAACCGACTTCCTCCAGTGACGGTCCACCTCGTAAAGTTTCCACAGTCATCCTAAACAGTATCACCAGCTGAGGACCTAGTGTTCAAACACATGAACCTCTGAAGGACTTCTCATATTCAAACTTCACCTTTCCACCTATGACGCCAACAAGCACATGGCCATCTCTTCATGCAAAAATCATTCAAGCATATTTAGTTCACATTTAACATTGCTAGAGGTTTTAGCAGTAGTTTTTTATGAGATTCAAGGCAGCTGACATGGGGGCAGAACATGCCTGACATAATAGCACTTGGGAGCCAGAGGCAGATGGATGTTTGTGAGTTTGAACCTGGGTTAGTCTACATGGTGTGTTCTAGGTCTTTCAGAACAACTGAATGAGACTAAGTCTCCAATAGGGAAAAGTAGAAACTCCTGATAATCTCTTAGCTATAGTCCTCTAAAAAAAAAACAAGAAACAAATTACATATTTCAACATAAAATGGAACAGAATTTCTAATTTGAAAGGAGGAGGTAAGCTCATAACTTAGAAAAATTGGACCAAACAATACCAAAACACAATAGGGGAAACTCCTGCCACTGGGTGCTTATTATTTATCTTACATCAAAAACAGTTGGGTAGTCCCATCCCAGCAGGACTTTTGCCCACAGCATACAGTGTTATCCATAGGCTGGCTCCACTAGGTCCTGCCACCTTACCTCATCAAATGTCTAATGGTTCTGTCACCTTGAACATCCTGTGATCTCCACTGAAAATATAGAAAATGAAAAACATTTAGTACAAACATAGTATTGATCTGTATTGCTGGGCACAGGAAACATACCCACATATTAACAAAGAATGAATTAAGAGTCCTTTTCTTACTGCCCTAGAGAAGAGTTATTTCCCCATTGAAAGTGGGGGGAAATCTTCACAGTTTGTGAACTGACTTGTCTGAGACTTTGTAAACAAATTTATCACTAGTCTGCATTGCCTGACTTTGGGGGGTTTTCTGAAACCATGAATGAAGACAGTGTGACTTCTATCTTGACCTAGGAAACCAGTGCTATGTGAACAACATTGTTAAGTTCTGCTAATATCACAGCACAGGTCATGGACCCCTTGTGCCTCAGATGCAACAGCCTCTGTGTAATGACTTCAGTCATACTGTATCTACACTCATGGAAAATAGAATGATAAAGAATTACAGATGGTTTATGAAACCTTAAGGCACACCCCACTATCACACTACCTTTAGAAAGATTCTGTCACCTAAAGGTTCTACACCCTTGGAGTTAGTACTGAAATACATGAGCCTATAGGGAACATTTCACATTCAAACTACAATAAGACCTAAGGAAATTTGACTTAATTAACTGCTAATTCTTCACACCAATTAAGTGTGCCTGCATTATTTCCTGAGTTTAGCATAAACTGCATTTGCTTCTATTGATGTGTTCTTCCGTAGTATTGATTTAAGTGAATGTAAGCCTTGTGATTAATTTAATAAAGAAAAGAGTATAATTATATATGCAAATTGCTAAGGTTTTAAGTTTTGTTATTATTATTCCAATGTAAGAGTTTTTAAATTGCTTTTTTAATTATTAATTTGCTTTGTATACTTGATGTTTCTTGTACTAAAGTGGAATTGTAAAAGATAGCTATATGAATTACTAGAATACAGTTAATTTTATGAAAAAGTAGATTTAAAACTTTCTTTTTGTTACTTTTGCTAAGCCCAGCAAGAAATTAAGGATTAACATGAGAATAAACTATGGTGAATTTTAAAAAAAGTTATTACTTACTATGGTCATGTAGCCCATAATAATTTGTCTCCTCTTATATTGTAGGGAAACTGATATGAGAGGAATTCACCTTTTAAAAGGGAAAACAACTAGAAAAGAAAGCATAACATTAAGTTGCTTTGCCGTGTGATCTGTAATTCAGGTTTATTATGTTCTGCTCATGTCTCTGGAAGGCCTGCTGTCTTCTAAAGGGAAACAATGGATCAGTGAATCTGGGGGAGGGCATATCTGGGGAGGGGGAAAAGAGGAGAAGTAGAAAGAAGGGAGGCTGAGGTTGAGTAGCATTGTAGGAGAGAATAATAAATTTTTAAAAAGGAGAAAATAAAATTTCTTTATACAAAATATGCAACCCATATATAAGGCAAACTTAATTGGTGTGAAGAATTAGCAGTTAATTAAGTCAAATTTCCTTAGGTCTTATTGTAGTTTGAATGTGAAATGTTCCCTATAGGCTCATGTATTTCAAAACTAACTCCAAGGGTGTAGAACCTTTAGGAGACAGAATCTTACTAAAGGTAGTAAGTGTATATATATATATATATATATATATATATATATATATATATATATATATATAAACTATTTCATGGATATACTACACACACACACACACACACACATATATATATGTCTATATTTCATGGATATATCCATGAAATAGTCATCATGATTATGATGATTTTTATGATTTGTATATATCATACTGAAATTTTGAAATCATTGAAGAAATGATTAATAGACTCAATTGTCTTTTTAAAGTATCAGGAAGTATATTTTAAAAAAGTAAACATACAATCACCCACTGTATTGTTAACTACTAACCTCTAATGTTAGGGTCTTAATGGCCAGTTTTAAACATTAACTGGATTAAGAATTTGCAGTAAATAAGAACTGTACTATCAACTTGGGTGAATTAATCTGTTTATGTTACTGATGTTTTTCATGATGGTTTCTTTATGTTTCTGTTCAAAAATAGGTTTGTCCTGTGTTCATGGGTTAATAGTAAGTCCTTATTATATATTACATAATCATAGTTGTTCCCTACATGTTACCTATTGTATTTTGATCTTGTGTTGTCATTCCCACAAGTACAACAACAACAAAAAAATGAGCACTGTGGCACTCTTTGTAACAAATGTCAGATATTTATTTGACATACAGTGAGTAACTCTGCATATCCCAACTCCGGACTTAGAGGAAATAAGATTCCTGTTTAGAAATTTTATTTCTTTATTTATTAAATCATATATGTATTCTAGATGCTTGCTATGCTTCAGTACATATCTCATATAAACATAGCACACATCAAACAAAACTTAGAGAGATAAAAGATAGGAAATGGTTCCCATGAACTCACAGATAAAGTACTCTGGGAATGATTTAGACATTCATTCTTCTGATCTATTTAAATCTTCCACACTCTTCATAATATGGCAAAATGAAGGTATCTAGCTCATTATTGAAAATCTGCATTTAAATGTTAATTTAGAAATATCTTTTCTGCATGCTGTGTAAAATAGTTTAATTTAGATGTTTCGTTTCTGAAATGGGATACAATCAATGCACCACTGCCACCCAGAATCCCCATGGTGAATAGAATTTTATGCATGATGTATTAAGTTAGAAAATCCTCTATAGTATGCAAATAATTACTTACATTTGAAATGTAAACTCATTAAAAACACTTAATGGAAATTTAAATATAGTCATCCTTTCAGGAACTCTTGGGCCTAGAAGTTTGCACATAAAAGTTTAAGAAATTCAGTAGGAGTTCAAACATACTTCACATGAAACATTTATCTTTTTCCTCTCTTATGCTTGAGATGCTTTGCACCTATCAAAGGAACACACACTGAGCAAGAATACTGTGAAAGAACGCTACTTTGGTTCTCCCTGGCAAATGTTAACAATGATACAGTTGGCAACATATTGATACTCTCAGCTATTTCCTGAGGAAAGAAAATTTGGAAAAAAATATCAATGTTATTGACAACAATTTGCCATTAGCCTCGGTTGTATTTAGAAATCTATCGAAGTACTATTCAAGAGGCAGACTATGAGTCTGGACCGTTCTGCACTGAAGTAAATCCTTGTCTTTGCTTTCACTGCTTCATAAAGAAGCATCTATCTACATGAACATGCTATCTTTACTTTCAAGAAGCTTCCTTCCATTCAAGCAGCTTATACACTTTGAAATTACCCTCAAAATCCCAAGGTTTCTCTTAATCTGAATGACAGAAATTTCACTTTTTCATAGGCTGTTCTGAATAGAATTAAGGGAGAATATTCATGTATTAATGTTGATATTCTGTGTCTATGTTCATACCCATCACTAGTTTTTTTGTGTGATCATTTCCTTTTCTTACCTTAGCTGAGAAGAAAGTTTCAAATAGCCTGAGCATGCTTTAAAGATATTGCTGTATTCAGACTCATTCAAATGAGGCTCATTGATGCTATTAGTGGGATTTTGTAACTACTATACATAGATATTATCTGTGCTACCATGTGATTTAGTAATCACTACACAACCATTATACATCATTAGATTCTCGGCAGTGCCAAGATGAGATATCATGATGCAGAATGGGTGATATCCTTGTCCATAGAGGGAACTTTACAGTGAAGACACAGATGCCATCTATCCTGTACAGCTTTACGTGCTAATGCAATCAGTTTAGTAGGAAAGACCAGGGAATACAAAGATTATTATCCCCACACTATTTGTGAATCTGCAAACTTCCCTACAGAAGCTAAAGCTTTTTATATGTGAAAGTCTAATTGAAGATTTGTACTACACAATATAACACAAATACTAGTAGATGGGCATTATGGGCACATGCCTTTAATCAGCACCAGGAGAATTCAAGACCAGCTTGGTCTACAAATCAAGTTTCAGGATAGCCAAGGCTACATAGAGAAACCCTATCTTGAAAAACAAGCAAACAAACACAATAAAACATACAACTACTAGTAAATTTTAAAGTAAGTTCAGAATTCAAATGAAATAATACATTTTAGGTGCATAATTTACTTGGTAAGTTGTTTTTTTTGAGTTTTTTCATTTGAAACTCTCCATGAATTTTTAACTTTAAGTTATTAAATATTTGTTTGAAAATCTCATTTCTGAATTCTAGATTTGTGTTATTTCAACTTTTCCCCATCTCTACCCAATTCATGGTGTGTTTACCCAACTCCTCAAAGCATTGAGCTATTATTATTATTGTCGTTAATGTTACCTACGTTCTGCTCAGTCTATTCAATACTGCTTATGCATATATATGTTGAAGGGACATACATGTGTCTTAGGAAAAGGATAACCTATCACAAGATTCATCTCTGGAGAAGTTTAATTCTCCATCTCTCAGTAGTCACTAATTTCCCCTCATCTCAGAATTAGAACTTTTGAGATTCACCAGTAAGCATTGTTAAGTCAACTGGTGTCATTTTGCTGGTCTTGTTTAGGTGATGATATTAAGATTTTATGTGTATAGCTTCACTAACATATATATGTGTGTGTGTGTGTGTGTGTGTGTGTGTGTGTGTGTGTGTGTAACACCAAGCTGATGTTGCAGTCTTCTGCCTCTTACCATCTTTCTTCTCTATCTTTCAAGATGTGTTATTGAGTTTTAGGTGTAAGGATTCTGCTGTTGATGTGAAAATCAGGGTCAACTAGCCAAAGGTCTCTATTTTAATCCTAGCCTACTACCTGGGACTGGTGATAACAACTCTAGAGGAAAGACAATCAAAGTCCTTTTTCTAAACCAATATAACTTCTATTAACAGTCTAAATGCTTGCCCTTATAGCCACAGGTAAGTATTGCTCTTACCCCTCTCCAAGGAAAGTTCTTTTTGCAACATATTGAGACTATTCTGAGATCCATCCTCTCCGAGTCCAAATATAGAAATTAAACATAAACAGCATCCCGGTTATAGAAATTGAAGAAAATTTGCTCTACGTGAATGAACCAAATGGAATGATGCTAGTTCAGGGAGAACTGCTGCTGAGAGTTGCATCCTATACCAACTTCTCCCCATCAAGCCTGGCACTGTTTTCTTAACTTTCTGTTTCTCAGTCTTCTAGCTTTTGTAATATGTATATAATGTACATCATAAAGTACTTGACTTTCTATTTGTAGCCTGCTGGACTTCCAGCATTTTATGGCATAAAAGCAACAATAGTGTTTAAATGGTGTTGGCTATGTCAGTTTCACTGGGGTCTGTTATAAAGTGGCCTTTGCCATATGTACCTGTACATCCTCTAATAGTTTTACCTGTCAAATTAACTTTAATAATGGCAACAAACTGTGTATTAACAAAATAAATTTATGAAAGCAAACAGAAGAAAGAAAACAACAACAAGATTGAGACTCTAATACATTTGCTCAAGGACTCAATTCTTTTCTAGTATCTTTCCACCTGCATACCAAAGAAATCATACTATCAATAAACAATCAGAGAAAATGATATTTTATTTTATTTTTGGGTTATAATTTCACTCACTGAATCAAGCTGCCAGTGTTTTCTGTTCCTTCAAACCACATTGTACAAATAATAAACATGACTAACAGAACAGGTAATTGTCTCCTTTATTTGGTCTTCAATCAACACATGCATTCTTATGCAAGCACAAAAAGGCAAAAATTTTGAGGGTCTCCCACTAAACCCACCCCACATGCCTACCCAAGAGTATATTCTCACTCCAGCGCTACTGTTAGCTGTTCTAATCATGAGAAGAACTAAACTTCACAGCTGAAAACACAGACAAAAGACTTTGTGAGGAATAATAAAAGTCTTGACAGATAATTATGGAAATGAACCCACTAACTCCAGGATTGAAGGTGAACAAGACAGTAATGGCATGTAAGGGTTGTGTTTATACAGGATACAGTCTAACCCTGGCAACAATAGTTGGACTCAAAACCATTCTCAAAGCCACACATGGATCTGCCTGCACGAGATAGACTTCTCAATGTGTTGCAAGACTTAGTAGCAACCACTGTCTGAGAAATAAGCTGTTCCTGGAGTGCCTTCTAGGCAACCAGGATTCCTTTCCAATGTAAGGCTTTGGCATGCTCAAGACTCTATTTTCCTCAGAGGGAGCACAGCTAAGCACCTATAAATGAAATCTAAACGTAAAACGTAATGAAAAAGTAAATCACAGTGAAAGGACTAATGCGTAACCACTGACCAATAAACGCATGGATTGAATGGATCCAAGAATGATTTTACAGCAGCCTGACTGACAGAAAGCACAGGGGAAAATGCTGCGGTAGGAACACCAGATACTGTACTCTAGGAGATTACCTTGGTAGACAAGCTATCAAATCAATGCAAGGAAAATGGCCCCTTTTACCATTATTAGTTGGCAGAGTTACTAATGTATATAAAATATATTATTTTTATCAAAACAATAACTTTTGAAATAAAGAGACAGAATCTCATGATACTGTCACACACACACACACACACACACACACACACACACACACACACACACACACACACCATATATATATATATATATATATATATATATATATATATATATATATACATACTGTGTGGAGAAGCGGGTTCTAAAATACTGTTTTTGAAGGTACTCAGATGGTAGTTTTGGAAATACAGGCTTGAATGTGATTAAGGATCTAAAGGAAACAATGCCTTCCCTTTCATACACAATCCTATGAACATGGTCCGATCCGGATACTTAACCCTAAAATGAAACTTTAAATTCCTGGGTGTAGCTGCTCAGTTTTGCAATCCCAGTAGTCTGAGAGAAGGGAGATAGCATGATCTCTTTCAATTGCTTATGCAAAAATTCCAACCAAATATTAGTGGAAAAAATGTACTAACATGGATTATTGGAAATGGCAGTGGGATTTCTAATAGAAAGTCATGTTGGATTGTTATTTGAAAACCAGTGTTAAAGTCAGCCAAATGAAAGAAAACCATATGATCATCTCCTCAGACTGAGGAAATAATGTCTGATAGGCTCACATTGTTTTCTCCCTTGGCATGGTCAGTCAACTAGAGGCAGATGGAATTTATCAACCCAATACTGACAGAATACCCATCAGGACAAATTGGAAATTGCCTGCTCTTTTCCTTTTTTACCTCAGTGTACTGGAAGTCTAAGTCCATTATACAAGTAAAGATAGAAAGAATTCTAAATATAAAAGGACAACATATCCCTTATCTGTAATTATATGTAAAAATCCTAAAGAATCTGTCAAAATCCTTGCAGAACCTGTAGAAAATTTAACAATGTACAAACTATCCCAAGTTAACATGTCAAAACAATCCAATATCCGTATATTGGAAAGAAATGCCTGGAAAATAAACTTAAGGATGTAGGTATATTTAAAGTGAAATATTTCCATTAAATAAGAAATTTGGTACTCTACCGTATTGCACACTAACAAAAAAACAACTAAAAAATATTTTGTCAAATAAACTAATGAAATTTATGAAATATGAGTACAGTTGAGACTATAAATCTCTGCTGAAAGAAATAAAAGAAGGGATCAAGCAAACAGGAAATTCTTGGTTTATGGGTTGGAGCATTTATTCTGGTGAATGGCCATGTATACATACGTGTACAATTACTCTCAACATATCAATTTTTTTATAGACATTAACAAGCAGATTATAAAAATTTCTATGGACATGCAAGGGGGGATTCTGCTTTCAAGGTCACTCAAGTGGTTAGAAGATTTTTTTTTTTTTTTTGTGGTTTTAGGACAGAGGTGATATTTTCTTGCAGCAGTGTATCTGCTCAGTATCACTCTGCATATATTTTAGGGTTCTTAGGCTAAACTCAGCACATTTCAGAATCAATAATGGCATGAGGAATATTTTTATTTTATATGATTTCCTTCTTTATAATCCTATTTTACTATTAGGATTTTCTAGAATGACATTAGTCCACCAAATATTTTTCCTAATTTAACGTCTGATTAGCAACTTCTTTTTTCCTGTAAAACCCTACCCAAACAGCACTTTGAATGTGATTTTGTTACTGGGCAAAGGGTTGTCAGAGTATTCTTCCTGCAATACTATACTTTAATAGAAGTGTACAAGTGTCTACATTTCAAAATCCTTTAAAATTAATGGGTTACTAAAAATTGTTTCAAACAGATAAGTCCCTAAACTATTAACTTATTATCTGGAAAAATAAAATTTTTGGATTGTTTTCATCCACAGTAAGTATAAAATATAATATGTAAGGCCGATTTGAACGCAGATTAACATCCCTTATTTATTTGTTTCCTTTTGGCTAACTTTGACAATTAATTGCCTGAGAATTCAAAATCAACCATCTATTACTTTTAAATTAGATCTTACACATATTTCACTTACTTAAATAACAAAACAGGAGCTAGGCTAATGTCCATGCTGTCACAACTCAGATCACATTTATTCAGGGGAAGGAAACTTATAGTACAAAAGGTTTACAGAAAGCATTTCCCTTCTTTTGTAGTTTACACAGTTCTGTGTAGATCTTAGAGTTGTAGCTTGAAGCCCCATGCTATATTTATATAATATAGGTAATTACTACACAAAAAGAAGATATACCATGAATATGAAAGAATAAACCAAATGTGAGCAGATATACAGGACTGTAGTCACTGGATAGACTGAATGAATACTGGTTCACACTGGTAGTCAGCTTCCTTGATATGACCTTATCTTTTCCCTACATTCTACAATTCCACTTGATCTACTCTTAATATACTGTGCACCTATCACCTAAGAATACTAAACCTTGAAGCAACAAAGACGACCTGCCCACAAACAGCCATCTAAGTATTTCTTACCCTATGGTAAAACATGTAACAAGCTTACATGAAGTTAGCTAATACTTCACTTTTTTATTGACTTTATTATACAGGAGTGATAGGGGAAATTTTTATATATATATATACATTTAAAAGGTGAATGCTTTAGTATTTTAAATAAAATATTATGTAGTAATATTTGTCAATGGGAATTTAAATTTTCAAGATGTTTTTGTCTTAAATTGTCTCATGAGTGAGAAATAATAGAAGACAGATGACCAGGATTTATAAATAGTTAAAAATCTCTGGCTGTTTACCAGCAGAGATTTAATCAGGGATTCAATCAGAGATTTAATTTCCCACCAATTGTGAAACTCTGTTGTCAATGCAATTAAATTTAAAATTGTAAACAATGTATCATTTTCATTCTTGCCAGATCAATGCTGATCTGTTTTGTTACTTTTATAGTGTAGATTTACATTGATTTATGGGCTTAGATGAATTTAGGTGGTTTATATTATATCACTATTAATACCTTTCTGCTATAAAACAATGATAGTATGGATGGATTACAAATTTCATTAAATCTCACATATAAATACATATTATTCAAATTTCAAACTTAAAATTAAGTAAGAACATACTGTTATAAAGTTTTAATGCACAATGTGTTAACTTTCTTAAAGAATAGAAAATTATTATATAAAAGAATATCTAATATCCAATACTAAAATATTCAATACTAAAATCTAATTATATTAAATTTAAATATAAGATATTTGTAAAGTTAAATAAAAGCCACATTATTTTCTGTGTTTTAATGTTCCAAGTCATGGGACTGGCAGGGAGTTGGGAGTCACCTAAGCCTCAGTGTGTGCCCACCAAGTCTCCGGTTCTTGTCCTACTCTACCTTACCAAACTTCCTGGCATGGTCTTACGTCCCACATAGCTGTTTTAATATCCAAGAAATATTTGACTCTGGTAAACGAGTAAAATCAGGAGGTCCCTTACTGCAAACAACAGGCAGGAATGCATTGCCAAACGAGGTAGGAAAGACAGATTGTAACTGAAGAAATTTCATGATTCTTTCTTGAAGTAACAGGCTACATAGACATTCATCCACAGTGTTGGATCCAGCCTTAGTCTGCTGTTCCTGATTGCTCCTGCTGCAGGAACTGTTGTCTCTATCATGGTGGTATACTCTGTGAGAATTCACTATTAGCACAGAAGGCACTTAAAAACATCTGTATTGTGAAGAGTTGACATAGAGTTCATACAACAGCCTGGTCCTTACTTACTCTAATTACTTTATTTTTAATTAACATACTTTAATATGCATGTATCTTTGTTATTAGTTATCCTGCTTCAAATTATTATTCATAGTTTCTCATTCGTAATTCTATAGGAAAGCGGTGAGATGGTAGAGTGAATACATTAAAAAAACATTTTCTATGCGGTAGAAGTAAATGTTAGTTTTACAAAAAGCTTGAGAAATATTTTTGATTACATTTTTAAATGTGCTGAATACAGTTCACATACAATATTTAACCAAAAAGAGATGTAATATTAATATAGGGAACAAAATTAATTCACCATCTCTCCATTAAAGGTTGGGAGCTAAAGGTCTGGCACAGTGTATCTGCTTCCTCAGAGAAAAGTTGCCTTTGACTTATCATGATACTTCTTCACTAAAATAAGTTATCCCAAGAGGCCTGTTTGAAGCAGGGAAAAACTGCAGGCAGGGAAGAGCTCATTTGTATAAATTCTATTCCCACTGTGGCTCTCCAATATGGAAATATGGTTAACATAAGAAAATGATTTTTGAAGGATTTAAGCTATAATAGGCTCTTTGAGATGAAGAGGTCACTGTGTCCTGGACTCAAGTCAGACTGAAGCAGGATAAAGACTCTTTAAGTATTTAACCTATTATGAAAAACTGAGGGTGTTATGATCGCTAAATTACTGCCTATAGTGGGAAAACTGGTTTTAGTAGCTGGTTTGAGAAGGCTAATTTTGTGAACAGAAGGTATATTTAAAAGTAATGCAATAGTTTCATTCATATTTCAAGACATTAGCAAAAGGCAAAGTGGTTTATAGAAAACACAGAGAAGACATCATTCCACTTATATTCTGCTTCCAAATAAAATTCTTTGCATGAAAAGGTATTTTAAAAATTCCTCTGAAAGTCTGCTCATGGTTTTAATGAATCAATATATTAACATCCTAGTGCTCTTTGCTCAGCTTTTACTTTTCTTCTAATGCATTTAGAGTGATGTTCGATCAGTCATGCTTTATAATCCATTATTTTTCTTGTCTCTGATAGAAATCAATTTTTGACACTGGAAGTCTGAGAATGTCCAATGAAAGCCAACTGACTTTGTTGGATCAACTCTATTAACAATAGTGTACACACACACACAAACACACACACACACACACAAACACACACACATACACACACCACACACACATTCTCATATGTGTTTTTTCAAGTCAATCTAAAGATGTTCAAATCAGTCTGGCATTTAATACCTCATCTATCTATAAAAGCTGGACTGGCAAGGTACCAATTTAAATTGTTTTCACACTAACTTTTTTATATTTTCTGTAATTCCAGAGATGTCCTAATGAGATTTATATGTAAAGAGGAAGTTTACATATACTAAGAATACTGAAGTTTTTTCTAACATGTTCCTCTTCAGCGTTTCAATCATTATGTGAAAAGAAACAAAATGAAGGTGTTTATAACTGTCATCAATCTGTCACTATAACTATGCATACAGACATAGGCTTCCTCTATGATTCCTGACTGTATCACAGGATGTAAGTGCATCATATCATTAGTCTATATTCCAAATGCTTCATTTGAAATAATAATAGTAATGATAAAAATAAATTGTTTTATATATATATATTATATATATATATATATATATATATATATATATATATAAATGACATTGTGGTTAAAAGCCATCTGTAACTTCACATCGTTCCACCCATCCACTTGTTCCCCTCCCAGAAAATGACTCTGAGACTTCTTTTTTTTTTTTTTTTTTTTTTTTTAATCACATCGTAATTTACTTATTTACACAGAGGTTATAAACACAAAAAGGCAGGATGTGGGGAAGGGAATGGCACCGGAGCATAGGTGTTCAGGGGGAGTACAGATACCTTTCAGAACAGGGTATCAGCTGGGTGTAGGTTCAGGGGACAGGTCACTATGGCTCTGCCTATGATTCACTTGTCCTTATCTAAGTTGGTACTGTCCACCTAGGCTGCCTACTTATAAGACCTATGACTACTAGGTCTGGTAAATTTCCACAGAAGCTGCCTGTTTATAATAGCTTATAGCCTTCTGTTTTCAGTGTTTTTCCACAGAGACCCAAGAATTTGTGTTAGCATGTATGTATGTCAGGCCCATTGCTGACTTTAGGCCTTAAATAGGCTGACTAACTTTGTGATACAACAGATAGATAATTTGGTAGCAAAACCTATTCAGATACATTATCATAAGTTAGCTACGGAGGACCACAAAACTCAAGATGAGGTTGTTACTTTATCCAGGGTGTTCCTCAAACCCATCTCCACCCAACCTTAAAGAGGGGACTTCCGCCCCTAGACCAAGCAGAGAGAGGCCACCCAGAACCCTCTCTGACTGGTGATCTGAATTCTTGCTTAGGCTGCGAGGCTAAGCACTGCAAGGGAATATAAATATAACTTAAAAATATCTGTCTGGGTTCCCTGAGGGACAAGCCTGACTGCATAGGGGTTGATGTCAAAAGTATCCCCCTCCAGGAAAAAGACATCGGGATGGGTATGGCCCTCATGCCTCACTGGACAACGACAGGAAGATCGGAGCCATTACAAGGTCCCCTTCAATTATTGGAGGTCAGGCCTCTATTCCTGCCTTCACAAGAATAGAATCGCCAAGGCCCTTCTATACTTAGAGAAGGGAGGAGATGTCAGGAGCAGCCCTGCATATACACTAAAGGACTCTGAGACTTCTTATATATAAATAAAATACTCGGGCCAATAGCTTTGGCTCTGTTCCCTGACTAGCTAGCTCATATCTCAATAATCCAAGTTTATTCAATTCTCGGTGTGCCACATGGCTGGTTACTTTCTTCTTAGTTTCATGCATCTGTCTTCTCTTAAGAGTTTCAGGTAAATCTCCCAGACCTCATTACCTCCTAACAGCCTCTCTCTTCCTCCCTGTTGACTGCCTAAGGTAATAGGCCAACAGCATTTTATGGACAGGTGAAGTTTCTATATAGTACAAGGGACTCTCTCTACAATACATATGTTGTCTCATTTATATTCTAAATAATTCTCTTTTATCTGTTTTTCACTTTTTGATACTGGAGAAGTAGGGGTTTCATACTGTTCTATAAATAAACTGTGTCCATGGAGTCACTAAGTAATAGAACCAAGATTCAAAGCTAAGAAATATCTAAAAGCTAAGAGATATTTTTATGAAATATCTGCAATTTTCTACTATGTATAATATGACCTGATACACTAAAAGAGTTTGCTCTATATGAGTTTTGCCACTTATTATTATCAGAATTATTGGATATCTCTTTTTTAATTTAATTTTTTTTTTTTTGCTTAGTACTGAATTATTTCTGCAGAGTTAGCTAATTCTTTGAGGTATCACTCACTCATTCCAGACCCTGACTTAGACTTGTAGACAAAACTCTGACCTACATCAATCTAAGCTTGCTTTCTTACATTAGACTCTAGATAGACAAATCATTTGTCTAGATTTTATACCACTTATGTAAAATGCATAGGGGAAGAAATACATTGAACTTTATATTTTGATTAGATTGCATAATGTCTGGCAATACATAATGGTGTATCTAGGGATGAGACTAGTGTTAAACACTTTTATTATTTATATAAAATGTCTACACATAACCTCATATAATATTTGAGTTCACTTTCATTTTGACTTGTGGTCTCTTATGAGGTCAGATTTACAATTTCCAACTAGTAGCAACATGGTGTTACTCAAAATATATTGGATTTTGAAGCATTTTTGACTATGGATATTTAACCTGGTATACTTCTTCCTGTAATCTAGGCTCTTCACTTTCTGCCTGAAGTTAAATCAAGAGAGAGTTGTTCTCTTTGATAAATACTTTTAAAAAGTAAATATATATGGCATGAACATTTATTAAATTTAATCCATGATGACTCTGAGTAAGAAATGTATTTTAGTATCTTAATTTTATTTAAAAGCACAATGGAAAAGTACCAGAGAAGAAATAACATGAAGATATATTGACTGGAATCAAAGGTAGAACATGTACACTTTTCGAATAAACTGTTAGACATATAGAGTTAAAATCATTTCTAAGATGTAACATGTTAATAAGCACAACATCAGTTTGTATTTGTAAAAGATCGCAGGTCTATACATTTGCACAGTGTTTGCTCACTTGCAGAATGTTTCCAAAGAAAAGAGTCCATGTTTTGACTACAGATGTGAACCTAGTTTCTGGAATATTATGGGTAATGATTCTAGAAGCACACGTGCTCAGTGTCCTTTAAAGTACTACTCATCCTAACGTTATCTCTGCATTTGAGGTTAGAAACCTATAGCTCAGATATTGAAATGACTCGTGATCTTCCAGATTTCAAGGAATGACACCAGGTATGCAGCTCTCACCTTAATCCTAAGCATTGCCTTTCTTTGTGCTAGCCTGTGTGACCAAGGTTGTGAAAGATAGTCTACCTTATAGTCTATATGGTTGAGAGTGTGTGTGTGTGTGTGTGTGATATTTTCTATAACGAAGAAGCTTTCTGACATATACATTATCAGTTTATATAGGAAGAAAGAAAAACTTTACTGTTTGATTTTAAATTATTTTAGATTTTATTTATTTATTTATTTAGTGCATATATATATATATATATATATATATATATATATATATATATATTGCTTGGATGTACATATGTACTGGCAAAGTCAGTAAAGGGCTTTGTTCCCCCATGAGATGAGAAATATGGTTGGTTGTACACAACTATGTAGGTTTTAGGAATCAAACCTCAGTTTCTGAAAGTGTGACAATTGCTCATAATCTCATGCTCATGCTTGATTTTTAAATGTTACTTTTTACCTTGATGTTTTCTTTTATGGGATTTTGTTTGTTTTATGATATAAAATTGAGATTATATAAGACCAAGTTACAATATAAATAACTTATGTAAGTTATTATATAAGACAAAGGCTAAGATATGTTTTAGGTATTTTCTTAATTTGTGTTGATGTCTCATAATTTCCTATTTCACTTTGAATGATGATTTTTACACAGATACTTGTACAATTTCAAATATCTAAACCCTTTTCAGAAGTAAGGTTAATCACTGCAACCAAAAAAGAAAAAAAAAAAAAAACGTGTGACTCAATTTGCCACCTCTCTTCATTAGGGTTTACTGCTGTGAACAAACACCATGATCAAGGCAAGTCTGCCAAAAACAACATTTAATTGGGACTGGTAAGCTTACAGGTTCAGATGTTCAGTTCATTATCATCAAGGCAGGAAAATGCTAGCATCCAGGCAGGCATGGTGCAGGAGGAGACAAGAGTTCTACATCTTCATCTGAAGGCTGGTAGTGGAAGACTCACTTCAAGGAAGATAAGAAGGTCTTATATCCCACACCCACAGAGACCCAACTAATACAACAAGGCCACATCTATTTCAACAGGGCCACACCTTCTAATAGTGCCACTCCCTGGGCCAGGCATATACAAACCATAACATCACCAGAGAATGAATTTTTCAGAGCTTAGAGATAATATTTTGTGGTAAAAGTTCTTGCTGCAATCAGGAACACCAGAATTTGGATTCCCAGAACCCACATAAGTATTATCTTAGCATCAGAAAGTAGAGATAGAATTACCACAGCAATCTAACTAGTGACATTAGCCACATTAGAAAGCTCTGTGGTTGACTGAAATACCTACTTTCATTGAAAAGATGGAGATCAGTCCAGAGTGATTCTCCACACAAACCACTGGCATTCATGTACATTCACAAACACAAATGTATGTGCATCTTGTCTATACACACGAAGATGAAGAAAGAGAAATATATTTTTATGGGAAATTTTAAATAAGAAAATATCACTAACTTTAAACATGAATACTTTTTTTCTTTTACTTTATGACTAAGAAATATTGCATCAATTACACCTTCAGGAACGTTTCCTTAGGAATTCCCTCAAATATTTCATATAACAATAACTTGATTCTAGAACAGATTTGAGATACAATAATTTTGCATAAAAGGATCATCTGGCAAGATGCTAGGCTAGGTTGATTTCAAATGTCCACAGCAAATAAAAGTAGTTAATAAGGTATTTAATATGCACTAATACATTCCAAGATTATTTATAAATCACCACAAAGAAATTGGATATACATAATAATTGAATCTACCCTATTTTCTAAGCAAGTAATTTATTATAATAATATTGACATAATTTAACCTACTTTCTGTTACTATAATGTACTGAAAACTGACTTAAATTTATATTCATGTATCTGATATGTCATAAATCTGTATATCTATCCATTCAGTTTATATATCTACTCATGAATTTGAAAGTTCATCAACTAATTTTATTGTTTAATTGAGCTGTTTCTTACCAGGAAATATAATAAATCACCCCACATTCTGACCAGAAATACTTAATAGACACTACATATAAATATATAATATAGATATAATACAGCTGTATAGATAACCTTACTTTCCCATTAGCATTTTAATTTCAGGTATCAGGTTCTGAGTGCATTGATTATGTAATCAGCCTTGAATGACTTAATTACTTAATTATAATTATATGATGCTCCCATTGCCTTAAGAAGTAAATCTAGGTATTCAAATCTTGGCTGAATCTCATTCTATTTCCTTTCAGTATCTGGCTATATGTGACTAGAAATATAAAAGTTACATTCACCCATGGCAGTGACATTCTCTAGTGTTATGGTTTCAATACTAAATCCTTCCTACCTGTAAGACTGATGCAACAGGATGATGAGTTCAAGATCAACATAAAGAAACTCCATCTCAAAACAAATAAATGAGGAAATATTACTAAAGCTAATAAAGTTCAAACAAGTCTCAATGCAATCAAATTCTATTACTATATATTTCAGTTATATCCAACCACTTCTCAGTTAGCCTGACTTCTTACCACATTTCCAACTTCAACCTAGATTACAAGGAAAAGAAACTATATCTGTCAGAGAAGCATCAAAGTAAAGCAAAATTCATAACAAATGTGTATATTAGAGATTTCCTAGAACTTATTGGCCATTTAACTTACTTAAGATTTATTTTCCTTGGTGGAAAGTTTGTTTTTAGACTGTTATTATGAACATCAAATAACTTTTGTAAAATTCCATGAAACACACAAAATAATTTAATAGCAAGGAAAAGAAAATTGATTATATGTACATTAACTCCTACCATGCTCACTGCATCAAAGCAAATTAAAATGATTGTCCAATTTTCTAATTATGTGCTTTACTCTGAAATCTAGCCTCAAGCCTATAAATTAAGTGCTGCTGATGGTGCTTTGAACACTTAATCACCTCGACTTTCAGATAAAATGAAATTAGATAATTGTATTGACAAGTTATTTTTGGTTTTCTTTTTTTATTCTTTTTCATTCTGTCAGGTGTCTGTCTATGTCTCTGTCTCTCTGTCTCTGTCTCTCTGTTTCTGTCTCTGTCTCTCTGCCTCTCTGTCTCTCTCTCTGTTTCTGTCTCTGTCTCTCTGTCTCTCTGTCTCTGTCTCTCTGTTTCTGTCTCTGTCTCTCTATCTCTCTGTCTCTGTCTCTCCCTCTCCCTCTGTGTATATGTGTGTGTGTGCATGCGTGGTTTTGTAGTGTTAGAGATGGAAGCAATGACTTATTCAAGAAAGACTTCAGAGTTGCCACTGAGCTATGTCCCCAGCCAATCTATAGTATTTTATCACACATTACTTTGATTTAATGATTTAAAAGTTTCTTGATCTTCCCTGAGTCGTTTATTTGTCTTGTAAGCCACATCCAATGTGTGCAAATGACCTGCAAGGTTTGCTAATTTAAAAAGAAACTTGCAAAAAAGCAAAGATACATCTTTGTTTTCTGGAAGGATTATAATTATAAATATATTCCAAGATGGGAGAGTGACAAGTGATATGGAGTCAGAAGTCAGACAGAACAGAGAAAACTGCTATACACAATAATTGAGTGTCTATATACAACAAAAGAGATGAGGGGTTATACAACCAAGCCATAAGATAACCTCAAAATAAGTTTCCTCACAGTCTTTATACACACATTCCAAATTAAACTATTATTTATGGCAAATAATAAATTAAGATTCTAAAAGTAATACTTATAGGTTTGTCACAATTTTTAGGTAAACAAATGTGTTATCACATTGAAGCAAATCTTAGTTAATTCTAGTGCTTTTTATACAGTTAAATAATTATTTTAAGCCTGAGATAAAAATCCCAAACTTTATTTATATATATAAAAAAAATTATATATATACAAACTGAGATAAATCCAAGTTGATTTTGTCTTCATTTCAAATTTAAGTTTAAGTAGATAAAATGGAAAGAGATTTTATATTCTTAAAATGTTTATATTAGATGCTTGACAGACAGTAATACTGAATTAAATAAAATAATTAATTTATTATTTATTACATAATAGTATTATTTTTTTGTGTTCCTATAAAATTAAAAATGGGAATGAGTCATGTTATCTTGTCACCAATTATAAATAAGACAGTAGGTTGTTTCTTATGGATTCTCCAAGAACTAAATCAAACCATGAGAAATGCATCCAAATCTGTATATAAGAAATATATTGAGCTATAATATACACATAGCAATATAATTTACATGTTTCAAATGTTGAATGGGTCATTAAAATAAAATAATAATTGAACATTATTTAAAAATATAATATAGAGCCTAGGATATTAGAAAATACTCAGTTGTGAAAAAATAAAAGGATGAAATCCTTCACAAAGGAAGAGGGGTCTTGTAAATAATCCATCCACATTCCTGGTAACATAGGCTAGTACCAAGTCCTTTTATTCCCCAGTATATAAAATTATTACAAAGAAATTCATCATGACTTTCATCACAGACATCTAATACCAATGGTGTTGCCAAGTTCATTCCTCACTGAACAGTGCATATATCAGAAACCATGGTTGCCTTTCTTGTCAGAAAATAAAACAAAAGAACAGTGACAACGTGAGAATGATGCCCAACTCTGAGCGGTGGCGTGTGAGTGGCTGCTGTCTCTAGAAGAGCCAGTGTAATGGAACACTGGCAGGCAGGCTGGCTACAGACTCAGACCATCTGCTCAGCACAGACCTCCAAGAGATCGTCCTGTCCCATGATGGATAGCTGGAACGTTGTCAGTATTCTGACAAACTCAGTAAAGTAAAGCCGTTAATGATGTATTTTAAAAAGCAGTATTTCAAATCTACCCCAACACTCTACAGAGGTTTGCTTCTTCCATAATGATACTTCTAGAATAAAAACAATATTGCTTAACATCATTTGTGTAATAATTTTGCTTCTATTAAATAACGATTCATACAGCAAACCTAAGCAGGTAATAGAAAAAATTCTCAAAGGATATTTAAAAACCCTAAGTAGAAAATTAAAAGAGCAATTATAAACCAGCCCCTTCATATTAGTAAAAGGATATTTTGTTGTTTTTTTTTCAGTTTTGGGAATGAAATATTATCCTTATGCATAGTAGGTAATGGTAATATAATTTTTTTTTATTTTTTATAGCCTTGCCAGATTGATCATATCATTCTGAATTTTTAATTACTTACCAATTTCCAAAAACATGATTCAAGTAAAGTACTTTGTGAATTTTAAACTGAAACTGAATAAGAAAAGTTAGGATGCTTGCAACTGGTGGATTGGAAATGAACAAAGATACCATGTTCGCGTAGCCAGGAACATTACTCTATTCACAAAGGGACTGCAGGCTGGGATGCCTGTATGCCCAGCTGCGCAACTCACCTTGATATCACTGAGCTAATGAGATTATGCAAATGTGAAGTGTATATCTAATTAAACATCCCAAATATAGAAAGACTTTTGACAAATTCTGTGCATAAGTACGTTTATACTAGGACAAAAAGATAGTATTTTTAAATAAACAGATAATTTTGAGGAATTTATTACAATGTTAAGAAAGCTAATATGTAGCTATTTGCAAATAAACTTTCTCCAATGCCAAACTCAAAGCTAATACTAGGCTTTGATATTGTATGTATCTAGGGCAAATGCATCTTTTCATTTTAAAGTCATTAATTATGAACAAACACTTCCTAATTTTAACAGTCACAACTTTTTTCTTCCTTATGCAGGCTTGAAGTCTAAAAGCAGGACATATGTAGATTAAAAAAACAACACAACTCATAGATCTCTCATCAACAGATTTGAAATTTCAATGCAAACTACACCATCTAAATTAATATTTCTTCTACTGTAATTTGTAGAAACAATATTTAAGCAGCAAGATTGATGTGATGATCTAAAAAAAAATGTAGGCAAAATGCCTAAGCGTCTCATACACATAAAAGACAGTTAATAAGTCATAGCTAATAAGTTATAGTTAATAATTCTGATGATGTATTATTACTACAAATGAGGAGCACTCCTTATTCTTAGTGCATAATCTATCTGCAGTCACCAGAATAGTGTGAATTCTGCAAGCAGAAAGACCACATGTTAGCCACACCCTTCTACCTGAGCCTCTGTCTAACCTTCTCTTTCACCTTTATAGCAAAGAGAGTAATAGTACCTGAATTGGAAATTAAAGTAGAAAAATGTCTATTTTTTATTAATCATTTTATTTGTTTACATTTCAAATGATATTCCACTTCCCAGTTACCCTTCCACAAATCCCCATCCCATTCTCTTTGCCTCTATAAGAGTGCTTCTCCACCCACTCATCCACTCCCACCTCACCCTCTAGCATCCCCTATGGTGGGTCATCAAGCTTGCCTCCCCTCCTTGTGATGTCAGATGCTACATATGTATCTAGAGTCATGGCTTCCTCCATGTATACTCTTTGGCTGGTGGTTTAGTCCTTGGGAGGTCTGGATGGTCCAATTAGTTGATACTGTTCTTCGTTTGGGTTTCCAATCCCTTCAGCTCCTTCAGTCTTTCACCTAGCTCTTCCACTGTGGTCCCTAGCCTCAGTTCAATGGTTGGCCATGAGTACCTGCATTAGTCAGGTACTGGTTTAACCTCTAATAAAACAGCCATATCAGGCTCCTCTCAGCAAGCGCTTTTGGCATCAGCAATAGTGTAGAGGGTTTAGTGTCTGCAAATGGGATGGATCCCTAGGTGGGGCAGTCTCCAGATGGCCTGTTCTTCAGGCTCTGTTTCATTTTTTTTCTATGTCTTTCATTTGGACAGGATTATTTCAGGGTTAGAAATTTTAAGCTATGTGACTGGCTCCATCCCTTACCTGGGGACCATGCTGATCTACTTGAGATGGTCTCTATAGGTTGTATCTCCCTGAGATGGCTCAGCAGTTAAGAGCACTTCCAGAGGTCTTGAATTCAATTCCCAGCAACCAAATGGTGGTTCATCACATCTGTGGGATCTGGTACCTTCTTCTGGTGTATCTGAAGACAGTGACAGTGTACTCACCTACATAAAATAAAGAAAATGTCTTTAGAGCTTTGTCTAGCATTGGTTTAAGTAATTCTGGACACTCATCTAATTGCATACATTTACAGATCAGGGTCAAACGGTGTTTTTAAACTACCATTAGACAAAATTTTAAAGATATTTTGTTTCCTCTTTAATAATGGGAACCACCTTTATGCGTCTGTTTCTGAAAATGTAAGACAATGCTATAATTAGCTTACAAACATTTAAAATTTTTGTCTCTATATATGTCTAATCAATTTATTTCCTTTCTATCCATAGAAGACACTCTCTTGAAATAATACTATCAAATAGTGCCCTCTACCATAGGCTGTGTTTTCTACTTCAGGTAACAAGGAAGATAATCCCTTGCAGGCTAGCCTGATCTAGAGACTCTCTCAACTAATGTTGTCTTCTCTGGTGGTTATGCAATATGGCAAACTGACATTTAAAATTAATTGACACGCTGAATCTGTGACTCTTTTGAGCTTTCCTATTGAGCAATGTTGAGGTATGTGGGTGACTCTACTTCAGGTTATTTATATCAAAATACCTACCATGTCATGGAATCTTACTTTAGTTAACTTTATAGTTTCTATGTATTTAGTGTTTTGCAAGAGCATTTACAATTGACTGAAAGTTGCATAAATCCCTGGAGGATCCTGTGTCCATCTCCTCTTCTTCTGCCAGTAATGTTATTATCTTCATTACTGTTAATGTTACCATAGATTTAGGTATCAATAGAGTATTTTATTCAGCTCTAACTGTGGCTACCAGGTTAAGGCAACTTTTTGTCATCGTGTGTAGAAGAAAATACCACAATACCACAATGTTCCATAATGTTTATGTTTAGTATATTTTGTACTCTGTTCTTCTTCATCTAATATTCACATGTGACAGCTAAAAATAATATGTATGAAAAATCATACACACATCTATAAGAGTGCTCAACTTTTATTCTCAAAAAAGTCTACCCCATAGGAAGACCAACAGTGTTAACTAACTTAGACCCTTGGGATCACCCGGAGATTAACCCAACAACTAAAGAGGACACAGGAACTGGTCTGGTGCCCCAGCTTATATATAACAGAGGACTGCCTTGTCTGGCCTCAAAGCCAGTGGATGAACCTAATCCTCAAAAAGAGTAGATGTACCTTGATTCCCCATGGAAGGGGGGTGCCTGTGTGCGGAGGGGGTGAGGTGGGAGTGCTGCCCTCTCAGAGGCAAAGGGGAAGGGGAATGGAGAGAAGAAATCTAGGAGGGACCAGGATGGGGGCAACATTTGGGATGTAAATAAATAACTAATTAATAATTTTAAAAAGTCTAAACATTAGAGAATAAGAAAAATAATGTAATTTAACTTAGTCTCTTAATGAAGGAGCAGCATACTCTTATGATGAAATGTTTGGTCACTGGGTTATCTGTAGCCACAAGATTCATAAGGTAATAGAGTTACCTTAAACTCTCTGAGCCAGTCAACCTGAGCCTTGGTCTTCCTAATTGAACTCCATTATATGTAATGGTGATTCTTTTGTATGTTTTTCCTATCAGCTTCCTTTAAACTTAACTTGCAATATTATGAAATAAATCTTGGAGCATAAAGACATGCAATTACAGGTGTTTGTTTATGAGTAAACATTTGAGAGTATGATAAAAAGTGTTCATCTTTTCAACCTTTTAAACAATTCTACCACTAATGCCCTGGTGTTCATCTGAAATTGGCTCCTATTTAAACAGGAGGCCTCAGTAAGTACACATATGGGACCACTCCTCATTTTCCCCTTGAAGCAATGTTCTGAAAGGTTTTCTTTACCAGAGCAGTATCTGTTGCTTCTGTTTCCATTCTCTTGAGTTGTTTTAACTTATTGGAGTTTTCCTTCCTTTCCATAATTGGATTTCCCCAAACCAACTGTTGGTTCTCTTTTTTGACTCTTCTCAGGGGACTTTTCACTCAGATACAATGTTCTTCCAAGCCTATGGGAAGTCATGGACTTTCTGCTGATGACCTTGGGAGCCCCATAAAAAATTATGAGTATTTATTTAAGTACGAATTTCAATTAGGCACATAATATTTATTGATTCAAGAAATTAAATTTTGTCTTGATGCAATTAACATTTTTTTTATAATAGAATGTGTGGTTCATAACTAGTACTAAAGTTTGACACTGGGCATGTAAACACTGTTATCCTAAAACTCTAGGAAGAATCTACTCTTTTCAGTTGTCTAAGTTTTAAGGCTCAAACAAATTTTTCAAAAAAATTCTTCTAATTTATAGTTGAAATGTTAGACTTTACATAACTGGAAGGATTGGCACCTCTAGGACCAATTATATCAGTTTCAAAATTCTCTTTAGCATGTGCTGGCATTGACACATCATTTAGTATTCAAACCACATGCTTTATAATGACTATAAGTACTGCGCTTAGATATTCTCAAATCCTGAGAGTCTACCCTAGATGCCTGCACTGCTAGAAGCAAATGTCTGACACTTACAAGAGAGGAATCTTTCAAGATTCAGGGTTTTTTGTTTCCATCAATTATGGTGAAAGATGCAGAATTTCTACTATGAATCTGATTTACAGCATTTAGTGTTGATACAAGTTTAAATCATAATTGCTATTCAGTGGGAAATATAGCTGATTTAAAAGGTAATATATGTTCATAATCTGTTAATATAATAATTTTTATTTTACCTGAAGAGTCCTAAAAGTTGACAAACAAAATGTAGATTTAAAAATATTTTGTTTATAGCCTTTTAAATTGGAAATTAATTTTGGTTACAGAAATTTGTAGTCACAGAAGACTCATGTAAATTTTGTGTTGACTTTTAGAAATAATTGAGAAAGTCTAAATGCTGCTGAAAATTTCAAAAATGAGCATTTAGTTGGTATGAATTAAACTTTCTATTTTCAAGTTGATTTACATAGCAACTTTACACATTTTTTTTTATAGAATCAGTAGATGCAATATTTAAGCAAAATTATATTTTAACATACTTGGTTTCTAGTCATTATGAAAATGTACATACAAAGCACTCTGAGAAATGTATGAAATTTACTAATTTTAGATGTTCATATTATATGAAATGTTCAGTTTTCAATATGGTGATCTAAATTTAAAAATTAAGTTAGTAATAACATAGCCAAAGAAAGAATACTGTAGTTTTTTAAATTTAACATGATTTAGTGAACATTTCAGATGTAGATTGCATATATTATATGAAGTCATGTCACTGGTCTACATTGCTAAGAATAAATACAATAAAAAAAAATAATGAGCCTGGATTCAATATCTTGAATATTTTCCAGACAAAATATAAATAATTAATGTACATTTTACTTAACAGTAATCTGTATTTAGGATACTTTTAATACATTTTATGCATTTTTCTTTTTCTATATGCATATATTTTGTTCCAATTACAGCATAGATTGTTTATATTTACCATTTCTTAATCCATTCAGCCCTGATATCAATGAATTTTTGTAGCATTTTCATTTTTGGGGGGATTGAGAAAATCCATGCACTCATAAAGAAAAAGTATCAAGGCGATATTTGATGAAAGAAAAATTTTTCTGTAACGTGCTAAGTTAAAGATGTATGTTTATCTCATGCAACTCCTACAAAGCATAGTCTATTGGAAGAGCATCTGTCTGGGTATAATGTCAAATGAATCTGGAACTGGCGTAGATAAACATTAAGCAGAGGAAGCAAAAGGAGATGCTACATTCACCTGTCATTGTAGTCAGGAACTCACCTACATACCTGTGTGATTTTTCTAATGGCTCATGGCTCAGTATTCTGAGTGTCATAATGTCTTCAGTTATACTCCTTACAAACAATTTCATCTAGAAAGATTCAGGCATGGGTTACTGGTCCCAAAATCTTAGCATAAATATCTTAGGGATTCAACAAATTATTTCTTTTTTGGTTTCAGATTACAGTGTAATTTCATCATTTTCCACTCTCCCTTTCTTTACTCCAAACTCTCCCATTTACCTCTCTCTCCCCTCTTTCAAATCCATGATCTCATTTTTCCATTAAGTATATATGGAACAATGCATATGTATTTGGAAACATACATATGCATATATACATACAAACACACACGCATATATATGTACTTATGTATTAAATACATAAATACAACCTGCACAGTCTGTGTGATGTTAATGATACGTACATTTTCAGTGCTAATTATTTGGTATTGGATAGCCAGTTGGGGCTCTATTTCCGGGTAAATTTCTCACTTACATAGTGAGACAATTCTCACATCGTGTGGACTTCCCTTTCAAAGTAGCCACTGTACACAATACTTGTACAGTCTGTACTAGGAGATTTAGAGTGATTACAGAACAGATAGGTTTTCAATCGAGAAGCTGTAAAGCCCTAGAGTACCTCACACTTTATCCAGTGTATCTTTTGTGGGGTCTTCCGTGCCTTTTGACAATGAGTAGTGTTTGCATTATGCTTATGTGTATTTCTGTGGAATCATCATGGCATACAGCCTGACACCTTTGTTCTGAGCACTCTTGAAGAACACCTGACAGCACAAATGGGAAGAACTTCATCCTTTTAGACTGCACACTAATTTCATTAAATCATTTGAAGAAGCAGAATTTATCACTCTTCTCATATTGCTATTGTGACTTAAACAAAGCTGCAACCAAGATTAAAGACAGTCTCAATATGAATGCCTTTCCTACCCATGCTGTGTTTCACTCTGCTTCAAGCAGATTCTGCAGTCTTTGGACTCTTACTAAGAGAAAAAGAATTACAGATGGCTAGATTTACTAGCTTGTCTAATCTCTTATTCTCTTACCCCAGGCATTCTGTTTCAATGGGTGAAGCCCTATATTGAGAAAGGTAATGCTCTCAATGGGGCAGACTGATAGGGCTTGCCAGGTAAGCAGGATGCTGTGATTAAAACCTGAATTTGCTCACTGACTCAGTGTGTGACAAGACATTCAGAACAGTGTGTTCCTTCTCAGGATTCATTAAAGATTGATATTAACCTAAAATAGATATATTTGATCTAAGATGTACAGGCAGTAGTATGATTAACATCACATTTCAAGTAAAATGCTGAAAACATAAATATAAAGAACATGATAAAAGAGACTCATTTAATGCTTATTAGTATAAAAACAAAAATCCAAACCTACCACCAGTAACCTGGTCATCTAAAATTCCTTGAGTCGGCTGCTTAATCAGTCCATTTAAAGGCCCTAATTTTTATGAAACTTATATATCCAGTCATCAGTACTAAGTAATCTCTACCCCCATTCACATTGCTATTGTCTATGTTGAGATACATTTAAACTCAAATATAATCCCAAAATGTTGCTGGATATCTGTATTTAATTATAGGTGGATATAAGGTGCTATGTAGGAGATGTAATTCAAACAAGCAGAGTCAAGAGACCAGTAGAAACATACTAGCATTCTAAAAGCAACCTCCAAAATAGTTTGAGAATTTATACTTTCCATTATTGTTTTGGCATTTGCTTTCCCAGATAGAAGATCTCTTGAACTGATTTTTATGTGTTTACTTCCATCTATTTCCCAGGCCACATGTGCCTGCTCTTCCTATGTGTAGCAGCCTCCCAAAGTTTCTTCATTCAGTTACATTTCTTTTATTCAAGACATCTTTTAATAAGTTAAAAAAAAGTATACTTTGTTTAAAATAATGTTGTCAAGATAACAACTGTAAGCAACCCATTATTTTGTATAAAATGGGTTCTAAGATTCATTGTAAATTTGAATGTTGAGTTTAAACCACATAATATACTTATAATGTTATGTAACTAAAGCTCATGAGTGTGTTTGTATGGATTTGTTCATGTGTGTGTATGCATATGTGCATGTACATGTGTGTATGGTTGTCAGAAGTAACTTTGTGGCATCTCACTAAGTCAATTTCTACCTTATCTTTTGACATAGTCTGTTATTGACCCTGGAGCTTGTCACATCAGTAGACTACCTAGCCAGTAAGCTTAAGGACTCTCTTAGCTCTTCTGTGCCAGGGCTAGAATAGTAGGTGCAGAGTGTTGTGTAAGTTTTTTATGTAGTTTCTTGGAGTTCAAAATCTTTTCCAAGTCTTACTGAATTTTCCAACAAACACCAAAACAATCTCTTTTAGCAACACCACTTCAGCCTATACTGCCTGATGGTGCCCAATCCCACAGCAGCATCATTCACTCTCTTAGTTTCCAAGCTACAGACAAGCTTTGAATCGGAAATTACATGCTAGCTCTCCATTCATCATTTCATTAATCCATTTTCTTCTTTATTCTATTTTTAAATCCAATATTTGCTTGACGTCTGTCATAAAAGAGGAACAGTCATAATTACTAAGAATGTTATTATGGTCATGACAGGATGAACAACAGAAATATTTATACAATAAGTCTGTGCCAGTAAAACACTTTTACGTCCTGGCTAAGCATGATATTGTATACTGTCTAACCTAGTGTGAGTCCACAGTGTAATTTCTCCATTGGGTCTGTATACTATGCTTCATTAGCTTGAGTGTTCTAACATGTCCATGTAATAAATTCACATATCAATCATCTGGTTTCTCATTGCAACCAAAGAGAACTGTATAGCAAATGACTTGCACTCTCCCGGTCTCATGCAATTTTATGTCTACTGTTTGAACTGAGATGATGGTCATAACATAAAGTAAGCAAGTGAAAGTGACTGATTTAACAGCATTTTGTTCATTCACAATTCAATCCAACCATCTCCTCTCACTAGTTAAAAGACATTTTGCCCATTGAATAGTGTTTCAAATTCTTCTTTCCCACTGGCTCTGGAAAATCAATACTGTCATCTATTCTGAATATTTAATATAAATGGAAATAACATAGTGAACTTTTGTATCTGGTATCTTTCTACTTACCACAATGCTATCGGGCTCATCTATATTGTATGATGTGTCAGTATTTCTTTTTAAAATATAGCTAAATAGTAATCTAATTTATATGTACACAGCAGTTGCTCATCGTTTATCTATTGCTAGCCACTTGAATAGTTTCTGCCTTTGAGTTGTGGTGAATTATACTTCTATTGATAGGAGTATGATTGCATTTGTTTAAGTACCTATTTTAAAATATTTGATGTACATAATTAGATGGATTGTTGTATCAATACATGAGTCTATTTAACTATTTTATGTCCCATCAACTTATAGTTCATGCCACATAATCTATTTTATATTAACACAAGCAATATGCAAATGACTTTAGTTCCAGTATGTATTTATTACTGTATTTTGTTTTCTCTTTTACTGTATTGCCACCATACATACTTGATATTGTAGTAAATTGTGGTTTGACTTTCATTCTTCTAATACTTAATGATCCTGACAATGTTTATAAATACTCTTTGGCTACTCTAAATCTACTAGGAAGAAATATTTATCAGAATAAGTTACCCATATTTAATTGGTATATTTGTGAGTTTGTTGAATTATAAGAACTTTTATATACTGTGTATACAAGGACTTGGTTACATATTTATTTGAAAAGTTTCTCTATGTTTAGATTTTTATGAATTCTGTTCTTTTTTTCTTGGAAATGTCATTTTATCTACCCAAACTCTGACTTTAGGGTCCAGCTAATCTTTTATTTGTTGTACCAGCTCATATATTTGGTGTTATATAAAATTTTATCAATAAAAACAAACTAATGAAGGCATAGATCATGATTTCCTCTAACACTTTTCATCCATAGTTCTTTTAATATACAGTTTTTGATTCACTTGTATTTAGTATATAGACAGTATAATTTGAAGTAGCATTTTGTCTTCCTTTTATTCATATATGGATACTCAGTTCCAATATCATTTACTAAAGACATCTAGTTCTTACATTGGTCTCAGAATTCCTCATCAAAAGGAACCTACCCAAAGGTGTATTTTCTTTCCAGTTCATGTTCCATTTTTCTATGTGTGTTTCATTGTGCCAGAGCCACAGTACAAGCTGGGGCTTTCTTAAAACAGTTGAATCAGAGTGTTATCTCTGTTTCCAAGGTTGATTTGTTTTTCTGTCTTTTGTTTTGTCATAAGAGGACAATTTAGAATCTGCATAAAATTATGTGTATTTTGATAGGAATTGTAGTAAATCTACAGGTTTCCTTGTATAGTATTGTCATCTTACAATATTTATTCTTTTGTTATATTTTTAATTATTCATTTTACATCCTGCTCACTGCCACCCTCCTAATCAACTCTTCCACAATCCTTTTCCCATTCCCACTCCCCTTCTTCTGTGAGCAAGTGGGAGGCACCTGAGTATCTCCCTCCATGACATTTCAAGTTTCTGTAAGGGCTAGTTGCTTTCTCATCCACTGATGTCAGACAAAGCAGTCCAGCTAAAGAATGTATACCACGGACAGGAAACAGCTTTTGGAATATCCCTGTTCCAGTTGTTTGGGACCAGATGCTTATCTGCTACATATATAGGGGACTAGGTCCTGCCCATGTATGTTATTGTTGTTGTTATATTATTATTATTATTATTATTATTATTATTATTGGCTTTTGAGAGACCCACAGGTCCAGGTTAGTTGACTCTGTGGGTCTTTCTGTGGAGTTCTTAATTCCTTCCGGTCCCAGAATCTTTCCTCCTCTTCTTTCATGAGTTCCCACTCTCCAGCTCTCCATCCACTGTTTAGCTGCTGACAGCATTTATTCATTTTTTTTATTGGATACTTTCTTTATTTACATTTCAAAGGTTATCCCCTTTCCAGGTCTCCCCTCCAGAAACCCCCTAGCCAACCACCCCTCCCCTGCCTCTGTGAGGGTGGTTTCTTACCAACCCACCCATTCCTGAGTTCCAGACCTGGCATTCCACTACATGGCGCATTGAAACCCCCACAGGAACAAGTGCTCCTCCTCCTCCTGATGTTCAACAAGGCCATCCTTGTAGCGCCTAACTTTGACCAGCAGAGAAGACGAAACGCTCGGGCTCTTCTTAAGCAGTTTATTCAGGAACCTTGAATAATTTTCCGACCCCAGGGAAGAGCCTGCCACAGGCTAAATACTACATGGGCCGCCAACCCCGGTAAGCTATGTGGCACATGCTTACAGGTACACCTAAGCGGCAGCAAGCCTGATCATCAGTCTCAGCCAACTAAGGACTTGTATGTCCGGGAGAGCACTCGCTATTGGGCTAGCGGAAGGCGGGAATCGGCGCCATCTTAAGGCGTGGCTCATCTCAGAACAATGCAGCTCTCCACACATCCTCTGCCACATAAGCAGCTGGAGCCATGGGTTCCTCCATGTGTACTCTTTTGGTTGGTGGTCCAGTCCCTGGGAGTTCTGGGGGTCTGACTGGGTGACACTGTTGCTCCTTCCACTGGGCTGCAAATCCCCTCAGCTCCTTCAGTCCCTTCTCCAACTCCTCCATCTCGGACACTGCATTCAGTCCAGTGGATGGCTGTGAGCATCCGCCTCTGTATTTGTCAGGCTCTGGTAGAGCCTCTCAGGAGACAGCCATATCAGTCTCCTATCAACAAGCACTTTCAAGGCATCCACAATAGCATCCAGGTTTGGCGACTGTATATGGGATGTATTCTCAGGTGGGGCAATCTCTGGATGGCCTTTCCTTTAGTCTCTGCTCCACACTTTGTCTCCATATTTAATCCTGACAGTATTTTGTTCCCCCTTCTAAGAAGCACTGAAGCATCCACACTTTGGTCTTCTTGAGCTTCAAGTGGTCTGTGAATTGAATCTTGGTCATTCCAAGCTTTTGGGCTAATATCCACTTATCAGTGAGTGCATACCATGTGTGTACTTTTGTGAGTGGGTTACCTTACTCAGAATGATATTTTCTAGTTCCATCTATTTCCTAAGAATTTCTCGAATTCATTGTTATTAATAGCTGAGTAATATTCCATTGTGTAAATGTACCACATTTTCTGTATTCATTCCTCTGTTGAAGGACATCTGGGTTTTATTCCAGCTTCTGGCTATTATAAATAAGGCTGCTATGAACACAGTATAGCATATTATTATTGATTATTTTATTTGTTTACATTTCAAATGTTGTCACCTTCCCAGTTTCCCCTCTGCAAAGCCCCCCATCCCCCCTCCCTTTTGCTTCTATGAGGGTGCTCCCCCACCAACACATCCATTTCCACCTCACAGCACTAACAATCCCTTACACTGGGGTTATCAAGCCTCCACAAGACAAAGAGCTTCACCTCCCATTGATGATAGATAAAGCACTCCTCTGCTACATATGTAGATGGAGTCATGGGTCCCTACCAGTGTACTCTTTGGTGGATTAGTCCCTGGGAGCTCTGGTGGTCCCATTAGTTGATAGTATTATTCTTCCTATGGGGCTGCAATCCCCTTCAGCTTCTTCAGTCCTTCTCCTAACTCTTCCACTGGGATCTCTGGGCTCAGTCTGGGGGTTGACTGTGAGTATCTGCATCTATATTGGTCACATGCTTGCAGAGCCTTTCAGGGAACAGCTATACCATGCTCTTGTCAGCAAGCACTTCTTGGCATCAACAATAGTGTCTGAATTTGGTTTCTGTAGATGGGATGGATCCCTAGGTAGGCCAGTCTCTGGATGGCCTTTCCTTCAGTCTCCGTTCCATGCTTAGTCCCTGTATTTCCTTTAGAAAGGAAGAATTCTGGGTTAAAATCTTTAAGATGGGTGGGTGATTACTATCACTCAACTGAGGGCCATGCCTATATACTGGAGGTGGACTCTACAGGTTCTATCTCCCCTTTGTTGAGTATTTCAGCAAATGTCATGCCAGTTGGGTCCTGGCAGCCTCTTGCTTCTCTGCATCTGGGACTTTCTAGTGGCTACACCCAGTTCCCCATCCATAGTGCTACATATTTTTGTTCAATTTCCTGACCCTCTGTACTTCTTTTGCCTCTTCTCATACTTTATCCTGCCCTAATTTTCCCTCCCCCTCCTCTCTCTCTCCCAGTTCTCTCCCTACTTCTACTTCATGTGATTATTTTCTTCCCCCTTCTAAGTAGTATCTACAATTTGGTCTTCCTTCTTCTTAAGTTTCATGTGGTCTGTACATTATATCATGAGTATTCTGAGCTTTTCTGCTCATATCCACTTATCAATGAGTACATATAATGTATGTTCTTTTGTGTCTGAGATCTTAAATATATTTAAAATATTTCCTATATTGGAGAGATTATTATCTTGATTTTCATTAGATATAAATTTTCATTTTGATGTTGTGTTTGGTTTGTGATTCATCAGTGACAATACTTGATATTATTTCTATCTACTAGTGTCCATTGACAACACAACATTTATTGCATTAATAAGTGCTTATATATACTCTCTTAAGGTCATCACATTTTTTTTGTTACATGAAAAAATTTCCATTTCAGTTAATTTAGTTTAATCCAGTATAAATAACATGTAGCTTTCCTCAAACTTTAGAGGGAAAATGTCTCTTGTCTACATAATTGCATTGTTAACATCATAGCAAAATGTCTGTGAAATAATTAACTATGTTTCAACAAAATCAAATCAATATAATACATCTTTCTTTTTCTGTAATGAATGGCTTTATCAATGGCCATTTCTGTTTTCTTCACTCAAAAGCTAAAGATCTGAGTTCAGTATTTCATAGGAAGTTGACTTCTTATGGAATATTATCACTTCTGTAGCTTCAAGATAAACTCTGGAAAGCCAATGAGAGTCATAGGCACCTGGGAGATATCCCTTGTACACTGGCATCTAGACTCCTCCCCTCCTTTGTATTCAGAGCATTCTATTATACAATGCAATATTTATCTGTGGTATTTTCTAACCTGATTTGATGTATGTGCAGTATGAAAGCCAAAGGACTTTCCCATCAGCCAGGAGCTCTTCTCTGTGTGGCACTAAAGTTTGAGAAATGCGTATCCTTTGTATACATCCCCTTCTGGTAATTTATCATTCAGTGTTTAGCATTCTTCAGGGTTTTTTTTTTTCCTCTCATAAATGTCATAATATACTTCCATTCAAGTTTCATCTCCAAAAGTCAATTATAATTCCTATATCCCAGACGTTTTCAAATTAATTCTCAATATACTCAGTATGAAAAAAGAGACCTTGATGAGTAACATGAGCTGTATAATTTGGGCTATGATTAACTAAGGGCTTTCTTCCTTGCTTTTAGATGTCATTAAATATCCTAAAGTAATTGTTTTATCTTATATTTATCCAACTGTGAAAACCTTTTTTTATTAATTGAAGTGCTAATGTTCAAGTAGCAAAGTAAAGAATTATTAAAGAGATAAAAGTCTGTATTTAATACCATGTTAACTACTAAACATTTAGATTACCACATTTTTGTGATGCTTTTGTCCCAGTGACAGTATGAAAGATTCCCACAGCTGCTATTAAAACTATCCTGTTAATTCTGTTGAATGGTGACGCATTTTGACAAGAAAATATTTTTCTTTTCTAAATACAGTCTTACATGCTCTAATCATTTCAAAATTATACTTGAGGAAGTTAGTAAATAGTTGTTGATTTTTAAAAAAATATTTCAAATGTGTACACAAAAACAACTTAAAATTTCAGAGGAAAAAAAAATACTCTTGTACTAAGCCTAAGAATTTTGCTTATATCAGTGGTTGCTCTTAGCATCTCAAGCTTCTTTGTATAGATTAATTTACAAAAAGTTTTAGGAAGAATGTGTTCTGTTGTTGTTTATATTGTAAAAGGGTATTAGCCAAACTATAACAAAAGTATCCCTGCTCTAGGCTTAAATTCTAATTTGGATATGTGTATTAATTAAATGATTGGAATGATAGAATAAATGTGCGTGTGTGTGTGTGTGTGTGTGTGTGTGTGTGTGTGTGTGTGTTTGTGCTGTGATTGAATTGACTACATGAATCTATCTCTAGTGGGCTGGAAGTGGGTGGTGAATGACTCTACTTTCAGCAGGGAAAAAAAAAATGTTACATCAACTAAATGTGCCTTAAACAAAATGGCAAAGATTAGATGCCACCAAATTATCATAGCCTTTGAGAAAACACACCTCGTATGGTGATGTAATGACCTCTATCCTCCCCTGCAATTTTAGCAAAAAAAAATCAATCACTTTTTTATTCAATCTTTAATCCAATAAAATAATAATTTGAGGAAAAATTATAGTTTTTCTTCTTTGTCATGGCATAGTATGACGTAAAACAAGTAAACAACAAAGGGTTAAGTCAGAGTTTTAGTCTTTTTTTTTTTTTTTTTTTGGTAAAACATTTGATGAAATTGCAAAATGGAAACTCACTATGAGAAATTAATGGCTGTTTTCCAATTAAATAGTGTCAGTTTAAGACCACTTTTATGTTCAAAGAATATTAAGGAGTATGGAAAGAAAATCAATTTATTAAATGTCTTAAGTTGAAGAGTACCCCAGAAGAAATTAAGTAACATTTGTATGAAAGTTCAATTATCCTGCCTCTTTAAATACATACTTTATAATAAATATGTGGTTTAAAATCAGATATACTTTATACTTTTGGTTTATTTATATTTTCCAGAAAACTATAAAATTTTTGATGATGGGTCAGTGTCCCCAGACAGAGCCTGTAGTTCAGACACTCCTGTTCAAGGTAGCCACAAAACTGTTCCCCATCTTCCATCATCAGAGAACAGTCAAGCACCTCACAGTGGATAATATACAGGAAGTAGAAGAGATGTTTGTCTTGGTACTCTTATCTGCAATGGAAAAACCTGACTATGAAGCCATTTTAGCTGACCCCACTGTACTGACACTTTGAGTAAGCTTCATTTTAATTCAAAGAGAAATTGGTTATCCTCAGAAGGTTCATTTTGTCATTGCACCAGTAGGCATATCTTACCTCCTGGTTAGTTCTGTAGTTTTAGGATTAAAAAGGAGCTAGAAAATATCATCCTGAGTGAGATGACCCAATCACAAAAGAACATACATGGTATGCACTCACTGATAAGCGGATATTAGCCCCAACACACACAATACCTAAGATGCAACGCATAAACCTCATGAAACTCAAGAAGAAGGAGGAAGACCAAAATGAGGGTGCTTTTGTCCTTTTTAGAATGAGTATCAAAAGATTCAACCAGACCTCCCAGGATCTAAACCTCCAGCCTAAGAACAGACAGGGGCAAGTTGTCCTCCGAGAGGCTCTAACCAGCAGCTGACTCAGACAGATACAGACATCCAGAGCCAAACAGTGGATGGAGCTTGAGGACTCTTATAGAAGATTAGGGGGAAGGATTGTGGGCCCTAAGGAGATAGGAACTGCACAGGAAGATCAACAGAGTAAACGAACCTGAACCCTTGGAGCTCTCAGAGACTGAATCACCAACCGTGGAGCATACCTAGTCTACACAGATCTACCTCCATGGGCTGAACCTAGGCCTCCCTGCACATATGTTGTAAATGTGCAGCATGGTTTTCATGTAGGTCTCAAACATCTGGAGTGGGGGCTATCCCAAAACATGCAGCCTGTATATGGAGTATGGTCTTCTAAAAAAAAAAAGAAAAAAAAAAGAAAAACAAAAAAACAGTTGTTCAGTTATTCATGGAATATTATTTTTTTATATCTCTTGTATTCAGTTTGCAACTACATTGAGAATTTTTGTATGTATACTCATGAGGGATACTGGACTATAATTTATATATTTTTGTTGGGTTTACACTTGATTTCACTATTTCAATATTATTTGCTTTGTGAAGGAGCTTATTGTGGTTCTGAATTTTTTTAAACATAACTCAAAAAGTATTGCTTGTTTGAAGGCTCTATAGAATTCTTGTATAAGTATATCTGACCCTTGGTATTTTGCTTGTTTGTTTCTTTTCATTTTATTCTGTTTGAATGCTTTTTAATTTTTTTTGATTTGCTGAAAAAAAAATTAAAAATAAAAATTAAAAAAAAAAAAAAAAGTAAAGCTGTTGGTGCCTTTAGATACCAGCAGCCTAACTACTACATCCTTGTCCTGTAGAAGCTACCCTACAAGGAGACTTCAGCTTCAGCTTCAGCTTAACTTGTTTATAAGATACAGTGTGAAGTGTGGTATTTCAGCAATAAGATTTTATCATCCAGTTGTGGAGTTCAGGTGGGGAAACAGATAATAATGGCAAGTGTCTGTGATGATTTGGCGGCCTCTTGGGTCTTCATTATTAACATGTCAAAGATTAGGAAGCAATATATGTTTTGAAAATACCATGTGACATTTTCAAATCCCTCTTCCTTTTGATTAATCATTTCCCTTCCCCTCATGTACACAATCCCTCCGTATCCCTCCACACTTAAACACTCCTACCCCTAACCTAGAGTAAAAGTTAAATAACTTTTGTGTGAGTCAAGGTTCTCTGCGTTATTTCCTCTGCTACTTGGCAAGGAAGGACAGTGCAAGGTTCCAAGGTACATGAGTATCACTGCATCTCTACCTGGTATATTTTCCTTAGCATATTGTCTTCAGTGATGCTGTCGTAAAAGATGCAATTTTCTTCTACCTTAAAGCAATACAATACTCATTGTACATGTAAAACAACTCCTTATAAAGTTATTTACATGGTGATTAACCATTTATTTGATTGTGTATTTTACTACAAGAAGTGATATTTGAAAATAATATGAGAATAAATATGTATGTAGCAGAAAAGTCACTGGATCATACTAAGTTCTAGTTTACATTTTTTGAGAAGCCTTCATAGTTTTCTATATGTTTCAATTTATATTCTCACTGATGGTCAGAATACAGATCCCTTACTTCCATTTGAAACAGTTTCCATTATTTCATTCCTTTCGATAAGAGACATTCTAAACCTTGTGTGGGGTTGTTTCATTGTTGTAGAGATTTGTGTTTTCCTTGGAAATTATAATATATTTTTAATGCTTATTGAACAACTATATAATTTTCCAGAAAATAAAAACTATATTTTGGTGTCTTTGCCTTACTTTGATTTGGGTTCTTTAGTCTTCTTACCATTAACTATTTGTGTGTTCTTTATATGTTTTGAATGGAAGCTCCTTTCAGGGCATATGAGTGTAATTCTTTTCTTTTGTTCTTTGCCTTCCCTTGTCTTTTCCTTGGCTTTGTCTGGTCCTAGTACCTATAACAATGAGACAGCGTGTTTTTGAAGTGACAGTGATGTTTTTCTGGGCTTCTTTCAAAGCAGGTGTGCTGAACTGTGAAACCTTCACAAATTGTCAAAGATCACATGCTTATGAGTATTCTCTATGGGGTGGCATCCTGCTATTGAATGGGTGCTGGATCAGGTGGAATGTAGCACAGACAGTGCTAGTTAGATTAGTGCCATGAAGCCAAGCAATTTGATTCTGCTCATTTTTTTTATTTTTCAAAATTTAAAATAATTCATATTTGTTAAAAAAATCATTGAGTACATATTTAAATAAATTAAATTAGTTTGGTGATTGGTTTTCAAAATTTGACCATAAAAACACTTTACTCAGTCTAATAAAGATCCCCTTCTGGCACTGGAGTGATGGTTCAGCAGTTATAAGCATTGTCTGCTCTTCCAGAGGCCCTGGTCTCAAATTCCAGAACCCATATGGCAGCTCACAACTGTCTGTTACTCCAGTTCCAAGGGATCCAATGTCATTACATTTACATATATGCAAGCAAAACACCAGTGTCCTTAAAACACACACATACACACACACATATGTGAGTAACTTAAGTAAGTAAATAGATTAATAAAAAGCATTATAAAACAGACTCTTTCTAAAACTGTCACCTTCAAAACACACCTAAAAGAAGAACGAAGCATTAATGAAACATCAGAAAGACAACCAAGAGAATGACATATTCCTTCAAGTTAGGTTACATATAAAATTATTAACTATTTTTTAGAACGCTCTCAATTAGTCTGTTTATTTTCATGTATAAAGAATTTATTCTTATATAGTCAAGAGACTATGGTAGATTTATGTTAGGAACTTCAAAATGTAATAACATATATGATGTTATAATTATAGCTATCATTAAGTAAACAATACAGTTTTTTTAAAATGGTTAAGATGGAATAAAGCATTTTGGATGTCAGAAAGTACAGAAATAAATTCCATGTTTCAGCAAAGGTAATATCGTTATAGGACTTTGCACTGAGGAGCTATCAGAACAGATTACCTGAAGTTATAATAAATATTTTAATGCTTATATATTTTGATTGAAGGAGTAAAATGTTGTGTTCTAAGCCATAGGCTGAAATGATCAGTTACATTATGGAAAGATGAAGCTACTTTTTCTTATATAATTCATTTTACAAATTTACAATATGAATTAAAAAATGAATTAAAACTTTTATTACTCTATGCAAAGTTAGAACATATCATCATTATAGTTTTCATTAATTTGCTTATTCTTGGAAAAATTGTATTAGAAATTAGGAATGTCATTCTCTTGCTAAAGTGCTTGTTTCTCAACTTTGAGGACCTGGGTTTGCTATCCAGGACCTGGCAACATGTACATTCACCCTCTGTGCTGGAAATGTAGAGAAGGTGGACTATGGAAACTGCTGACCCATCAACTAGTCCACTTGGTCAATTCCAACCCAATGAGAAACTCTGACTTAAAACCAAAAAATAAAAGGTAGATGATGTCTGAGAACAATACATAACCTTTTTTATCTTCTACACATACCTAAAGATACATGCATTTGCATCTGCATACTCAAGTGCAAAAGCATAGGAGTACACGTGTATGCATACAAAAATAAAAGTTTGAGTCTGTTCCTTTTTCTCTTATGACGTGTATGGATCATGAACCCTGTTTTAAGTTGCTTTGTGAATATGAAATGTTAAATTCTTCTGTTAACACAAAAGAAAGACAACACAACTTATAAAGACAGAGTTTGAAAGATTGTCTATAAAACTATAGGTGAATGTTAAATAAAACAACATAGGCATATTTTGGAAATTTCCCTTACAAAATTGACAAAAAATGAAATGATACAAATTCCAGTTGATTGAATGAGCCAGAGTGCACCATTCCACCACTTGCCTAGCCCCTAAATGCTCAGATTACATGGCCTTTCTCTTACTCTGTCCGTTTGTTGGTTACTTGATGATCCTCTTCCATCACACTCTCCATCTGCTAACTGCTCACACATGCTCTTCCATTTTGCAATATGTCTGTCACGATCATTCTTTCTTCCTTGAGTTGAATATACTGCATTATTACTAAGAAAATTGTTAATGATAGATAGATAGATAGATAGATAGATAGATAGATAGATATATAGATATAGATATAGATATAGATTAGATTAGATATAGATATAGATATAGATATAGATATAGATATATGTATATTGTTATCATATTGATACATTCATCTGTTTGGGAAATAATAAAAAGATATTTCCAATCAGGGAGGTCAAAATATTTTTCTACTTTTTCTTTTTTTATTGGATATTTTATTTATTTACAGTTCAGATGGTAAGCCCTTTTCCCATTTCCCTTCCCTAGAAACCCCCTATCACTTCCCCTTTCCCCCTTTTGCTTTTATACCATTTTAATTACATGCAAGTGTTAAAGTCAGTTCTAGGCTGAGGAACTAGCAATACGATAGATGCAAATAGTCAAGGAACAAGCAAATCAATAAACACAAATAGTCAAAGAACAAGCAAGGCAATAAACAAAATTCAGTGAATGCTCCCATGATCACTGTTTCTAAGGGCTTATCAGGATAACCAAAATATCTCAGCCAACTTCACTGTCCTAACCCAAAGTCATTTTCATGCCTGAAGCCTACTTCCTTGCTCTAGCCTAAGATTTAAATCCCTGTCTGAAATTACTTCATTGTTCTAGCCTAATATCAGATTCCTGCCTGAAGCCCACTTCCTTGTCCTTGGTCAATGTCATATTCATCCCAAGCAGTCCATTTCCTTGTCCTTGGCCTATGTGAGATTCTTGCCAAGCAGCCCCCAAAGCTCTCCACTTCTCCCTACTTTTTATTTCATAATCAAGACTGAGTCTGTCTTAGGTTGTTCTGCCAAGAACGCCTTCCTTACCTGTCCTGGAATATGCATTATCAAAAGCAATGCACTTCTGTCTTAGGTTGCTAAGTCTCTGTGCATAATCTTACCCATCCTTGGCTTGCCAACCTGTTAATTTAATATATATTGCGCAGGAAAGAATTCATTTTTTAAAAAAGCTCCAGATGATGTTTTAAATTAAAAGGTTGTTTTTGTTCTTCAGCTCTAAATGACACTCTAAACATGCTACCTAATTAACAGGGAGTTTATTCTTGAAGGCTTTAAATCTTTACCTCATATTATATTTGTCAAGATGGTAAATAGATCTGAAAATTCCACTTCTCTAGGTTCAGGTAGCTCTTTAGGGACAAGGACCAGAAGTTGAGGGAAGAAAAGAACCAGTCTGGGTTCTGCATTTCTGCTTCTAATGTAAAAATGGCAGGTGGATGATCAATGAACTGAATTGGAGGCATTTTCAAAAGCAGGCCTTTCGGGTTAAACGTATCTGCTTAGCTAGACCTCTCTAAAGGTGCCTCTCGAGACTGCATCCCATCCCTTCCAGTGTGTGGTATCTAAAGGGCTCAGAAACTCGAAGGGCAGAAACTATGTTCACATGCAATGGACCACCACCTCATACTATAAGGTAATTTAAAAATTGGTAAATAATACCCCTCCATCAAAAGCAATTATTCTCAACATGGAGTTTATTTTAGTATAGTTTCCTTTAGTATATTAATTATGAAGGTTATTAAAATATTTTTTATTCATGTTCTTCTGGCAGCATTTTCTCTATAGAAAACACTTCTGAAAATGACAATCTACATGAATGGAATTTGTATGCATGCATGTGTGATCTAACATTTAATTTAAATAAGTAAATATAACTTTAAATTTTCAGACAAGGGAATAATAGGGTAGTCTAACAGAAAGGCATAAACAGATTATTGTCTGTAAATGCATTTGGAGTAAACTGTGAATGTAACTGATTTTGTTTCTGGTCTGGCCAGCTATGCTAGTTCAATAGAACAAGTACACTCAATCTTTCCTGCTGCGATGGAGGCTAACCTTATTTCTAACAATTTCCACATTTCTACAAAATGAAATAATAAAGTTCATATATTTTGAGTCTTTGCTTTGTAATTTTAAATGAGTGAGATCAAGTTCTCTGCAGCCTACATTTTAGCATCTACTGTCCAAATGATTTTGTAACTATTAATTATTTTGTTATTCAAGTGTCTTTTTAGGAGCTACTGGTAAAAGAACTTCTTTTTTATAGGTTGTTTTATTTATTTACATTTCAAATGTTGTCCCCTTTCCTGTTTCCCCCTCAGCAAACCTTCCATCCCACCTCTCCTTTGCCTATATGAGGGTGTTCCCCTACCTACCCATGAATTCCCCCGACCACTCTAGCATCTCTTTACACTGGGGCATCAAGCTTCCACAGAACCAAGAGCCTCCTCTCCAATTGATGCCAGATAAAGCAATCCTCTACTACATATATAGCTGTAGTGAAAGGACTTCTAAAAGTGAGAAGTAAAAGCACCTAGGTTATTTATTTTCAGTTGAGCCTTTGAAATTGCTTTATGTAAAAGTATGGGCCATATTATATACTTAAATGCTAATGTATTGGTTCTGTAAACACACTTTATATCCTACTTATTCAAAGAATCTCAGGCCTTTTTCCTCTGTATATGAAATAAAGAACACATTTAATGTCATTTCTACAGTATGTATAGCCTTTATGGATAGTTGTTTCCATCAGATATAATGCCCTTGTTTGAGCAGCAGTAACTGTCAGTAGAATGTTGTCATCTAGCCTGCAGATTTGGATGTCTTAAAGTCTCACTACCTGGTAAGCCAGGATCACATCAGCCTCACCTGAGCTTTAATATTTGGACTGTACTCCTACACACTAAGATGGTCAGGCTCTACCACATGGCCTTCATACTTTCTATAAAAATTTTTCCTTCTGATATAGACCATATGTTGTGTGTGTGTGTGTGTGTGTGTGTGTATGTGTGTGTATGTATGTGCATGAGTTTGTGTATGTGTGTGTGTGTGTGTGTGTGTGTGTGTGTATTTGTATAAGTGATTATAGAGACCAGAGAGGCAAGTACCAGATGTTTTCCTTAGCACAGATCCATCTTATTTTCTGAGACAGAAAGACTCTCATTTATCCTGTCATTGATTGGCTGGGAAGCTCCTGTTTTACCTCTGCAGCACTGGAATTACCGACCAAGTCAGCCATGGCAAAGATTTTCATGGCTTCTGGGGTTCCAAATTCAGGTTCTCATGTTGATGGTAACCACTTTGATGATTCAGCTAAATTTCCAAGCTCTTTGTAGATATTCTTTACAAAGGTGAGAAAAGAATGATAAAAGTTTAAGCTTAGTGAAGTAACATTAGGGGGATAATCACATATTTGATAACCTACATTTATTTACATCCTTTATATTGTTATATATGCACAGTTATATGCAAATTTCAATTCTCTGGTAGTTTAGATTTGTTTTGGAAGATGATTCTGGCAATGATTTACGATGTGTAGGAAGCTAAGGTCTCAGTTTGGAGGTAAATCTGATTGGATTTGAGATGTAATGTTGCGTTTCATTCATTGACTTACTGGCCAGCTGCTCTTCTGTGCCTGATAATAGTCCACATTATTGTGTTTGCAAAGGCCTGCTTTTCTACGCAAATGACATTGGCTATTGATTATGTTTAATAAAGTTGCTCATAATTTAGTCTACAAATGCAAATGACTTTCAGCGTTGACTGTGTTATCCTCTCTGGTTTGCTGTATGGAAAAGTCTGCATCCTGACCCTAGCAGAAGATAAAAGCTTTCTCTACTACTGTACAAGAGTTGTTACTTATATTTTCTATCATAAAATTTTCTTTCATTAAAGTCCTTTTATAATATTTACAAAGACCTCTTTAAGGATTCTGACTGTCACATGGAATTACTTATGTCTCCGGCCCACAAGTACCAAGAAGACAGTTCTACATCGTCAGCCATGCTTTTATCTCTTATGCCTTTCTATATCCCACTATCATTGTTATGCTTGGATTCAGCCTTTAAAAGTAAAACATTCGTGGTGGCTTCATGCTCATGCTATTTACATATGTACTGGATCTGAAACAATATCCCCAATTAGTAATTGCTTATATAAAAACACATTTTAAAATCCCATTTCTCATTCAAGATTTGGTACAGGTAACAACAAATTTTGATGATTATTTAAATTAAATAAGATACAACCAATATCCATCATTTAATATTTAATATTCCTAAACTCCAACATACTAAACATTATCTCATTCTTTTGTTTTTGAGATAAGCATTTTCTTTTTTTTTTCTTTTATTTAATGGATATTTTATTTACATTTCAGATGTAATCTCCTTTTTCCCCCCACCCAGGAATCCTCTATCCCATCCACCTCCTCCTGCTTCTATGAAGATATCCCCCTGACCTCCCACTCTCACCACCCCACCCACGATTTCCCCCACACTAGGGCCTTCAGCCTTCACTGCACCAAGGAGTTCCTCACCCACCTATGCCTGACACTGTCATCCTCCCCTACATACACAGCTGGAGCCATGAGCCCCTCCCTATGTGATCCCAAGCTGGTGGTTTAGACCCTGGGAGCTTTGGTTGGTTGGTATTGTTGCTCTCTTCATGGGGCTGCAAACCCTTTCAGCTCCTTCAGTCTTTTCTCATTCACTCTTCCATTGGGAACCCCATGATTAGCTCAATGGTTACCTGTGAGCTTCTGCTTCTGTATATTTCAGACTCTGCCAGACCTCTAAGGAGCCAGATATATCAGGCTCCTATCAGCATGCACTTCCTGGCATCCACATTAGTGTCTACCTTTGGTGACGGCACAAGGGATGGATACCCAGGTGGAGCAGTCTCTTTACGGCCCCTCCTTCAGTTTCTGTCCCATGCTTTGTCTCCATATTTGCTCCCATGAGTACATTCTTTGATGAGCATAGATGTTTTCAAGTTCCTCTCATCCCTGGATCAACCTCTAGCATATCTCAATGAATGCACTCATTCACAACAAAGTTCACATTACTATCAACAGTGAGTTAGTTTGTATGGGAAGTTATAAATTACTTTTTTGTAATTTGGATCTGACAAAATATAAGAGAGAAAATATGTACTAACAGATGAATTAATTTTGTCTATCACTGAGGGAGGATACAATCCATCATGGAGGAGAAGGCGTGGTAGCAGAATGGTAATGTGGTTGGTCATACAATGTTAAGATTCGGCAAGCAGAGAGAGATAAATGTTGATGCTGAGCTATTTTTTTCCCCTGTCAGGAATGCCATCTTAAATAATGTTACTACCCACAGTAAGGATGGGTCTTCCACCCTCAATTAAACCTGAGTATACCCTCACCAATATACTCTGACATGTGTCTTCAGGTATTTCCAAAGTCTGGTCAAGCTAAAAATGAAGGTTAGTGATTAAAAGCTATGATTAAGGGCTTTATATTTTTAATGTAGATGATAGATTTTTTCTACAGTAATGATAATTATGTTGTTTTTTATTTTGTTTTGTGGCATATACATTTAACTAAGGCTTCTCTGGGTGATTAAGGTCTGGAATTGTCCACTAATAGATAACTCATGGACTCTTCTTTGATTACACCACTGAAGACAATGACTGTGTTGTCCCCAGAACCCACCAGCACAAAGTACTTTGGAGAGCAGGAGTGGAGTACTATGAGACCCTCCATATTAAATGACTGACTAGTGACAGGCACAGTGCTGTGAAAAGCCCAGTGGGAATAACCTCAGCTGTAGAATCACAAATTCAATGTCTTAGTCAAACCAGACTGCATTCCTCTGTTCTTCACCCTGACTTCTAACTCTTACATTCTTGCTGTTTCATTTTCTGTAATGTTCCTTAAGCCTTATAGGAATGGGCATAAATGTCCCATTTAACGTTGATCACTCATCCGTCACTTATTCTAAGCATTCAGAATAGACATTTGTTTAACTCATCACAAGTCACTGCAAACAGAAACTTCAGTGATTAAAGTTGAGAGGAGCACTTGCCTATAAGCATAAATATGAATATTTATTAGGCAGTCAGGACATGTTAGTTTAGATACACAAGTTCTCAGTTGGGACCCAAGACCTCTTCAGCAATTTTTTTGTTTTTTTTTTTGTTTTTTTTGTTTTTTTTTTTACTGATATTACATTATCAGGCATGAATCTCTTCCTGCAGAGTGGATCTCAAATTCAATCAAAATCTAGTACCCTAGTGCATCTGAGGGTATATTTAATGATTTGAATATTTAAATACACCCACTATCCATTTGTCTTTCTGTTTTCAAGAACTCTCTCTTAAATCTGGAAGCAATTTTCACCTGGTTGTTTATTCTCATGGTGACCATTGATTTTAAATTTCTTTATATATCTGTATTAATCTTCCATTGGATTTATAGCTGTCAGTGATTTTTTCCCCAGTTTTTAGGCTGCATCTTTAATTCAGAGAATCATTGACTTTATAGAAGCTTTTACATTTATTTTCATGTGGTTTCATTTTTCAATTGTTGTCCTTGTTTCCTGCCTGACCAATATCCTATTTAGAAAGTCCTGCTCATGCTAGTATATTATACTTTGCTTTCAAACTTCTATCTATATCGAAGTTTGGCCTTTACACCAATATCTTTTTTGTGCCACTTGGAGTTGTTTCAGTCAGGGTAAGTGATAAGGAACGAGCATCATTCATCTACATTTATGTATTAATATTCCAACATCTTTTGTTAAAGATGCTATCTCAGTGCCTGTGTGTACTTTTTGTGTCTTTGTCAAAATATTAGCTGGCTGTAATTGTATAGAATTAATTAATTTTCTCTCTGTTCCTCAGTCTACATGTCTTTTTTTGTGCCAATATTATACTGTTTTCTATTTGTGTGAACTTGTATACCACTTGATATTGGGTATGACAGTACCTCAAGAAATATTTCTTTCACATGGGATTACTTTGGCTTTCAGAGATCTTTTTTGCTTCAATATAAATTTTACCAGTTCCTTTATATTCCTGAGAAGAATACATAAGGTTTTGATCATGTTATTTTTTTAGATCTGTGAATTGCTTTAATAGCTAGGTTATGTTCCCAACATCAAATTTGTCAATCAATGGCCATGTGTCATCTTTCCATCTTCTTCCGCATCTACCTTTGGTGACTGCACATGGGATGGATACCCAGGTGGAATGGTCTGTAGACGGTCCCTCCTTCAGTTTCTGTCCTGCACTTTGCATCCATATTTGCTCCCTTGAGTATTTTGTTACTTCTTCTAAGAGGGACTGTAGCCTCCCCCCCCACCACTTGGTCTTCATTCTTCATGAGCTTTATGTGGTCTGTGAGTTGAATCTTGGGTGTTTCAAGCTTCTGGGCTAAAGTCCAATAATCAGTGAGTGAATACCATGTATGTTCTTTTGTGATTGGGTTACCTCACTCAGGATGATATTTTCTAGTTCCATCCATTTATATAAGAATTTATCAAATTCATTGTTTTTAATAGCTGAGTAATATTCAATTGTGTAAATGTACCACATTTTTTGTATCCATTCCTCTGTTGAAGGGCATCTGGATTCTTTCCAGTTTCTGGCTATTGTAAATAAAACTGCTATAAACATAGTGGAGCATATGTCCTTGTTATGTGTTAGAGCATCTTCTGGGTATATGCCCAGGAGTGGTATAGCTAGGTCCTCAGGTAGTGATATGTCCAATTTTCTGAGGAACTGCCAGACTGTTTTTTCCATATTGGTTGCACCATCTTGCAATCCCACCAACAATGGAGGAGTGTTCCTCTTTCTCCACATCCTCGCCAGCATCTACTATCACCTGAGTTTTTGATCTTAGCCATTCTGACTGGTGTGAGGTGGAATCTCAGGGTTGTTCTAATTTGCATTTCCCTGATGACTAGGGATGCTGAACATTTCTTTAGGTGCTTCTCGGCCATTCGCATTTCCTCAGTTGAGAATTCTTTATTTAGCTCCATACCCCATTTTTTAATAGAGTTATTTGGTTGTCTAGAGCCCAATTTCCTGAGTTCTTTTATTTTGATATCATAGTGGTCCTTTCTTCACTTCCTTGGTTAGGTATATTCTGAAGAACATTTTTTATTGTTTTTTTATTTATTACATTTAAAATTTTGTTCCCCTTTCTGATCTTACTTCAGCAACCCCCCTCCCATACCCATCCCCTTTGCCTTTAAGAGGGTGCTCCCACTCAGCCACTCCCTCATCATTGCTCTAGCATCTCTTTATGCTGGGGCACCAAGCTTCCACAGGATTAAGGGCCTCCCCTCCCATTGATGCCAGACAAGGCAATGCTCTGAAGAGCTTTTTGTGTTTTTAATTTTCTTTATCGATATGATTGCTTTTGTTTTGTTTTTTTAAGTTATTGTGATTCAGATAGTTTTCTTGATTTTTTTCTTCAATGTGTTTGCTATTTGATATGTAGAAAGACTATTGGTTTTATTTTAATTTTGTATATTGCCACTTAACTGAATATGTTAGTCAGTTCTAAATGTTTTTTGTTTGGATCTTAAGGGTCTTTTACCTAATGTCATTTTTTAAATCATATGATAACATGGGTACTCTGACTTCTTTTTCTAATTGAGTCAATTATATTTCCATCTGTGTTTATTGATCTGGTTAAAGCAACAAGTATTATATTCAATATAACACATGTATCATTTCTATGATATTGACAACATATTTAAAGTAGAATGTACACAACTTTATTTCTCTCAGTCTAAAGTATATCATTTTTTCCTTCTTTATTATTGTGTACATTTAAATTCATTACAAATAAAATCAAAGTACTCAAAAGTGCTGCTCTCCTGTAAGGGAAAGCATTGAAAGCACTTTCTTTTGGAATGGTATTACTAAAAGCACATCCAGGTTTGAATTTTTTACTTTCTCTCACTGCATCTTATAGTGTCTTCCATCCCTTACCTGTCTGGTGTATTTGTAGCTTCCTGGGTGTTGTTTCCTAACTCTGTTTGTTTTCTGTCTGTGTCTCCATCTAAAAGATGTTGCTATTTTGTATAACACAGAAAACCACACACGGGGAAGGAAAGAGGGATACCATGTAAAATTCTCTAACAGGATTTTATTAGGAATGAAACTTTTCTGACTCCAGCTGACTCAGATAGCCATCTTTCTTTTTCTATTTTTACAACTTAACCGTACTTTATATTATTCAAACTGCTTACACATTTCAAATCCCATTAAACCTCCCTCTCTCCAAAAGGATATGGGTCAAATATCCTTTTGATATGGGAGAAAATTATGCAGCAATATCCCCAGTCATTAAATAGCAGTCCAGTATTTTTGAGATACACGGGATATTTCATAGATACTCAACTCATATGTAATGACAATGTAATTTATGGAAAGTTTGCCATGATATGGTAATATTTCAGGTAATATCAGAACCTTAAATTTTGTTTTTTAAATGTGAATCATCAAAAACTACCAGATATGCCCTTTTACACAGTGACTGGAAATTATCTGAATGAAAGGCATAAAAATTGTAGAAAAATTGAGGTCAATCATATGACATTTTTCTAAATTCCACATTAATTAAAATATTCATTTAAATTCCATGAGTATGCATTTTATAACATCATTTACTAGGAATTACATTTTCTTTTGTTCATTAATTTTGATTCTGGCCTGACATTTGAATGTTAATGTCTAATTTATCTTCCATGTTCAAAATAAGTCTATAAAATAAATGTAAATTAGTTGCATTACTGCTATTATCTTACCACTCATCAATCACACATGATTAAAAATTTGACAGTTCTCAGGAATGTTTCATTTGGAAAATAGTAAACTTATATGAAATAAAGTCATAATTTTTATAGATGACAGGTTGGTAGATATGGTCACAAGGTTGAACTTATTTATCTATTCACTCCAGTGAATGCTTCATGGTACTTTGTCTAAATATATCAACTCCCCAACAAGACTTGCAAATATATCATAAAATTTAGCATATAATCTTGATCATTTTTATAAATAAATCAGATTTTAGTAGAACTCTTGAAAGATGGAAAATGTTTTTTAATGTTTAGAATGCCCAGAAGGCATTTAAATAACAAGATTATAAAGATATATTAAAATTTTATATATTATTTTATTGCTGGTGATAAGCTAACTGAAGAACTTAAGACAATACTGCTGGTTCACCCCTTGCTAAGGAGTTACAAGCAGATGATAGCCTCTAGAGGACACAGAGAAGATGTTTCTTGGAGATGGTTCCCTTGGCAGGTTTGCAGATGCTGCAGTGAATGGTCCCACATCTATGTATCTTATTTGGAATCAGTGTGTTATAGTTAATAAAGGGGGGTGGTTTAGGATGAAGACTGCAAGTAAAAATGTTGGAGTAGAGAGTAGGGAACACATGATCAAAATATGTTTTATACATGTTTAAAACTCTCAAATAGGAACATGATATATATATATATATATATATATAATATATATATATATATATATATTTACAAAAAACTACATGAAGAGTCTTGTGAAATCGGTAAAGTTCCTATGGGTTTGCAAACCTCTTCAGCTCCTTCAGCCCTTACCCTAACTCCTCCATTGGGGTCCCCTTGCTCAGTCTGATGGTTGGCTGCAATCATCCCAATCTGTATAGGTAAGGCTCTGGTCGAGCCTCTCAGGTGACATCCATATCAGGTTTCTGTCAGCAAGTACTTCTTGGCATCTGTCATAGTGTCTATGTTTGGTGGCTGAATATGGAATAGAACCCCAGGCGGAACAGTCTCTGGATGGGCTTTCCCTGGATCTCTGCTCCACTCTTTGTCCCTGTCTTTCCCTCTGACAGGAGCAATTCTGGGTTAAAATTTTAAGAAGGGTGAGTGGCCCCATCCCTCAACCGGGGACTGTCTCTAACCTCTCCATTTGGCCTCTACAGGTTCTCTCTTCTCTTTGTTGGGTACTTCAGCTAATGTCATCTCCATTGAGTCCTGGAATCCTCTTGCTTCCTTGGCATCTGAGACATTCTCTTGGCTATCATGGTTCCCTATCCCTGAGTGCTACACACCTCTGTTCAATTTCATGACACTCAGTACATCTCCAGGGTCTCCTCCCATATCTGATCCTGCTGCCCCTTTTTTTTCTCCCCGCTCCTCTCTTCCTCCCAAGCCCCTCCCACTCTCTAACCAATTGCCTTCCAAATTCCCATCTTTCTACCCATTGATTAGTGCAGCTCATAGGACTCATTAGCATAGAATCAACAACTGGTCAAAAGCCAGACAATATGTTGCCAGCCAAAAATGAGATACCTATACCAGTTCCCTTCCAAAATCGCTGGGGATATTTTGGAAAGAGGGTTAAAAGTATTGAAAAGGGCAGAGAATTGGAGAACTGGAATGAAATTCTGTCTTCATAATATTAGAGGACTGCAGTACTCATGAAACAATAGCAGCTGTGTTTTGTGTACCGAAGACCTGCACAAAGTATAGTATAGTCAGTCAATATTTTAGTGTAGAACGATGAACAGGTCAAAAATTTGACCCTTAAAACACAGAGAGAAAGAGAATTAGTTTTATTCATTAATTAATTAACTTACTTAATTTTTGTATGTGCCTAATATAAATATACACACACATACACAAAAATACACACAAACACATACAGACACACACACACACACACACACACACACACACACACAGTGTATCTGGTATTCTCAGATAACTGAAGAGTTTTAGATTCCCAGGAACTGGAGTTACAGGTGGTTGTAAACCACCTTATCTGTACTGGGAACCAAACCTTAGTCTTCTGCAGGAGCAACAAGTAATCTTAGTCTCAAAGCTATTTCTGCATTTTACAAAGTCTGTTTTCCTTTTTGGTGAGGACTCTTGTTGATTGATGTTGTGCAGTGTGTGATGCCACACTCATGAGTTACAGCAAGTTATTAAAAACAAGAAGAACGTAAGTGTAGGAGAAAAAAACTATGAAGATGAAACTGAGAGGGGTTAGGGGAAGAAGTAGAGAAAAATATGTTCAGATTATATGGCGTGGGTTACTTTAAAATAATAGAGGCAGGATAGATGGTTCAGTGGTTAAGAGCACTGACTGCTCTATCAGAGGTTGAGTTCAATTACAAGTGAACACATATTGCCTCACAACCCTCTGTAATGGGATTCGTTGCCTCTTCTTGTGTGTCTGAAGGCACAGTGTACTCATATACATAAAATAAATAAATAAATATTTAAATAAAAGTTTTTAAAATAATAAAAAATTGTATAATTTAAAAAGTGAAATACTCGCCAAAATTAGGCACATTCAGGGTGGTAAGGCCCCAGACAGGGACATTGCATAAGATTCTATAGTTATTTCAAAATCCAATTTTCTAATATAAAATTTCAACCATAATTCACTGCACAGCATTTCATATAATTGACCAAAAGTGTACACACCTTCTCTGATAGGAAACATCTGTTGCCATTACTCTATTACTCTAGCGAAATATGTAACAATCACTAATTTTATGAGATAATTTCTTTTGCTCAATAATAATATGTGAATTTGTATGACATTTTTGTAGCCATCTGTTTAAATATTTCATTAGTTTAAAAGCAATTAACAAAAGGTCTGTTCCTGTCCACACAAGGAAATCAAAAGCATAAGTTACATAGAATAATGTCTTCTGAACCCAAAACAGAGACTTTACCATTATACAAGTTGGTTAGCAGCCATACAGATAAGCTAGGAAAAGGACATTTGAAAAAACATAAATGGAACTCTTTTCTATGTAAAATCATTTCAAATAAGAAGGTTATTAACAAATTTTTTGAAAATGTCACCAATATTAACCATGATTTAAAAATGCATTTCATAAGATATTTGCATCCCAAAGTAATTATTGACTCCTTAGAGAGCACAGCAGCTTACTCATAATTAAAACTGCAAACATTTCTTTGGTTCTCTATTGTCATATATTACAAACTAACAAAGAAATCTAATTAAACCTAAAGCAGATCAAAGTGCAACTAACTCCTCTCTATAACTTAATTTTTCCTAATGCTAATCAATCCATCAGACAGGAGCCACAGTGATCTTTTTAAAGTGAGGTATCATTAGATTACCCATACTCTCTCAGTCTGACTCTCTTTCATCATCTTTTATGATTTTCTCCTGAAGCTGTTAGTGTCTGGTAATGAATACTCCCATTGTTACAGACACTCTTCCCCCACTCCTGTCTTCAGTGTGTATTTGCTTTTGTTGTTCTCTGGTCCTTTAACTCTCCATCTGTGAGGCATTCCATCCTGCTCTCTCTTGTAAGCTGTTCACTGCTTCACATACATCTTCATTTTTCTTCTGATCGGTTTGTACATGTTATCTGTCCTGAAATTTCCACATCATGTATTTTAATCAACTCTAACTGATTTTACAGTTTGGAGAATTCCAAGACAAGATTATTAGATATTTCTCTTTTATCTTATTCTTATATACAATTGATTTCATTAAAATGAGTTTTGATTTTGTATTTGAATTCTGGGGTATAAAGTGAATCTCCATAACCTTGCTGTGAATAGTGTCTGATATATAGTAGGTATTATTATAGAAATGCTGACTTAATGAAACAATGAAAAGTCACATGTCATGCAAGGGATTTGAGACTTCAGGCCTATCTCATTAAAGAAGCACTGCTTGATAGGAAATGTCTATAAGGATATGATAAGTATTGTTAAACCTTTCTGATTATTATGTCTATAATAACTATTTCATATAAATCTCATTCTTTCCCCTGTTTTAGAGCATACATCTTCATAGAAATGACTTGATAAACAAATTCTCATATAAGTTAATTCATGGATATTTGGAATTATTACCAGATAATATTCTGTAACACTGCATGCAATGTTATGAAAGTGAACTTAGATTATTAGTGTGCTGTATAAATCTTTAAATATGTCTGAGTTAAATTTTTTACAAAAATCTCTTTAACAAGCAATATATATTCAATGTACAAGAATGTAAGACAAGGCAAAAGTAATAAAATAAACATTAATAGACAGTAGTTCCATTGGAACTAAGTTTAATTAAATAATACAAATTTGACTTATAATAAAGTACCTAAGAAATATTGAATTAAAGAAAATTCTATACTTCAAGACATATGATGCTAGTGACAGAATAAAATAAAATTTTATTGATATTTTTAATCAAGTGTTTATTTCCAACAATCCAAACTGACACAGATGAGCTCAGCTAAAGGAAGGCATAAAAATCTGATGTGAGTAGGTGAATATGCTTGTGTGCTTAATGACCAAATTATTGTCATTCAAATGACAATAGCTATACATTGAAATTTTAAAAAGAAGCTTATATAAACAAGAGTTATATATATCCCCGCCTTTTTGTATGGCTTAATAAAACATGGTATATGTCTTTTGAAGTTCCTGTGGAACTGCAAAAGTGTGAGAAAGGAAAATGATTGATGAACATCAAAAATTGCATATGACATTTATATAAATATATAAAATTTTAAGAAACTGACAGGATTAAGAAAATGAAATCAGACAGAAGAGTAGAGTCTGGATGAAGAACATGATAATACGAATCTGATTCAGAGAAAGGAAATTAAGAGACCTAAGTGTCTTGTACCATGTGAGCGATAGTTTAAATGATGCCAATTCAATATTTAACTTGGAATTTGGCATCAGTTGTACCAAAATGGAATTGCTCCTTGATTTATGACTCTGGGACAGTTTAATTGATCATAGTGACTTTCTGCTCTCATCTGTGTTAATCCCATATAGACAGATGTAATATAGAGGCTTGTAGACAGGTCACATTTATGTTGATGACTTCCCTCTAGCACACTTCCAGCTTTCTCACTCTTTCTGCTGGGCTTACACTGCCATTATAAAAATCTAAGCACTGTACTTCTTTACTTTACTGACTCTGAGGAGGTTGTCTGTATCCCTGTAATTTAATAACCCACAACTACTTCCTTTTCAAAGCTATCACATTTAAAAATTTGAAAAGCCCTATGACATCTTTTGATAACTACTAAAAAAAAAAAAAACCAAGGAAAAAACTTAGAGTATAATTTAATTGAAAATTTTAACCCAAATTTTAAAGCTATCTGTATCCAGAGTAAAATATTTTTAAAAGTTTGTATATAAGAATATATGTATATGATATATATATATATATATATATATATATATATATATATATATGGAGAGAATTTTCAATTATGCATAGACTGACATTATATAAGGGTTTGTCTATAGTATAATTTATACAAAGGCACTGTTCTCATTCAGACAAAGATTTGGGTTTGCATTAGTATTTCTCATATAGCCCTAACAGACTGAAGATTCAGATTTGAAATTCCTTCCTATTCCATGATAATCTCTGTTTGCAAAACTGCTTCTTTTTTCTTTTCTATTCTTCCTTTGTAAATGCTGCAGATACTTTGGCTGACAAGGCTGAAATTTAAAGATATCTTTGAGAGAATAGCACAGTAAGTGCTTACACTTATGTGTATGCTTATTTACATAGAGATATTGATTGAGGAGTGAGAGATGGTGTAACCATGTGCATTAATTAGTTTTATGGTTAATATTAGTGAGTATGCTGATCTGGTCAACACCTTTATCCCAGATTCTATGTACTGCAGTGATGCTAAGGTGATGAGTCCATTATGAGATAACCCTTAGTGGAAGGGAGTAAAGTCCTGGAGGCCCCACCTTATGGAACTGGAAATGTGTCATGTAAATTAGATAAACTGTTGGCAGATATTGGTAATGTTCATGTGGTGTTATTTCAGAAGGCATAGAGAACATGTGAACTGTGAATCATGTTGGGGCCTAGAAATAGTTTACATATAGTTGATATTTTAAGATGGCATGATTCTTGGGTTTGGAAACTAACTACAGGCTTGAGGTATGGTCCACAGCCTTGCAGTATTGTCATTGGAACCTTGTTGAAGCATGACTTGGAGAAATATACTCCCATAAATGGATAAAGATAATCTAGTAAAAATAATGTAGGTCTTATAGACATGTTTTAGGTGCATGATGGCAATTATTATAAGAACAGACAAAACCATTCCACTCTTACCCTGTTATAGAAGTAGTTTAGTTGCCATCAAAACAGTTGTTAAAAAAGTGATAAAATAACCCACAAGTCTCTAAAATCCTGTTTCAATTTGTGATATCTACCTGCTTTCATGATTCATGACTAGGTCTTTCCTCGTGTTAAAAGACACTGCCCCTGTTCTCATGAACCTATAGAATTCTGAGCTAAGTAAACTTATTCCTTTTGAAAGCATGATTCAGGGAAAGGTATTTGGAGATAGCAGAACATGAAACACTACACCAGCAGAAGTATTTTATGTAGTATTTTAATAACAGGCAGATTCAGAACTTCAGGACTCCATAGTGTGAGTTTTAAATTGGTTTTGTTATCTATTCCATAACAAGTTACTTATAGAGAAACCTTTATGAATAAATATTCTTTTAATGGTGGCATAATAAAATTAATATTGTCAAAAACATGTGAATGAATCATCCAAGAACTTAGTACAAAAATGAGTTGCTAAAATGTCAGGGCAGACTCTCCACAGAAATGTGATTCATTTTATTATTATGTATGAAATGATATGTAGTTTTGTTATTTTGTATTAATTTATTTACTTTACATTCTGGTTGCAGCTTCCCCTCTGTTTTCTCCTCCCATACTCTCCCTTTCACATCCCTTCTGCCTCCATCCATTCTTCTTCCCTTCCTCCTCAAAAAAAGCAGAGGCTGCCCATGGGTATTCAACCAGTCTAGGCATATCAAGTTGCAGATGACTAGGTGCATCTTCTTCTATAATGGAAAGACAAAGCAGCCTAGTTACTGAAAAGAGACCTAAAGGCAGGTAGCAGAGTTAGAGACAGCCTCTGCTTCCACAGTTAGAAGTACTACATGAATATCTAACTGCATTTCTGTTACATATGTGCAGAGGGCTAAGGTCCATCCCATGCATGCCTTCTTGTTCTCAGTTCAGAGAGTGGTATGACTATGACCACTTTACGTGGGATCTGTGTTCTGAACTCAGGTACTTCCTTTGAATGAGAATAAATTCACTTTGGACATGGGCAAATGTGAAGTAGCCATGGAAGCAATTGCAGGAATTTTGGACTTAAATATTTTATTGCATTTATAACCCCTCTGAGTACAAAATGGAGCTTGCATTATCAGGGGCCAATAAACCAGGTTTTTTGAGGGAAGAAAGATCACTTGTTTTTGTTCAGCACTTGATCTGATTGATATGCTTATTGTTCTATTTTTCTCAAGTACTATGTCAATATTTCAAGAGATGCTGCAGACATGTTATCCTAAGTGCGTGTTAGCTTTCAGGATAATAATTTGCAATGTTTCACCTCGTGGCTAATTTTTAATACCTCATCCTTAGTTTGCTATATTGTTAAAAAATATTGCTGGATCCTGACTTCAGACAACAGTACAAATCAACTTAACGAAAATAGTAGTAGCTGAATGATTACTTTCATCAGAAATAAACTGATTTTATGATACGCTAGGGTATTGTTACTGTTTTCTATTTATCTAAAAAAGTAAATTAAATGTCATAGTAGTTTCTAGAACTGAGTTCGTCTTATTAAAACTTAGAAATATATTAAATTAAATCTGAGTTATATGAGCATCTGAACTCAAGTATGCTTTTATATAGACAAGGGACTGGTTTTTTTCTTGCAAAACATAATAGCTTATATTAAGATTTAAATTATTTTTCTTGTAACTCCCTGATGTTATTTTATTCAGAGAAATTAACAGGTTACTGTATAGTTAATTTCACACACATCTTCATGTCTCAAGAGAAAAATAGTCAAAACTCTTTAACCTACTGGAGGAGGTACTTGATTTATTTTGAAAAACTGCACTATTATTGAGTTTACATACTTGACATATCCATTGATGGTGATTGTTTTTGCAGAGAGTTTTCTACTTTCAAGAGCATACAGGTGATTGGACCTGATGCTTTCCACATCAACTTATCAGAAGAAAATTAGACTTTGACAGAATGATAATCTAGCAACCCATGAACATTGCAAGGGATGCCACTGAGAGAATAAAGGTCTTTTTAATAGGAATTCAAGTGACTGAAACCTTCTCAGGCCCAGTACAAACAAGGTAACATGATCTTGTAAATATTTCAAATTCTACAGTGATGACCATCAATAAAAATCAAATATAGAAAATTCCACATAAAGAACTCAAAAGACTAATTGTAACTTATATATGTTACAAAATACAAAAGAAAAGAAAACAAAGACAATAAGAATTTCTCATTTCTAAGAGAATACAAAATAAAAAACTGGATGAAATAAGGAAATTGAAAAAATATATATCAACTTGTATATAAGAGACAGTACCTGCGGTGGTTTGAATGAGAAAGTTATCCTAGGGAACAAGGTTGAGATATATTGGGAGGTGAGGCCTTGTTGGAGGAGGTGGGCTGTTGAGTGTGGGCTTTGAAGTTTCCAGTGCCCATGCCATTCTCAGTTAGCCTTCTCTCTGCTTCATTTTTATGTCTCAAAATGTAAGCTCTCAGCTACTGCTCCAGTACTGTGTCTTAATGCCGACTATGTTCTTCACCATAGTGGCCACTGATGCTAACTGTATGGAAATGTGAGCACCACATTAAACGCCTTCTTTTATTAGTTGCCTTGGTCACAGTATTTTTCCATTGCAATAGAAAAGTTGTTAAGACTGTATTATGATGGAAAAATACACTCCAATAAAGCAGATGAAAAATTAGTAACTCAACTCAAGAACATCTCTCCAATAGACATTATCAAAGGGGGAGCAAGATGTGAAGACAGGGTAGTGTAGGAAGCAAATGGCGAGCAGCGGAGTCCGCAGCAGCAGGCCCGGGCCTACTCAACAGCGGCCCGGGGCCTGCGAGGTGGAAACGGGTCACAGCGGTGGAGTCCCGGGCCCACGTGGCAGCTCAGCGGCAGGCCCCGGGCCCACGTGGCAGCGGCCCGGGGGCCCCATGAGGTGGAGACTGCCTGGAGGCCTCCAGGCAGCCTCTCTCACATACCGGAGGAAGGTCCCAGGTTCCAGTGGCTGGAGGCTTCGGCGGCGGCGGGCCCGGGAGGCCCCAATGATACGAGGAAGTCCTTGGTTCCAAAAGGGTTTATTGTCATGGCGGATGGTAGATGGATCTGGAAGTACCCCCCAAACTCAGGGCAGGCCTGAGTTAAATAGGGAGGGAGAAGTAGGAAGGGTCTGGGGAGGAATGGTTAATTGGCTCGGCCCTCTGACCTTCATTAGTATGTAAATCCCTAGAGCCAGAGGCCTGTAGTTACACCCTGTGCACTTTGGGAGGGGCTGTAATGACCTTCGTGACTGAACAATGTAGGTCTATGGAGATTAGACTGCTTTTCAGGACCCTGAGTTCTGGGGACGTAGCCGAACTCCTACACTCTTTTGACCTCCAAGGGACCAAGTTTACATAAAATGAATAGACATATATGCAGGCAAAACGTTCATACAATAAAAATAAAGGCATTTTAAAAGAAATAACAAAGATATATTTATAAAGAAGTATGAAAAGAACACTCACTATTTATGGGACACTGCAAAAGTATCAAGTCTACAGTGAATCAAGAGTATAGAATATGGAGTACATTTTGAAGCTGAAGGCATAGAAAATATTTACAATAAAATCATAGCAGAAATATTCCTATGTCTAAGTAAAGAGATAATTATTTAGATACAGAAGAAATTTAAGACATAGTACCCCAAACATGACCTCCTCATGCCACTTATAGTTGAAACACTAACCATGCAGAAGAAAGACAATGCTTAGAAAGCTGAGAGGGACAGCAGTTTCTATTAAGGGAAATCCATTAAAATCACAGAAAATTTCTCAGCACAAACTTCAAAGGAAGGATGGGTCAGAATACTTTAGTTGCTTCAGAAGCTCAGAACTGAGAGTCTAGCTCATTTTAATCATGGGGATACTTTGAACATCTGAAGATTTGTGTAAACAAACCTAACTCATAATGACTACTTATTTGCATATATTTCTCAGTAAATCTTCTCACTTCTCAGTTAAAAATTATCCTTGATTTTTTTTTATCACTTTCTGTTATCTTTTCTTACCTCTTATAAATAGCTTCTGGAACTATTAGAGGCAACATGAAATAGGTGTTACCGACTGAAAGATCTACAACTCCAAGAAGTGTTGACTATCTAACCCCTTCAATGCTGGCCTTGTTCAAAGAAATGTTAAGCTCTCTAACTTTTTAAATTCTTACCTCACTTTACTGTCCTTTCCTTGGTGGGTCAGAAATAAAATTATGATAATGAAATTGCTGCAGTCTCTCCTTACAGAGATCACCTGAATTAGTGAAGAAGGGGATAAAACCTTTTAGAATATTTGCAAGGTAGGTATATAGTAATCTTGCATTTAGATCAGGGTCACTGCATACATTAAAGGCAGTTTTGCATTTGTAAGAACTTTATGGAAGTATTAAAGTGGCTTTTAGCATATTGACAATAGCAATATTCTGTGTTCCAAAGACCTCATCTCCAAAAGATTAATGTGGTCTTTTCCTACTCTTATGTGGCAAAAAGTAGAGGAATTTTTAGGCTGAGACTTGGAAATATTTAACATGTATAAAAAGTATTGATATAGTCAGTAAACACTACTGCCTGGCACTTCTGATGTTGGACTTGTAATAAAATATTGTACCATTTTACGAATAATCAGAAGAAACAGACTTGATTGTTTGGCCTGGCTTCATGAACATTGGACTAAAGTATATTCAAATTTAAGCAGATATTTATTGGGCTAAATTTCTACTGGCATCCACACAAATCAGTTAATAAGTTAGATGATCAAAACAGAGAATGGATTTTTAGAAGTTTCGTATTCAAACTTTTTATGCTCTCTAACCACACATATCCTTGAGAAAACAATGTTTGAGAACAAATCTTAATTTAATTAATTTAACCATTTTTATACTGAAATCAGGTCAGGTTCTGTAATACTAGTTGCTCATATAGTTAAAAAATGCTTAGCTTCTGTATCCGAGACCATTTCTTCTGCTGTTTATTATTTCTATCAGGACTACTGCTAAGTACTAAGACAACTTATGTCTTATTAGAATTTTTTTTTTTTTTTTTTTTTTTTTTTGCCTAAGAGGCATGTTAGTGCTTACCAGAGAAATGAGAATCTTTGTAAAATGTGCTTTCATGCTCCAAGCTCCAGGATTGTTCACCTGTCCCTTAACATAAAGTACTGCTTGGTCTAAAAACATTGAGTCCCAAGATGTGGATCCAGTTTTCCTAACTTTCTCTCTGACTCCTAATTCCTAAGGCAAATGAATGATTTCTCTTGCACATTCTGCCTGAATTTCCATCTTTCATTGCCTCACACACTAGTGTGGACTTTGTTTCTGGGTACTCAAATATTTGAAAAATCTTCCCATTGCCATCTAGACCCAACTTTAGTGTATTATCAAGAAAAAAGAAAACATATATGAACAATAACATGTGTAAGGGTATCGCAAACATGGGGAAAATAACTCATCAGAGAACGACATGAGTGAAAGAGTCAAACAGACCTTAAAACTAGTTAATGTGAATTCCATTAACTGATCTCTAAATGTAACTTACCTCACTAGGAAAGCTATACACACATAGATATCCATTGTAGGCACTTGTAATGAGTGTACCATTTAATAAGATAGTTCTCTAAGAATATGTGAAATTTAGAGTAACTAAATCACAGGCTAATTTCAGGGTGACTGAAAGCAAAAGATAGGAAAATATTTTCTACATTATGAGTAAATCAATTAAACAGTGTTTGGTTTTGTTTGCCTCATTTACATTGTTTATTCTATATAAAAATGTATTTGCTTAATTATATGTATGATTACCTTATTTCCCCAGTTCTCTCTTTAGGAATCTATCTCCTTTTGTCAGTGTGGCAAAAACTTTTAATTATAAGTCATTCCTACTCACTGTTTTGATGATTTCTTTTCAGAGAGATTATAACTATTTCAGAGCAAATTAAGTATACGTATAATAGAGCTAATAGCCTGTAAAGCACATTTAAAAGTAAGATATCCCACGCTTAATGAAAATCACATACATGATACCATTTTTGCATGAAGACTTTATGACAGCGTATTGGCCAAAATCATCTTTAGATAAATTGAATTATTTGCAGGTTTGATAGCTCCTTTGGGTCCCAAGCTCTATGCCACAGTAGTAGCTGTCAATCCAGCAACATCCTTTCCCTTCTTTTTAAACAATATCATGTTAAGAACACTTGATTTGGCGTCCAAATGCATCCTTGAACAAACACTGGCTTCTTCTCTATAGTTGTTGGTCTATAACCAAAATGCTCCTTTTTCCAACAACTGACACAATCCACCATGGGTTCATGGGAAAACCTTTGATGCTCCAAGCTGTGATTCACAGCACTTCACATTGCTACTCAACAAAGCATCAGCACCAGCTTCTGTAGCCATGTGCTTCTCATAGAAATTCCAATGCCTCTGTACTGATACTGGAATATTGTTAGTGAAATAGGACAAAGATAATTCAACTTTACATAGGGCAGCAGGGATTTGAAAAGCTAAAGACAAACCTTATCATTTAGGGGTTTTGACAACATTCCAGTTAGAAATGATATTGTTGCTCTCCTCATGGAGCTGCAAACCCTTTCAGCTCCTTCAGCTTCTCTCTGACTCCCCCATTGTGAACCCCATGGTTCAATGGTTAGCTGTGAGCATCCACTTCTGAATATGTCAGACTCTGGCAGACCTCTAAGGACACAGCTATATCAAGCTCCTGTCAGCATGTACCTTGTGAAATCCACATCAGCGTCTACCTTTGGTGACTGTACATGGGATGGATACCCAGGTGGAATGGTCTCCAGATGGCCCCTCCTTCAGTTTTTGTCCCACTCTTTGTCTCTATATTTGCTCCCTTGAGTATTTTGTTACTCCTTCTAAGAAGGACCAAAGCACTCACACTTGGTCTTCATTCTTCATGAGCTTCAGATGGTCTGTGAGTTGAATCTTGGGTATTTCAAGCTTCTGGGCTAATATCCAATTATCAGTGAGTGAATACCATGTGTGTTCTTTTGTGAGTGGGTTACCTCACTCAGGATGATATTTTCTAGTTTCATCCATTTATCTAAGAATTTCTCGAATTCATTGTTTTTAATAGCTGAGTAATACTCCATTGTGTAAATGTACCACATTATTTGTATCTATTCCTCTGTTGATGGACATCTGGGTTCTTTTCAGCTTCTGCCTATTATAAATAAGTCTGCTATGAACATCGTGGAGCATATGTTCTATGTTGGAGCATCTTCTGGGTACATGCCCAGGAGAGGTATATCTGGGTCTGCATGTAATGCTGTGTCCAATTTTCTGAGGAACCACCAGACTGATTTCCAGAGTGGTTGCACCGTCTTGCAATCCCACCAACAATGGAAGAGTGTTCCTCTTTCACCACATCCTCACCAGCATCTACTATCACCTGAGTTTTTGATCTTAGCCATTCTGACTAGTGTGAGGTGGAATGTCAGGGTTGTTTTGATTTGCATTTCCCTGATGACTAAGGATACTGAACATTTCTTTAGGTGATTCTTGGCCATTCGAGTTTCCTCAGTGAGAATTCTTTGTTTAGCTCTGTACCACAGTTAGAAATGAATAGAATAAAATAGAATAAATAGAATAGAATATCTAGAATAAACTGAATTGAATAAAAGTTCAGAACTGTCACTCTGAAATATAAACTGTGTGCAGGGATCAATAACTTAAGGATCTGTTATGGAGTTGGAAGAAATTAGATGATGATTCATACATAGCACAGGTAACTGGTTTCCGCTCTTGTCCTTTTCCCCTTCCTGTAGTCTCTTATGTTATATCACCACATAGAACATTATGATGTGGAAGCTGACAGAAATTCCCCCAAAAATCTTCTGCTTCCTGTAATAGAAGCTGGAAAGGGAATTTTTACAGCTCAAAGGGTTGATTCCCCGTTCTCCCACACATTCAACCTTTGTTCATTTTTCTTTGTTTCCTTCCAATCATTCTGTTCAAACCTTAGCCTATCTCCTAGTTGTCGTAGCCATAGTTCTAAAAGGTTCCCGGAAAACCACTATGACTCAAGAAAAGCATGGTAAAACTAAAGTCCCAATGAACTTGTGCTTTCTTTTATTACAGAACTCACAGTTTGAAGCAGGTCTCAGAAGAGCTCCTAGGCAGCTTTTCTAGGGTATTTTGCCCAAGCAATGAAAAAAATCTCTAATATATGATTGTAAGAGTTCATGCATATAAACATACTCAGAAAAACTGGATTTTATTTGGGAACATTTGTATACTTTCATATAAAAAAAGATTGTAAAAACTTTTTGTCATGGGATAAGATTGTTACTAAAATTGAAAGTAATTATTGTACTAATCAATATAGCAATTAATGTGGATTACCTAATAATAAATGAAAAATCATAAATTTGAAGAAATCTATGATTTTTTATCATTCCTTGATCATTACTTTACATCAAAAACAACCTATTGGTAATTGTTGAAAGATAGGCACGTGATAGAGATATGTTTCAAGGTAAACACAAAGTAGATTTTGATGTTAGTTTATATATATATTGATAAATTGATAGACAGACAGACAGACAGGTAGAAAGAAAGAAAGAAAGAAAGAAAGAAAGAAAGAAAGAAAGAAAGAAAGAAAGAAAGAAAGAAAGAAAGAGGGAGAGAGAGAGAAAGAAAGAGCGAACGAAGACTACAGATACTTTATGAATCATAACTGGTTGGTATAGGAATGACTGACCTACCCAATTGCATTTGAAATCTTACGAACAGGAAACAGAAATAGTATTCTAATAGAAATTTTCAGAATAGTTTCTAGTTGAATACTGGAAAGCAATAAATATTTCTTGCATATATGTTCTCTCAGATTTCATGAACATTATTTTGTTTTACACTTTTCAAAGCCCTGTTTTAGAAAATAAGAATGAATCCATTCTTATCATTCCCTTTAGAAGTAGAGGAAATAATCTGTGTGTGGAGCTCAGCATAGAGACTGCACACAATACATCATATGGTGAGTGAATACTGCCACATATCACGAAGCAGAGGACAGGGAAATCCAGGAAGTCATTGTCTTCCAGATCATAAAACTTATTTTGAGATAAGATGATTAAAAATATCTTATTTCATATGAGATGAGATTCAGAAATTTATCTCATTTTACAAACCTAATTTGCTTTCTTTCATAATAAAGATAGAGAATATCCTACTTCTCAAAAATATTTGAGTATATATAAAAACAAGAACGATATCTCTCTCTCCTAGAGAAGAGAGTAACAGTATTATATGATCATGTAGGCACAGAGTGATGAGTAATGGCCAGGGTTGTTTCCAGAATCTCTGTTATACTAGATCTTGTCTGAACTCTGACTCCCTCATCTTTAATATACACACATACACATGCATATACACATGGACAAAACCTGAGACTCACATCCTCCAAATAACTAGAAAGGAAAGAAAAACTAACTGAGCAAGAAGCTCAAGTCACCTGTTTTGTCATAATTAAAACTCTATGTTTGTTTGATCTTACATTTGGTTCACCATTGCGAATGTGGTGAGCCAGATCTTTAGCAAATATCCTGTGGCCATGAGAAAACTTTCTGACAGCATGGTGGTAGGCCAGAATCATGGTTTGGTAGAATAGAACCTAAGAGAGCATGGTAGAAAGAAAGATCTATATTAAGTTAAACACCAATGTACTTCCAAGGTGTGACATAAAAAAATCTGTTATAAATATAGTGTGTTCTAAAATTCTATATATGGTCTCATTTTACAGGTTCATTAGCAAAAATTACAGGTTCAAAGTATTTTTCAATCATATTTATGTTTAAAAAATATGTAGATCTACTTGAATTTAGCATGGAAAAAACCATTAATACCATCTAATCCTTTTAAATAAACCTGAATATTACAATTATACAGCTTTATAATTAAGTCAAAATGGGAGTTTGGAAGCGTTGAAAATGTATTCATTGGAGTTAAAGGAACAAACTATTGCTCTCATCTTGTTGTGTACTAATAAATCAATAACAGTTTTGGGTCTCACCACACATTATGCCTATTCTGAAAGTTAATGTTGAATTTATTGAATTATTATAAATTATATCTGAGAGGAAGTATTAAGTTTTTCATGTAGGACTCATGTAAATCACACAAAAGCATCATATTTGAAGTGAAAGCTGTTGAAATATGAGGTTATGAGTATGAATCATTCATTGGGTTTGCATTTGTTCTTAAGCAACTGATTTCTATGCTATAATTGAAATTTTAATTCCATATTAGTTTAGATTCATGATATCTTACTTATCTTTAACTCAGACTTCTGATATCTTCATCCTAAGTTTTAAAATACAAAAAGAAAAAGGCTTAAAAACTGGTTCAGTCATTAAGTTTTGAGGGAAATGAGTTGGTGGTATGTAGATACTATCCAAGTCTTCTAAGTCTGAAGTAACTGGATCATGACTTCCAGTCAAGGATTGACTACATAGCGAAACTCTATGGGAGTGGGAGGCAGTTAAGGGAAGACAGAAGAAGAGAAAATAGAGAGTGATTTTAGAGATTATTTATTAGTATGACTCATTTGTTTCCGTGGTAAGGAAGCTGTAAGTAAAGGCATTCACCTGAACAAGTTCTCTAGTTTCATTGATAGGCCTCAGAAACTCAATTCAGTATCCCAGAGGTCAGATAGAACTCTCCTTCTGTCTCAGATACTTAAGGTCATCTTGTGTCTCATAAAATATTTGATTGCCTTAAAAAGCTTTATCTGAAGCCACAGTTATTGATATAATGGTCATATAGACACTATTGGCAAAATATTACCTTTATTTTTGCAGTATACACTGTAATGTCCATTATGAGAAATATTCCAAGACTGGCAGCTATCCTAGTCAGGGTTAGGCATACTAAGCTTCTTTAAAGAGATACCATGGCATGACCATGGCAATTCTTGTAAAAAAAAAAATTAAATTTGGCCTTGTATGATGTCACAAAGGCATATAGAGCACTAGGGAAGGAACTCAGAATTTTAAACCTGGATCCATAGGCAGCAAGGAGAGCCACTGGGCCTGGCTTAGGCTTTTGAAACCTCAAGGCAAATCCTTCATCACACACCTCCTCCAAGAAGGCCACACTTATTCCAAAAAAAAAAAAAAAAATTATTTTACTTCCATCTGAACCGACTTTTATTCAAACTTGCAAATTTCACTCCCTCCTTAGACCTGAAGTGATATCATAATGCAAAAGATGCATTCATTCCAACTTCAAAAGTTCTCATGTTCTATAAGTCTTCTATGTTGTTTAAAAGTACAAAGTTCAAAATATCTTCCAATACTCATGGTGATCTTCTCACTGTAGTCCCCTATAACATCAATAGAAACACTCACATCACATACTCTCAGTATATAATGGCACAGAAAATACATTATCTTTCTAAATGGAAGGAAAGGGAGAAAACTGAGGAAATACTGGACCAAAGCAAGATTGAAAAGCAGCTGGACAAACTCCAACTCTCCATTTCCATGTTTGTTGTCAAAGCTCTCTTCAGATCTCTATATTGAGCTTTGATGACTACAAAAGACTAAAACACACTTTTCTCTCTTGATTTGCTTCTACATCCAATCTTTATCTTTCCTTGGCAAGTATCTCATAACTCTGGCATCTCCATCATCTTGGAACCTCTACAAAAATCATTTTCATGGCTTCACACAATAGCCTCTTGGGACCTTCATGCAGGAAACTCTCTGACAAATGCCTGCCCTCAGTAGCTTTCTTTAACTACAGAGGAAAGTTCCATAAGCCCTTTCTTGTATTTGTAACTCTAAAGCTAGAATACTATGGCCAGAGCTGTCAAGTTCTGCTGCTTGCTGAGTTCAGAAAATGGCCCCCTTATTCAATTAATGTGCACCAGCTATCTGTGGATGGTTTTCTTTACTGCTAAAGATTTTCTTTAATCTTGTTTCACTAGTTGGAAGCTTAGCTGAGTATTGTCTTGCCTTAAGTTTACCACTCACTTTTTTTCCAATTAGCTATGGCCTTTTCTTTAAATTTATCTCCATGATCCCTCGCCTTAGCTCCATTATGCCTACTGATGCTTCTGTTCACTTCAAACTATGCATCTTGCATTTCTTTTTTGCCATTCTTGGTCCTATTTATTATGGAGATGCATAAAAATGACCACTAATATTTACCCAATACCTTCAATAATTGTCTGTCTTGAAATCCTTTATGCCAAAATTATTAATCCAAACCTCATTAATTTAGGCTCAGGTGGAATTTTTTGGAAAAGGTCAAAGAGCAGCCACATGTTTTTGCCAAAATATCACAAGAATTGCCTCTAGGCCATTTATAAAAATTCCTCTCCTCTGAAACATCTTGAACTGGGCTGTGACAGAATACCTTGCTCTTAGCAGCATTGTCGCCATGATACTACTTGTATGGACCATTAATCCCCAATTAAAACACTCAACTTCTTTTCTAATTCAAAGTCCTATTGTCCACAATCCTCCAACAAGGAGAATGGTGTTTGAAACTATAAGATACTTAGCAGTATTTTTGGCTTTCAACCTCAGGATGCTAAGTATATACTCTGACATTACTAACAAAACACATATTTAAATGTTCCCTAATATTCCTGGTGACAAAATCACATACTTAGTTTGAGATATTACCCAATTTGACTGCTGAATCTTTACTATCCCCCAATATGTGGGATGTATGTGAAAATCTGTGATAAAGTGGTTCCCTGTGGACATGCCATGATACCAAAATAAATAATGGAATGTACCATTTCTTTTCTGTGTACAAACATTTTCTTCAAAAGACCCTAAATATTTTCACATCTGATCATACCTTTTTATATGTTTGCATGCTCTTTCTTATTACTCTGTAAAACCTGGTCATTAACCAATAAGTCCTTACTCCACTGAATTAACTCTAATTTTTCAGTTTGCAAACACAAAGTAGACATTGCTTTCTCATCAAAAACATTTTCTATCTTTTGGTAGAAATATTTAAAGTGCATTTATAGAAACATTTAATCACACTTTTTTGCACATGTTGTTAACCATAACAAGCATATATTCTTCTCTATAAATTTTTTATACATGGTTAAAGAGGGTTTAAGATATTTTTCATATTTTCAATATGTAGAAATAATATATTAGCAAAAAAAAATTAAATCAACTAAGAACCTTCTTTCAGTGCCAATGCTGGGGCTTTCTCACTTCTGCTTTTCAGATTTCTGTCTATTTAGTTTCTGACATTTCTACTACATGAATTGTTTTAATAATTAAATGCCAACTCAACCTCATTTTCTTCACAAAGTCATCTCTAGCTACGCCTACATTTGTACCACTTCCCAACATGAAAAACTATGCCTAGTGTATTTTCATTCATCACTAATTTCTCAACAGCTTATTTCAATGTCCTTGATGGTGGGCAGGAAATGCGGTCAAGCATGCAAAATGTTCAACTTGAAAATGTTAATAATAAGAAAGAGAAAATATCTAATGATCATGTAGAATAAGGAGATAAATGATGCATATTGCCCTATCTGAAAAATTATGGAAGTTATATTATACAAGTATTACACATAAAATATCTTTAAATATTATTAACTATTATGTGCATATTTAATAATCAGGAAAACATTATGCTTTCATTTCGTTATCTTATAATTGGAGGAAAATGGATTTCTGTTGGCCTATATTTCAAACAGTATCTAAACAGTCTACATCTATTCATTCTTCTGTTGAGAATTGGAAACTCTCATCAGATTGGGGTAGCAGGCCTAACCTGTACTCTGTAGTCATCATAATTTCATTTAAGTCTCAGGGAAGTAGTTCTCAGTATTCTGTCTATGAATTTAATGGGAAACTTCTTCTTAACCAGTACTTATAGGCTTACATCATTACAACTCTTCTACTTGCAAGAAAAATTATTCAAAGTCAGTATGTCATCACTATGCCTAGGAGGACTCTATCTTTACAACAGGTTGCTCACTGAAGAAAGGAAATCAGCATTACCATGAACAAAAGTTCACTTTCACCAGTGTAAGTGACTCATAAACAAGCAGCGTTCTCGTGCACTCTTTGTGTTTGCTATAGGATTTTGGATGTCATGAAGCAGCCAGAATTTTTTTCTCCACAAATAAACTGCAGCTTGTCCTTGGCTATTAAAATCTTCTTTCTCACTTACCTGTCCTTTTATACTGCATCTCTACCTACAACCCAGGATGCCATGATAGATTTGAAGTCCTGAGTTAAACTCCCACGTTGGGATTACAACAGTGAATTGTATTTTTAAGTACATATTGAATTTTTTAATTTTGTATTGGTTGTTTTATATATTTTCATTTTAAATGTTATTGCCCCTTCCCAGTTTCCCCTCCACAAAAAACCTATTCCCTCCCCTTCCCCTGCTTTTATGAGGGAGCTCCATACTCACCCTCCCAATTCCTGCCTCAGCACCCTAGCATTCCCTTACAATGGGTCATCGAGCCTCCAGAGAAACTCCCCTCCCATTGAGCCCAGATAAGGCAATCCTCTGCTACATGTGTAGCAAGAGCCATGGGTCCCTCTACGTATACTCTGTCGTTGGGGGTTTAGTTCCTGGGAGCTTTGGAGTCACTTTCTTAGCTGGACGCACATATATTCTCACTTTCAGTTGCTTAATAATAAGGAATTTAAAATTGAAATGTAAAAGGAAAGAGAAAACACAGATAAATGATGAGGTTTTGAGGGGAGGCATGTGAAACGTGATAGGAGCAAAGTTATTAATAAGCCGAAGGAAACCTTGTGTTGCTTGAGCTTGCACAGGTCTTGTTTATGGTCTTAACAACTACTGGGAGTCTATGTGTACAGTTCTGTTGCTCATCCCGAAACCACTGTTCTGTAATAGTCAGAAACGTTCTTACGCTGTTTCTGCCTCCTGCTCTGAAATGATTTCTGAGTCATGAGAGTGGGGTGGTGTAATCTGGATGTTCTGTTTAGGGCTGGGAATTCCACAGTTATGCACCTTGACCAGTTGCGGGTTGCTGGGTTAAAAACCCATTCACTGCAAATAGAATTTTCTCTGTTGAGAGTTGTGGGTCTGTAGTTCGCGCATGGGTGTGGGTCCTGTGAAGCTGAGTAGTGGTTCCCCCACGTCTATTGCCCCAGGCCTCTGGAACTGGAGCTCAAAGGGCAGAAGTGCAGGAATTTGACTGAGTTTACTCCACATGATGCAGGGCGAGAAGTCCAGGCTGTGAGAAGTCTCAGAACGCCACTCCGTGTGTGGGGAGATCACAGTGTGAGATCCACCGGGACAGAGCTCTCTGGTGGGGACCCTCAACTAAGAAGTCGTGCTGGGATCGACTGATCTCAGACTCCTGGGCTCCCTGGCACCGCTGAGAACCACGGAATAGTTGAGACTGAAGGTGTTCAGGCTGGACCGGTCTGCAGCCGAGGGGGACGAGGGAGAGAAGTGTGTTAATCTACTGTCAGTTTAATATCATGTCCACTAAGTAGAATAATAGTAGCGAATTCTCCTCTAAGGCCTATGGCATGTCCAGCCACAGACTCTTGACCTGGTAATGGTGACTGATGTGAGATTCATCTTGTGAAGTGGGATTTAAACCACACAGGAAACTTGGTTACCCCCAAGATGTTCATGTTGTAATTGTACCAGTGGGTAGGTATCTTGTTATTATAGCTCACAGGTTCCACAGTCATATAATATTAATTATTACTTTACCCCTCTGATAGCATTGCTACTACCTTCCAACACCATGAAGCTATTCAGTCAGGATGAAGGTCCCAGGTACAACCTTTATATCATCGTGTTTTATGTGAGATATCACCATCAGGTTCTAGAGGATAACTGAGAATATTGTCACTATCCTATAATTGTTTTGTCTCTATGGAGTGTCACAGCCAACCCCAAAGGAAATAAACTACTTTTAATGCTAGGTATTTTATCTGTTAGCCCGTGATATGTGATATATAGTAGGGGCATTGCCAACCAATTATACATTAACTTCATTTTAGTTGAGTTTGTGTATAAAAGTATTTGTGTTTAATTTCAAGAAGCTTCCACAGTAAGTTTAGGCAAAATCATCAAAATAAGAAGAGGATATAAATTTATGTAATAATGAAAATAAAAATTTTTTAAAGTTAAAAACAATAGTTCAGAGACTGAGAATTTATATAATCATAAGTATGTTAAAAATGTTCAGTCCACACATCCAAAGTGGCATATAGTTTTGCTTCCAGTAGGAGGCAAGCCTGGCCTACATAGGGATATCTTGCCTCTAAACAAATAAAATAAAATATATACTCTCATCAAGCTGAAAATCTAAAATAAATTAACACACACACACGCACAGCCCAACAAAGATAAATCAAGAAAGAAAATAACATATTCATCAGTATCATGTAATTAGAAGCAGTAATAAAAAAGCCTATATCAAATCAAACAAATCCCAGGATTAGACAGATTTAATGCAGAGTTCTACAAGACTGCTAATAAAGAATAACCACTAATACTTCTTAAATTATTTCATATAATTGTTCAGAAGCATTTACAAATAATTTTAATGAGAACATACACCAAAACTAAAGAACCAAACCAACAAAAATTATGTGCCATTATCTCTGAAGAATATGAAAACAAAACTTTCATCAAAATTCTCGCAAACCAAATTAAAGAAAACATAAAAAAGATTGTTCACCATGATAAAGTTGACTTCATCTCAAAGATACAAGGATCATTCAACATGTGTAAATAAATGTGTAAATGTAATCTGCCCCCTAAAGAGACTTAAAGACAGAAACTGTATGATTATTTCATTAGCTAAATAAAAAAAAATTGATAAAATTCAACATCTTTTAAAACCATAAAAGTCTTGGAGTATCTATGATTATAGAGAACAGAGCTTAACATGTCAAAGGCAATACTAAATAAGCCCACAGCATATCAGGATAAAGAAGAACTCAAAGTGTTTCCACCCAGATCAGCAGCACAATACGAATGCTGACTCTCTGTCATTATATTTAATAGTGCATTTGGATTTTCACTAGAGCAAAAAAAGATACATGTAGGAAAGAAATGAATACAAATAGAAAAATAGAAAGTCAATGTATTCTTCTTTTCTTTTTTTTTTTTTTTAATTTTTTTTTTTGTGTGTGTGTAGGTTTTTTTTTTTTTTTTATTGAAAAATTTTTTATTTTTTACATTTCAGATGTTCTCTCCTTACCCCATTTCCCCCCTCCCTCCCAGGAACTCACTATCCCTTCCCCCCTCTTCCCGCCTCCACGTTGGTGTACCCCCACCCACCCTCCCCTGTACCTCACCTCCCCACCCTCGAATATCCTACCCCCATGTCCAGCCTTCATGGGACCAAGGATCTCTTCTCCTACTTATATATATAGCTCCCTTGCATATATAGCTGGAGTTGTTCCATGAATTAAAGAACCCTAAAGATTCCATAAGAAATCTCCTACAGCTGATAAACACATTTGGTAAAGCAGCGGATTATAAAATTAACCCCCCAAAAGCCAGCAAGCTTCTTATATACTAATGACAATACTAAGAAGAAATCTGAGAAACAATTCTATTTTTAAGAGTCTCAAAAATAAAATACTTGTGATAAATATAATGAAGTGAATGAAAGACTTATGCAATGAAAACTGAAGAAGGAAAGTGAAATAGATAGTAGAAGACGGATAGACCTCTTATGCTTATGAATTATATGCTACAGAAATGACTTCTGTACCAGTACCAAAAGAAACCTACATGTTAAATATAATTGCGATCTCTGCTCTAATCCAGTTCTTCACAGAGATTGAAAATAAATTATATATTTTACATAATTGAAAGCAAATTAACTTATATTTTATATATCTTCATGGTGTTATTTCAGATATCATATTTAATCCACTTGGAACTGTAGCTAAGAACCAATTAAAACACAAAGAAATTATCCTCTACTTGTAGTAGCCAACCAATGGCTGGTCCAGCTTTAAATCCATGCCACTAGAAGGAGAGCCAGGAAACAGAAACTGGATAGCCAAGAGACCTAGGATAACACCAAACAAGACTAGAAAAAGAAGTAAATCAAATGCTTCCTAATGACAATATGCTATACTCATAGACAAGGCCTAGCATAATCATAACCAGAAAGGCTTCAACCAGAAACTGTTGAGAATAGATGTATAGACCCATAGCTAAACATGTGGAAGTTGTGGAATTCTCTGGAAGATGGAAAAAAGGACTGTAAAGCCAGAGGGGTCAAGGATGCCACAAGAAAACCCACAGAATCAAAAATCTGTGCTCAAAGGAGCTAACAAAAACTAAACTGACAGTCAAACTGTCTGAGTCTGACCTAGGCCCTCTGCATATATGTCATGGTTGTATAGCTAGGTTTGTTTATACAAATCCTAACAGTGGGAGCAGGAAATATCTCTGAATCTTTTGCCTGGTTTGGGGCCCTTTTCATCCTACTAGGTTGTCTCATCCAAACTTATTATGAGCAGGGATGACTAGTCTTATTGCAACTTGACATACCATATTTAGTTGATATTTCTGGGAGGCCTGCTCTTTTCTGAAGGGAATGGAGAAGTGAATCTTGGAAAGAAAGGAAGTTGCAGGGGTGAGGGTGTAGGATGAGAAACTGGGGGGTATGTATACCATTTGATATGCATAGCATTTTACATGAATTACTTACCCCTGCCTAGTCCCAATGCACATGTGTGCAACTGCATGCACATGTATGGAGATCAGAGGACAAGTTGCTTGGTTGTCAGTCCTTTACATATAATTTGTTTGAGACAAGTTCTCCTGTTTTTATGCACTGCTTATGCCAGATTAGGTGGCCTGGTTTTGTTGTAGGAGTGCTGGAATTACAGATGTATATAACCACACTTGTCTTTATGTAGGATCTGGGATCTATGCTAAGGTCTATACTTGCTTAGTAAGTGTCTCACTCACTGAGACATTTTACCTGCCCCCAGTACTCTCTTTATTCTGCTGAGAAAGGTATTACTGGTGCCTTTATTTTGTATTCAGTGCATTTTCATAGAGAATAAATAAGCTCAGATATCTCATGTATTATAGTTAATGCTAAATATTCATGCTCCATCTGTTTACTTAGTATTCTATTCTAAATAGAATGTCTGAGATAGAATGTCACAGACTTTTAATTTATCAAATGAAATTGTGATGCATTAAATTCTGTATTTGCTAATTGAAGAAAATTTGCTTAAAAATTAAGGAAGAAAAATTAGTAGGGATCTTGCAAATTTGCTCTGCTAGATAGTTTATATCAACTTGACACAAATTTATGTCATCTGAGAATAGAGAACTTAAAGTAAGAAAATGGCCCCATAAGATGAGACTGTTGGAAAGCTTATACTGCATTTCTTAATTAATGATCAATGGGAGAGGGCCCAGCATGCCTTGGATTGTCATCTGTGGGTTGGTGGTCCTGGTTTCTAGAAGAGTAAACTGACTAAGTCAGAAAGAGAATGTCAGCAAACAGCATGTCTCCACAGTCTCTGAATCAGCTCCTGCCCCAAGACATCAGCTTTATTTAAGTGTCTGTAATAATTTACTTCAGAAATGAACTACGATGTTGAAGATTAAACCAAATAAACATTTCCTTCCCAACTTGCTTTTGGTCATGTTGTTTTATCACTGTAATAGAAACCCTTACTAGGGAACTCACCGTTCAGGTGCAATTATATAGTTTCTTAGATTTTCTTGCTCTATTCTGCATTGATCTTTGAAAAGATTAAATTAGGTTATTGGAAAAATAAATAATTGTGGTTTTCTCTTTCAAAGTTTGCATGTGCAATCAGGGCTCAGAAAACATTAGAGGCTTAAGCAATATATCTTTGTCTTTTTTTTTTTTTTCTACCCCTAGATACAAGGAGAGGTGGATACTGTTCTTTGTGGGTGTTTATTCTATTGTACAGAAATTCTTTTCTGCTTCTTATTTTTTGTACTGTGCTTTATTGGAAGAATCTTTCTTGCCAATTCCTAACATGTTTCCCTTGCTTAAAGAAGAAAACAGGCATCTTCATTTGCCATGATGGTAAAATACAGTGCTCATCTTTAAGAGTGGACTGACGGTATGGAACAAGAGTGAAGAAGGGATTTAGGCTTGATTTGACACTCAGAGCATTAATTTAAATATTATCAAAGCAGCTAATCAAGGCTACCATCAACAAGAATATCTATGAAGGAAATTTTTACTTTGTGTGGAGTCACAAAATTGACCACATTGAAAAGTGAAGTCAATCCACCTCAGAGCTTAGAAATTGAGGAATACCCTGCAGGTTCTAGCATATTCTGACAAGAACTTCATTTCTGTCTATGTGTCTTACTTTTTATAAAATACATGAAGACTGCTGCTTTGTCTTCATTATGAATATAAAATTAAGCTGAATGAATATAAAATTAAGGTTTACAAATTTACATTTAAAATATGTAATTAGACTTCACCTTCATATTCGCTAAAATATGAAAATTATATAAGCTATAGAGTCTCCATAGCTGTAAAATGATCTTGATTTTTCAAAAAAGAATTTAAAATCCAGTAATATATTATCCTTTCCTAGAGTAATTCAACAGGAGGAAAGTAACCTTAAGCTTGAATACTAAGAAAGAGCTTCTGTACTTTAATAAGTCAAGATTTCAATTCAGGATTCATATATGCTTTGAAAAAAATAATGCTTATTTAGACTCAGTCTTTCCAAGACATTTCTGTAATTATGTGCATGGTATTTTTTTCCCTGTTGTAGTGACAAGTGTCAAGAGAGATAAATTAAGCCCTAGGATTTCTTTGCATTCCTCAAGAAATTAATGTTCAAACAACAAATTTGAACGTGTTTATATAGAAGAGATTTACTAGAATAGGGTGCAAGAGTAGGTAAGGAAATCCTTCCAGTAGCTGTGGTAGGATAAAGTAACAGAATAGAGTAGGAATCTCATATAAGAGTACCATTCTGGGAAAGGCTTATATAACGCAGTGCGCCGTCCTTGTTCAGATGCTGAGACTAGCTGGAGTGAATGGGTATCTTGGCTCAATGAACATTTTAATGTAGAGGAATGTGATCTGCTGGAACAAATGCTGTGACCTATGTTGTTGAAATAATTGGGTCTATCTGAATCAGCTCTCTGCCGTGTGTCTTTATAATAATGATATCTCTGGGATCCAGTGTTCTGCTATGATTCTATAGTAATAGGGTCTGTGGGAAATTGCACTGTGTTCAGAGAAACATCATGTTGAACTCCTGATACTAGCCTGCCACATATTTTATAATAGTTTATTAATTAAATAATTAATTAATATTTGTCTAATGGGTAAATACTTTTCATATTCTTGTGTTTTAAAAGTTCAAAAAGGATTTGTAGAAAGAACCTTCTTGCTTTTAGCCACAAAACATCCAGTACATGCAGCATTTGTTCCCCATTACTTGTGTCTAACAGCTCACATTTTTTATTTCCTTGAGTGATTTAACAATCAATATTTAAGGGAGAGTTGTAATTGGGAAAGTGTGTAGTTTCTTTCAAGTTCTTTAAGCTGCATGGCCTCTGAATAGTACGTAAAACAAAAGCAAAAAAAAAAAAAAACAAAAACAAAAATAAATGCACTAAATCACAACTTTCTCTGTGGTGCAAACACTAGCTGACATAACTTAGGATCCGGTGTAGTGGCACACACCTTTAATCCCAGCACTTGGAAACCAGAGACAGGTAGATCTCTGTAGACCAGACTGGTCTACAAAGTGAGTTCCAACAGAACCAGGGCTACAGAGAGATACACTACTCCCTCTCAAATGATATAAATAAATAGATAGGAAGGAAAAAAAGAAAGAAAGAAGAAGGAAGGAAGGAAAGGAAGGAAGAAGGAAGGAAGGAAGGAAGGAAGGAAGGAAAGAAGAAAAGGGGCAGGGAGGGGGGATTGGAAGGAAGGACAGAGAAAGAAAGAGAGAACTCAGCAATTAGCTATTATGTAGGTGCATGATCAGGTCTACACTGCAGTCTTCTACAAAGAAGAGGAAACATTGACCACTGTGATACCTAGCTCTTAGGAAGGCAGGGGCCAGTGAAGTAGGAGTAGATACTAACAAGAGCAAGTATTCACACTACACAACTTAACTGATTTTAGTGCACACATGTCTTTAGAACATCATCCTAATACTGACTATAAATAATGGGTAGAAAAGATTAAAAGAATTCATATAAAATTAAATTAATATATAACATAACTGTCTTAGATTGCCATTCTTCGTGGATATTCAATAGAAATTATGGAGCTTCATGGGATATTGTGCACATTGCTCCCTGGAACATTAGGTTGTGGCCTATAATCTAATATCATACCAAAATGTATTTATAATATGGAATTCCAGACCTCGTTCTAGATCTACCAAATCAGAGATTGTCTGTTAGAATATTTTCATGGATTTTTAGCTTATTAGGTCTATGAAGCAATGCTCTACATCAAAATGAAATTTATGCCTAGAAGTTCATAAACAAGATGCTTTTTACTTAAGTTTTATAAATCAATATTTCAGTTCTAATTCTTCTCTGTTCCTTGTAATTCAGCCAGACATATTTGACTTCCCCTTTAGCCTATGGAGCTATGCAAAATAATAACCAAGAAAACCACAACCAATTGCAATTTGCGATCCAGTGACAGACTATGGTTCAAGTAGACTACTTTTGACAACTGTTTTATCTACCTGAATATGCATTGTAAATTTTGGATAATGTTCAAAGTCAATGCTGGTTCCAGTTGATTGATAACAATATGCTTTCTCTTTCAAGATCAAATTAGTGTTTAAGCACTCTCTTTGCTTACTGGGCAACTTTCATAAAGAGTCATGCTTCCACAGAGGAGCTGTGTGTGCACTTTCTCCCTGAACTCTAGAGATATCTCCTTAACTTCAGTATATCTGTTGTACTGAGTAAATAGACTTCACAAACTGTGTCTTGAAAAATAAACATATTTAGATTTGTCTACCACGGCCTATGTTTATTTTTAAGTCTTACATGAAAATGTTACTGAAGATGAAAGTACCATTAAGAGCTGACATGGTGTCATTGTATTGGCAATGTTGGTGATCAAATAATAAGGGCATTGTCTAATAGGTACATGAAAAATAATTTTCAAAATAGGCTGTTACCCTTAGGAGTAACTATGCTTGTTGGATGTATTTTAAAAATAAGTTTTTTCTACTCAATAACACTACAGAGCTCTTAGCTATTAGGATTAAGGATGCCGTGTTGAAATGTGTGTCTCTGGTTTTTGATCTAGGGGATGTCATAAAACAGTTTCTGATCTCCTAGTGTAACTGGTGCTGTCATGGTACACAGGAGGGAAACTGTAATTTAATTTTGCTGAAATGTTTTGCAATGTGAAGAAAGCTTTATGAATATTGAAAGGCTTGTTGTCCCCTAGGGTTTAAAAATGAATATGCTTATCTTAGTGATTGAGTCTTCTGATAAGAAAAAATGGACACCTGTTACATTTACACTTTGTGGGCTTAAAAGTATAGCAGATTTTTAAAAATAAAGTATCTATAAGATAAGTCAGCTAATCAAAGCAGATAAAAATGGATGAGACATCACAGTTATTCATGATATTTTGGTAAGTTCATGGTTCATCCCTCAATGAAGTCATTCAGTGCTTAAACTAAACTTAACATACAAATTTCTGTCTGCGAATTCTTTTTTATTGGATATTTTATTATTTACATTTCAGATGACATCCCCTTTCCCCATTTCCCCTCTCTAAAAACCCCCTATTCCATCCCCCTCTTCCTTTTTGCTTTTATATCATTTTAATTGCATGCAAGTATTAAGATCAGTTCTAGGTTGAGGAACTAGCAAGACAATAGATATAATAGTCAAGGAACAAGTAAATCAATAAACACAAACAGTCAAAGAATGAGCAAGGCAATAAACAAAATTCTGTGGACATTCTCATGCAATTTTTTTTAATACATTTCTGAGTTTTTATTGCAAGCCTTCATGAAGACTCCTATTTCCTGAGATTCTGGTAGAGGAAGAGTGGGAGCTCATGAGGCAAAGGCTCGAGAAGCAAAGTCTTCTGTGGTAAACCACTTAAACCTGGAAGAATGACGAAGAACCCTGAGCTCCTTTGATGATCTCTCAATTGCTTATTGGTTGATTTTTTGCTGTTTGTTTGTTTGTCTTCTCTTCCTGCTTTTGATCCCAAAACCTTAGAAAATGTTTGCATCCTCCTTCTTTAAGGAAACCATTGCAGTTTCATGTAGCTAAAGATATTCCTTCCTTCTTCCATTTTAATGAACACATTTTTATTCCTAACACATATGGAACATATACTTTCATTTCTTACCACTTTCTGAATATGTATTCAGATTTCATTTTCAAACATTACAATAAATTTTATAATTTATCCTCACTGTATTTATATTGGATGCTCAAACTTATGTGGGATAACTGTAAAAGGAATGTTTTGATGCTTACATAGATGAGTTTGTGTTCATTTGACATAAATATGGGTTAGAATCCAATTCAAATATTGTTAAGGTAATTACTACCTTTAATACAATCTCACATGCCCATATTATAAGAATTGCATCATAGATTTTTTTCGTTTTTCTTTTTCTTTAACATTTTTATTGGATATTTTATTTATTTACATTTCAGATGTTCTCCCCTTTCCTCATTCCCCGTCCCAGACAACCCCTATTCCATTTCCCCTCCTTCTGCTTCTATGAGGATGTAGCTCCACTCACCCACTCCCACCTCCCTGCCCTCGAATTCCCCACACTTGAGCATCCAGCATTCACGGGGCCAAGGACCCGACCTATGCCCAACAAGGCCATCTTCCCTTACATATACAGCTGGAGCCATGGGTCCCTCCCTATGTGCTCCCAGGCTGGTGGTTTAGACCCTGGGAGCTCTGGTTGGTTGGTAATGTTGCTTTCCCTGTGGTTCCGCAAACCCCTTCAGCTCCTTCAGTCTTCTCTCTAACTCCTCCATTGGGAACTCCTTGATCAGCTCAATGGTTAGCTGAGAGTATCCACCTCTGTGTTTGTCAGGCTCTGGCAGAGACTCTAAGGAGACAGCTCTTTGTTATATAGTGGTGAGTATCCCTGTCTGTCACAGGAGGCCGGGCCTCGATTCCTCGATGGGGAGACATAATATCTTGGGTCTGGAGAGGTGGCTCAGCGGTTAAGAACACTGACTACTCTTCCAGAGGTCCTGAGTTCAATACCAAGCAACCGCATGAATCTCATGGTGGCTCACAACCATCTGTAGTGGAATCTGATGCACTCTTCTGGAATTATGGATTTGAATAAACAGTAACCACTGTTGGTAGTTCAAAGATGTTTCCTCCAAGAGGAATACCCAGGGCGTGAGTTCACAGTGAAAATCCATAGCCACAGTTGTAAGTTTCAAAGTGGACTACTGACTACTCTCAGGTATTAAGTGTTAAGTCTGCCTCTTTTTCTTATAAGTTATTTCTTAAGCTTCACAACAAACATGTTCATGTCTTATGTAATTACTTTTACATAAACTATTATTATATATTGTCCAGTATTAAAGCAGATTAATAAATGGCAACATTACTTAATATTTTGTTAATACTGACACCAAAGTGCACACCACATTTTACTTATCATTCTGCTTTAAAATATGTGTTGGAGATCATCTTCAAAGGAGACTGTTGTAGACTAAATCTTTAGATTAAACTTCTAATGCCTGTTATGTTAAAGACAGGGTATTTTTTTCCTCTTACAAGAACAGCATTTAATTGGGGCTGGCTTAAAGGTTCAGAGGTTCAGTCTATAATCATCAAAACAGGAGCATGACAGCGTCTAGGCAGGCATGGTGCAAGTGGAGCTAAGAGTTCTACATCTTCATCTGAAGGCTGCTATGAGGAGACTCACTTCCAGGCAGCAAGGATGTGGATATTAATGTCCACTCCAACAGTGATACATCTACTTTAACAAGGCTACACCTCGTAAGAGTGACACTCCCTGGGCCAGGAATATAACAACCATCACATTTCTCTCTCTGAATCTCATAGGCTTGTTCAAACACTGAGTCTATGGGAACCTTATGTTTAAAGTAGTAATTAATGTTAATGAAGAGAATATGAGAGGAGTCTTTAATCCAGTTTTACTCAAACATGCATGTTGTATCACGCATGCAGAAGATACAGAGAGTTTAAATATTCAACCTCCAGAAGTGTAAGCAAATAAATTTCATACCAGTCACCAAGTTAGCAATGCATTGTTATAGCTCTCTCAATTCTAAAAGATAGCTACAGCAGTTGGAGAATAAGTGTGATAGGAAATTTTGCAGAAATTAGAAATACAAGCTCTCCATGTTTTATTGTGTACTAGACTTGTCTTAGTGTTCTATTTCTGGGAAGAAGCATCATGGCATGGCAACTCTTTTTTGGGGGTTTGCGGGGGTGGTTCGAGACAGGGTTTCTCTGTATTGCCTTGGCCGTTCTGGAACTTACTCTGTAGACCAAGCTGGCCTTGAACTCAGAAATCTACCTGCCTCTGCCTCCCAAAGGCTGGGATTAGAGGCATGCACCACCACTACCCAGCTGGGGCAACTCTTATTTTATAAGAAAAGTATATGTTGGCTTGAACAAGAATGACACTGATAGAGCCATGTGTTTAACATAGATATTTTCTAGTATCTTCCTGTTACTGTGTCAAACACGTAGGTCTATAGGTCTATCCATTCTTATTCAAACCACCCTACCCTGACTCAATTCATTACTTTGGAGATATTGTTTCCACTTTGGATTATATTTTGTGGTATTACATTACATATTTATATATAATTATTATTTATTATCTATTCACATGCATAACACATAAAAGTGTGATTCTCTGTGATAGTTCCATGTTAAGTGTGCTGCACGTTAATTACATACATCTACAATTCTTGCACTCAGGACTCTTCCCTGAGCACCCTCCCCAGTCCTAGGTAAAATTCCATTCTTCTTTTAATTTATTAATCATTTTATTTGTTTACATTTCAAATGTTATTGCTCTTCCTGATCTCCCCTCCAGGAGCCCCACCCCATCTTCCTCCCCTTTGCTTCTAAGCAGTGCTCCACCAGCCAACAAAGGTGAGATAGAACCTGAAGAGACCACCTCCAGTAGATAGACATAGCCCCACCCACCCTCACACACAGTGGAGGGATGTGCTCACCTACCCATCTTACAATATTTAACCCAGAATTGTCCCTGTCTAGAGGAAATGCAGGGACAAAAACGGAGCAGATGTTTAAGGAAATGTCATTCAAAGACTGCCCCCAGTCTGCAATCCAATCCGTACACAGGTAATTCCCTTCTTAAAGGTCAAGTTTCTCTTGTTTCCACACAGAACAGGCAGCAATCATCTTTAATTTTTGTGAGTTTCCTTTAAGTGATGATCTCTGTTTTACCCTCTGCTTCAAGTGATGGAAATTTGTTTTTCTAAGTTGGACCATGTAGCATGGTATGTACAACATGTGACCTTTATTTATGTCTTTTGAAGGGCACATGGGATGATTCTACACATTAGCTAACATTGCTAATAATGAATAATGTTATAGTCAATGTGGTGTAAAGGTCTGTACTTCCACAACACTACAAGCAGCTTCATATATTCTACACTTGGCATGCAGGTCTCATTCATAGGCTGACTCTGTTCCCTGTGTCTATTTACAAAGGAGTGTACACTTTGATAACATGGATGATCCAGTTTCGATTTCCATGAAATGGATAGGTCTGTGAGTTCCATTCTTATTCAAACCACTATACCCTAGATAAACTCATTACTTTTGAGATATAGTGCCCACTTTGGATCATATTTTATGATATTACATTACATATTTATATATAATTATTATTATTTATACACTTTTCATAATACACTCTTCCCAGAATAGGCTGATTAATATACATTCCTACAAGAATTTCTTTATCATCAAACATTTGTCAACATGTGTTATTTGATCTTTTGAGATTGTTTTATTTTGTTGTTTTTTAATAGCTATTCTAACAGAAAAGGATGGTATCAACTTTTAATTTTATTTCTTTTTCTTATAATTGTATTTAACATTTCTCATACATTTATGACATGTGGGGTTTTTTTTTTTATTTTGAGATTTGAGTTCATTTGCCTCCTTTTGAAAAGCTAGATTATTTGTGGTTGTATGTTTTATTGAGGTTTTGGTCTTTAATTGTATTCTGCATATTAACTTTCTGACAAAAGAAAAGCTGTCAAAGAATATCTGCTATCACGTACTTTGTCTTTTCCCTTTGTGGATTGCTACCTTGGCTATGTGAGGTTGATGCAGCCCTGTGCACATTGATTCTCCTGCTTGTTTCTAGTACATGTGGAATCCCGTTCACCGCTGGTTCTGAGTTCTTCCACAGTTTTCTAACAATTCCCACTAGTGTTTTCACTTTTAGGTAGTCTGTTAAGGTCTTCAATTCTATTTGATTTGGTTTTGGTTTCTTTTTTATTCCTTTTTCTTTTTTTCCCCTAAGGAAAAGAGAAAAGAGTCAAACTGTGTTGTTCTAACTTTGGATACCCAGTTTTCAAGCACCATTTGTTAAAGACACTTTTCAGATTGTACATGATTTTGGCATCCTTGTGAATAAAAGGCTCTAGCCATACAGACATATTTGTGGATCCTGTGTTCAGCTGCCATTATTTTACATGCCTTTCTTGTGTGTGTGTGTGTGTGTTTGTACCAGTACCACATTGTTTCTATTATCTAGCTCTATACTGTTATTTGAAATGCAGAAATGAAATACCTCAGGCTTTGCTAATTTTGTTCAAGATAGCCATACCTATTAAGGAAGAGTGTGTATTTACATTTTAATTTCAGGGTTTTTATCCTATTGTTTTAAGGATGTCACTAGAATTTTGATGAGGATTCTCTTCAATCTACAGATCAATTTTGATAATGTTTTCATTTTAATCAACTGTATCAGTCCTTTTAATCTTTGAATATTGACAGGGTTTCTATCATTTTGTCTTTAATTTCTTTCTACATGGTGACAAAGATTTTCTTTAAAATTATTTTGCTTCCATACTTAAGTTTATTCTAATATGGTGTGTGTGTGCATGTGCGTGCACATATACATACACTATGGTCATGCATTGTAAAATAGGGTGCTTTGTGACTTCTGCTTCAGCAAATTTTTGCTGAAAATTTAGCAATTTAAGTTAATTTAAAGTCAATTAATTTCTGGTTACTTTAATAATGGTGGCTCTGCTGCTACTAGCTGTGGAGACACAGCAGTGGGTTCTACAATAACACTCTGTTCCTAAGCTGCTTTCTCAGATATCGACATTTAACTAGAATCACCTTGTTCCTGTTTCATCAATGCTCTTCCAGCACTCCATTCACTTGTGTCTGCACACGTGACTGCTTTGGTCTTCACTTTAGACTGGCAGTGACTTTTAGGCATCATTTCCTATGCCATCAAGCCCATCTTGAACATTCTCATCTTTCAGGTTTTATTTATATAAACTATTCCTCAACACTATTCGCATTTGAAATGACCCCATAGAAATAAAAAGAAATCATGAACTCTGACGTGAACTTCATTCCTTCCTTAGTTCAGCCTAACAGAAAACTAGGTACCAATAAGAATAACCCCATGGTATTTAGGCTGTTACATGGCAATCAAGTCTTTGCATGTCATTTTTAAATGAAAAGACAATTCCATAATAGTCCTGTGGGTAATATAACATCCTGAATGAAAAGAACTTCACTTTAGAAGGTAAAGAAATGTTATTGAGCCATTGGGGGCAGAAGATCTCTGTCACTTTCATTAGTTCTGCTGTAAGCTGCTAGATAGGAACATTTGTAAAATTACTAGTGATTAATTTACTCATCACAAGTATGACTGATTATCCAAATACTTAGAGACAGTTCAATACGTTCAACTCTATGGTACAAAAAAATAATATTTGAGAATTTGATCACAAAGTATGAAGGATGGTAAGACAGAAAGCCTATAGCTACTAACATAGTGATATGAATGGAAATCAGAGATAAACCATAGAGCTACATTATTTGGCCGAAACATTTCCACATTTTGCAATATGAATTCCAGAGGTAACTGAAGTAAACAAACAACAAATATGACCAGTCAAATTTAAGATGATTATCAGAGCAGTAAGCTTGGTCTCTGATCAATTGTGAATGACCGTCAAAGCCATAGAGGCTGATTTATCTCATATTTTCTTTCTAGATGAAAGATTTCAAAAAGGCTACAACTGGATTTAACAGCCAACTGAAAATAAGAATGCTTACTAAATTAAAATGCATTTATACTATCCTATAGTTACTCTTCTCTTCCAATAATTCTGAATGGTGCGTATGGTTGTACTCATTTATCATATTTGTAAGATTTGTTTAAGTGTTATATACTTGATCCAGTAAAGGTCATATTTAAGACTGGTACATTTTAAAGTAAATTGAGGACTCAGTGAAACAGTATATTAAAATTATTAATTATTAATTAATCTATTTATTGAGGAGGTAATAATCTGTGTCATTCCTCCTTTTTGTTTTTCAAAAATATGCAAACATTAAACCTCAGGCTTCCTGATAGGTTAAACTTTGCTGAATAATTCTTATACAAAATGTTTTAGAAGCCTTACTAAGTCACAAACCACTATAATCTTATAAGATATGGCAATAGTGGTGATAACTTATGGGTGAGCAAAATGGAGCCTTAAGAGACTCAGTCCAATACGTAAAGCATTTAAGTTACTGCTCAGGTTGAGAAATATCTTCTAAGACTAATTTTATTACTACTAGTTGGTAGTATAAGGCAGGGATGCTGCCTCAAGCCAGGGTTCTTTGTGTTGAGTGCTGTTGCTTTTGTTCAGTTGTTTACAGTATCAAAAGTGAGATTATTTTTGCTGTATACCTAGTACAAATAACATTTTTTAAGAAATTTTTATTATTCTCCTGCCAAGTTCAAATTTTCTTCTTTTCACAGTTTCCAAAATCCCTTCAACTCCTTTTACATTTATAAATGCCTAACGTTTTCGAGGCTGAAAAACAAGCAGTCAAAAGTGATGTCTTCTGAGGGCTCTTTACCCAAGGAGAACTTCACTGCTCAACTGTAGATAAATGGAAATGAAAGGAATTTCATGCAAGCCTGTATTGTAAAGGCATGAATCCTAGCATTGGAGATAGACAGAGAATTCATGACTTTATGTCTTTCCTAAAGTCCTAACATTTATTATTATTACATTAGCTTTCATTTAAAGATATGTATTTCGTTAGGGTCACTACTGTTCAGTCCACATTATCTGTACTTTCTTTACATGTTTTCTATTTGCTCTAAAAGAAAAAATCTGAATGAATAAAAATAAGCTAATTGCATACATCTATAGAGGTTTTAAAAGCAGAACAAATATAAGTTAGTACTTCCACATTCCCTGATATTTAGAATAACTAGATTCCTAGCTGAAATGAACACATTGACCTAGTTTGTTTTGTTCCTGTTGTAGCTGTTGCTGTGATAAATACCATGAAAAGGGGCAAATTGGGAAGAAATGGCCTTATTTAATATGATAGGTTATATGCTATCATTAAGGGAAGACAGGACAGAAATGTAAACATTAGATGTAAGAACCTCTGAGGATAACTGCTTCTTGATATTCTTTCAAGTTCACATTCAGCTATGCAGCCCAAGCCATTCTGCCAATGAAGGTACTGCCCAAAGAGGTTTTGGCCCTCTATATCAACAGAAATAAAGAAAATGTCATACAAGCATATACATAGGATAACCTGATGAAGGCAGTTCTTCAATTGAGTTTCTTTCTTATTTGGTGTGTCCAATAGGTACTACACATTTCAAATTATAAAACAGTGAAAATAGACAACTACCTCAGCAACTGTATTATTAGTGCTACTGAAATTCCAAGAGTCAAAAAAATTACTAACATGTGTTACAATACAAATTTTTGGCTTGAGGATAGATTGCATGGCCTTGAATTTCAGTGACCAACATCTCTTTAGCTTTGATGACCAATGTCTGACATTAAAAATTTTAACAGGTATTGTAACATCTTATATGTTTTTAGGAAAGAACAAATTGTATATGTGTTTGATACTTATTTATGTGTAAGATTACCTGAAAGAAGCTCCATAGGTATTAATTTTGGCTCATAGTTGTAGACTATTATGTAACATACTAGGGAGGCATGACTGCAAAAGCATGAGTTCATGTTACCTCTTCAGTCAGAAAACAAAGAGAGATAAATACTAGTACTCAGTTTACCTTTTCCTCTTCTCTTTTTATTTGTGATATTATCCTATCACATGGGATGAAACCCCCTTTTTTTCAGAGTGAGTCTTCCTTTTCCCATTAAGCTCTTCTGGAAACAGTCTCAATGGGTCACTCACTATTATGTCTCCTAGGAGATTCCAAATCCAGTCAAGCAGATAATGAATGGTAAGCAGGTCTCATTCCTTATCAAAGATCAGGGAACAATCTTTTTGCAAAAGCAAGAGGCCACTGCAGAGACCTAAAGCTGATTGAAATGTAGAGAATAAATGATTTGCAGTACTCAGCACCAAGCACATCTTCAATGTAGCCTATAGACAGAAAGACATCTCTCTCAGGGAATATCTCAGAAAAAAAGATTCAGAGTATGTGTAAAACGCATTGGGTCAAGATACCTGCTGGAAGATAGTACCTTCTAAACAAGACAATAGTACTATATCTATGAAATTTTAATACTGTGATGGCCTAAACATGACCTGCACAGTGTTAGCACTATGCATAAAGTCAAGATGACAAAGAAGGTAAGGGAAAATCCCAAGGCCTCTTCCTTAGATGAAGAACTATAGATAGTCAATGTCTGCTTAGAGAGGGTGAATCAGTCTTCCCTAGTAATAGGTTCTCCAATTTTAAGTGTTCAGGACTAAACACATGTACATAAAATCAAGGTTAAATGTGATCATTAGGTTTATAGATAAATTGATAGATAAATAGATAGATAGATAATGATAGATAATGATAGATAGATCATAGATACATAGATACATAGAGGTAGTGAAACAAACATAATTAAATAAATAGAAATCACAAATATGAGGTGGAATGGGGAGACACAGGCCAAAACATAGTTAGAACTATTAAAAAAAAAAAGTGTGAAATTTTCAGAAGATAAATAATAATCTTGAAATAATGATCTAAAATTGAAATCATTTTTTAAAAAGAGTTAAAGATTGTGTTTGTGTATGTGTGTGTGCACACATGCATGCACACACATGCATGGGCACACACAGACACATTATCATTCACACATGCAGGTGTGTGTGAAGAGACCAGAAGAGCTGAATGGATAACTTGTAACTGCAGTTTCCAGCAGTTTTAGAGGGTTTGGAGCTTGTTAAATGGATACTGGCTTGTTAAATGATATCTTCAATATCTGGAGCTCATGATTTTACATCAATTGCTTTTACCCAATGACCTTGGTGTCTAACTCTGATTGTGTTTTTTATTGAAATCTTGTGAATCAATTCAAATACTGTTCACTCATGTAGTTATTTCGAACATCTAGTATATGATATACCAGGAATCTCCTAAGAATTAAGTGATGACAGTTGCCTCTTTTATTTTTACCTTAATAATGGGGAAATATTTTATCAGCCTGACTAGGTAATATGCACATTGCTCTTTAAAGTTATAAATGGATTTTATGTTTGCTTTAAAATTATAATTCATAAAAATCTTCAACACAAGACTTGCATAAACAAGACTACTAGCAAGTTAGTATTATAAACTTTATGCTAAATAAAGATTTAAAATGACGGTAACTTTCTGAAGGTAGCAAATATTTTGGACTCCCATACATTTAATGTTTACTACATGATAGGCCTAGAGAAATGGTTTAGCAGTCAAGTAATAAGACTTTACTTGCAGTTCCCACTATACACACAAATTGGACCACAACTACCTACAACTGCAGGTGCAGGGAAGCTAATGCCTTCTTCTAGTTTCATTAACAAGCACACACACAAATACACACACACACACACATAAATATGGCATATATCCACTTAGATACATATCCACATGGTTGTAAAAAAGGAGCACAACATGGCATCAGTAACAGTGTCAGGGTTTGGTGCCTGCACATAGGATGAATCTCTGGTAAAGGGTACTGGGAAGGGAACAAGAACATTTGGAATGTAAATAAAAAAACAATTTAATAAAAAAAGAAAAAACAAAATAAAACTATCACATTCTTGAAGAATTTGTTATAAATATAGAAGGATCTAACTTTAATTTTTATAAAATTATTATGATTATAAAAGTATATGTATTGGTAATGTATAAAATTTTATTTTATGTTTTTCTTTTTATTGGATATTTTATTTACATTTCAGGTGTAATCCCCTTAGCCCATTTCCCCCCTCCAGCTCAGGAACCTCCTATCCCATCCTCCTCCTCCTGCTTCGATGAGGATGTGCCCCGACCTACGCCCCACTCCCACCTCCCCACCCTCGAATTCCCCCACACAGGACATTCAGCCATCATGGATCCAAGGATCTCCTCTCCCACATATACCTGACAGGACCATCCTCCCTTGCATATACAGTTAGAGCCATGGGTCCCTCCTTAAGTGCCCCAAGGCTCATGATTTAGACCCTGGGGGCTCTAGTTGGTTGGTATTTTTGCTCTCCTCATGGGGTACCAAACCCTTTCATCTCCTTCAGTCTTCACTCTAACTCCTTCATTTGGAACCCCTTGATCAGTTCAGTGGTTAGCTGTGAGGATCCACCTCTGAATATGTCAGACTCTTACAGACAGCTATATCAGGCTCCTGTCAGCATGTACTTCCTGACATCCACATCAGCGTCTACATTTGGTGACTGCACATGGGATGGATACCAGGTGGAATGGTCTCCAGACAGCCCCTCTTTCAGTTTCTGTCCTATACTTTGTCTCCATATTTGCTCCCTTGAGTATTTTGTTACTTCTTCTAAGAAGGACCGAAGCACCCCACTTGGTCTTCATTCTTCATGAGCTTTATGTGATTTGTGAGTTGAATCTTGGGTATTTCAACCTTCTGGGCTAATATCCAATAATCAGTGAGTGAATACCATGTGTGTTCTTTTGTGATTGGGTTACCTCACTCAGGACGATATTTTCTAGTTCCATCCATTTACCTGAGAATTTCTCAAATTCATTGTTTTTAATAGCTGAGTAATATTCCATTGGGTAAATTTACCACATTTTTTTGTACCCATTCCTCTGTTGAAGGACATCTGGGTTCTTTCCAGCTTCTGGCTATTATAAATAAGGCTGCTGTGAGCATAGTGGAGCATATGTCCTTGTTATATGTTGGAGAATCTTCTAGGTATATGCCCAGCAGTGGTATAGCTGGGTCCTCAGGTAATGATATGTCCAATTTTCTGAGGAACATCCAGACTGATTTCCAGAGTGGTTGCACCATCTTGCAATCCCACCAACAATAGAGGAGTGTTCCTCTTTCTCCACATCCTCGCCAGCATCTCCTATCACCTGAGTTTTAATCTTAGCCATTCTGACTGGTGTGAGATGGAATCTCAGGGTTGTTTTGATTTGCATTTCCCTGATGACCAAGGATGCTGAACATTTCTTTAGATGCTTCTCAGTCATTCTTGTTTCCTCAATTGAGAATTCTTTGTTTAGCTCTATACCCCATTTTTAATATGGTTATTTGGTTGTCTGGTGTCTAAGTTTTTGAGGTTTTTGTATATATTGGATATTAGTCCTCTATCAGATATGGAATAGGTAAAGATCTTTTCCCAATCTGTTGGTTGCATTTTGTCCTATTGACAGTGTCCTTTGCCTCACAGAAACTTTGCAATTTTATGAAGTCCCATTTGTCAATTCTTGATCTTAGAGCATAAGCCATTGGTGTTCTGTTCAGGAACTTTTGATCTTAGAGCATGGTGTTCTGTTCAAGAACTTTTCCCCTGTGCCTAGGTATTTGAGGGTCTTCCCAACTTTCTCTTCTATTAGTTTTACTGTATCTGGTTTTATGTGGATGTCCTTTATCCACTTGGATTTCAGCTTTGTACAAGGAGATAAGAATGGATAGATTTGCATTCTTCTCCATGTTGTCCTTCAGTTGAACCAGCACCATTTGTTGAAAATGCTGTCCTTTCGCCACTGGAGAGTTTTAGCTCCTTTGTCAAAGATCAAGTGACCATAGGTGTGTGGGTTCATTTCTGGGTCTTCAATTCTATTCCACTGATCATCCTGCCTGTCTCTGTACCAATAACATGCAGTATTGCTCTGAAGTACAGCTTGAGGTCAGAGATGGTGATTCCTCCAAAAGTTCTTTTATTGTTGAGAATAGTTTTCGCTATCCTGGGTTTTTTGTTATTTCAAATGAGTTTTGGAATTTCACTTTCTAACTTTGTGCAGGATTGAGTTAGGATTTTAATGGGGATTGCATTGAATCTGTAGATTGCTTTTGTCAAGATCACCATTTTTACTATATTAATCCTGCCAATTCATGAGCATGGGAGATCTTTCCATTTTCTGAGATTTTCTTCTGTTTCTTTCTTCAGAGACTTCTTCAAGTCTTCTTGTCATACAGATCTTTCACTTGCTTGGTTAGATTCACACCAAGGTATTTTATATTATTTGTGACTATTGTAAAATTTTATTTTATAATAATTAATAATTTTATAAAATTAATTTATGTGTGAGTGTTTACCTGAAAGTAATTTTTAAAAGCATATGGTTTGCCTGAATCATTTCTCCAGAACCACTATTGAAAAGAATTACAATGTAGGGCAGAGGAGAGTCTTAGGTTACCTCAAGTTGGAGTTACAGATGTTTCTGAACCATTGTGTAAATGCTATGAATCAAACCCAGGTAATCTCTACAATTCTTAATGTCTTAAGATTTATCTAGCCTCTGAGAAAACATTCCAAACTGAGTCCATTTTTGATTAATTTATAAATAATAATTTAATGATTTCCAAACCCAGTAAAATACTTTGACGTTGAAAATAAACTATCTGAGATGATCTGACTATGTTGAGTTTAAAATTCTTTGACTTAATTATATATTTCTCACTGAAAGTGAAAAAATAAGTTAGTAGATTTTGTCACATCAATAGGCACTGAATAAGTTAGGAGATCAAAAGTAAGAAAATATATTTTTAGTAATAATTTTTAGTGATTTAGTAATTTAATAATTTAGTAATCATTTAGTGATTTTTAGTAACAATTTTTGTTATATGTTAAAAATGCATTACTTTTAATCAAAAATGGAATTTCATGGAAGTGATTAGCAAAGAGAACAACAGATTACAAAATGCAAATCTATTAATATATAGACTCCATAAAAAAATATAAAAGAAAGCCAGATGAAACAAAGCATCAAATGTCTAAATGAGCTAATTAGATGAATAGACAGCTCTTAAAGAGAAAACAAAAATGACAAACAGTTCAAAAAAATATTCAACATCCCTAGTATGCATGCATGTAAGAAAATTTCAGAGAGAAGAAAAATTAAAAAAATTTTAAAGTGTGCATCTGTTTTGGATGCATGTCTTTATAGACAAATTAGAAAATACCACATTGGTCATGAGTTTTGGAGCACTTTCTTTCTTTCTTTCCTCTTTTAATTTTATTTAATCTTTTGTTTGTTTGTTTCGAGACAGAGTTTCTCTGTGTAGCCCCGGCTGTCCTGGAATTCACTCTTTAGACCAGGCTGGCCTTGAACTCAGAAATCTGCCTGCCTCTGCCTCCCAAGTGCTGGGATTAAAGGCGTGCGCCACCACTGCCTGGCTTATTTAATCTTTTTTATAGTCCAGATTTTATCCCCGTCCCAGTCGACCCTCTGACTGTTCAACATCCCATACCTCCTCCCTCGTCTTCATGAGGATGACCCCACCCCCCAACCTCCACCCCACCAGACCTCCCCACTCCCTGGAGTCTCCAGTCTCTTAAGAGTTAGGTGCATCTTCCCTGACTGAGTCCAGAGAAGACAGTGCTCTGCTGTAAATGTGTTGGGGGCCTCATGTCAGCTTTGTTACTTAATAACAAAGGCATTCTTTTTATTCCTACCACTAGTTTATTGCATATTACTCTTTTCTTTCTACTTTCTTAATCACAATATTATGGTGAAAATTATTTATTAGTGCTTCTCATCAGTATCCCCCCAAGCATTCTAATGCTATTTAGTCTGAAAAGCTCAGGTCATTCGAGCAATGAAATCTATTCAAATAGATGTGACATTGATGTATAGAGCAGTCATTTAGTTTTACAGATTTTGTTTTCACTACACAAGATTGGCAGAAAAGGTAGTGAAAGCATAAATGTTTTCAGTCAACTTTGGAAAGATGGGTACATTTTTAGTGGAAACAGCTTTAGAATAACCTGGATTTTCAATGCAATCAATAAGAAATGGCAATTAAAATGAGACAGTAAGAACAAGAGAGCAGTAATATTGTAAACTATGGGGCAAGTAGAACTGTTTGGAAAATTTGGGAAAATAAAATACCTAGGGCAACCACTACACTTGCATACTTGAGCAAAATCTTTAAGTCATTTTTAGTATTTAAAAATATTAAAAATTTGAATGAATTATGTGCATATAGTCATCATATTTTAATTCCAGATATTTACATGGAAGATAAATCTATAATTTTCGGGAATATTCTCTTCCAGCTGGAAGATATGCTTTTTTTTCTGGGGATTAACTTTCAAAATATGTTCCTCTATCCCACAAATGTATTGTTTACTTATATTTTTATTGGATATGTGGCATTTTGTTTAGTAAATTACCCAAGATGAAATATCTAAGTATTGGTCACTAAGAAGCATGGGATATTTAGTGCCAAGCTACTTACATGTATGCAAAATATACAGTACTTTGTTATTGATTGTAGTCTCTTCCAGAACAAATTTTCTAATTATAAAGACCTTTGAGTGAGCTCAAAATGACATTTAACTGTAGGTAGAACTCAAAGTCACATGACAAGATGACTTCCACTAATGAAATCACATGGGAGAAATGAAGCTTAAAATTTGTAAGATGATAGTCAGATGACTTGGACATTCCTTCACATTTGGACATATATAAAGCATTTAAATTGTGATCTCAGCCTCTTCTAGCAAAATAATGCTCACTGTATAGTTCCCAAACAACAGAAATATCATTTATCACATCTCTAGTAGCTGTATTTCCAAGAGCATAGTTAGTTTCTGATAAGAACTTGATTGGGGGCTACAGACTGATAAACATCTTCTGTAGCAAAAAAATCATATATGTCAAAAAGAGTACCATTATCTGGAGTCCTTTTGCAAGGCCACTAATTCTGTGTATGAGAGTTCTAGTCTCGTGACCTAAATTAGCTCTCAAATGCTCTCATCTTTAATGTTACTACACTGTAAATGAAGACTGTCAGATAGGAATTGTGGTGTTTTTAATCATTTCAAGCATAAGAGCTTCAATTACCAGTTAGAACTAACAAAATCCTTTAAGTATATTCAAATATTTGGCCTGCCAAACTGTACATTCTAATTAAATGATCTGCTATAAATTTTAGTGATTTTTAAATTTTCATGTGTTAATTGTTTAATATATGGTGGTTTGGTTAACTTTAGAATGTTTTGGGAGCACATTTTAGAAATGTATTTCCTTAGAAGCATTTATGATTTGAATTGTCCTGCTTTGAGGTGATTTACATATAGTCTTTGCTAAAAGAGAGAAAGACAGATGGCATCTAAATGCCCTATTGTTCTTCCACATTTTAGGGCTGGATAAATTTATGCTGAAATATAAATTTTACTATGACCAAAAGAAGCCATTTTAATTTCCAAGTAATTTAAAAATGTATTAAGCATCAATTGATACTTCTTATAATGTGCCAAACAACTAAAATAAATGATAGCATTTTATCACTGTTGAATAATGTAGAGATGGTCTACAACAAGATCAAGCATATACTTTGAAATAACCATTTAAAGTTATCCAATGTTCTTTCAAATGATAGATTTAATCCGATAAGTTTAATTGGTTTTATAGAGTTTAAATATTTATTTGTCAGGTCATAGTTCACCATCACTATAAGATATTATCTGCTTCCATCATACAAAAGTCATTTGGCCATCCTTTCAAAAACCACTCACAATAAGAGGACTAAATATACATCATTCTGCACACCATCCTCATTTCAATACTAACTACAAATTTTATGCATTGTCTCTTTTTTTGTTTGTTTGTTTTAGATTGAGGAACTAGTAATACAATAGATGCAAATACTCAAGGAACAAGCAAAACAATAAACACAAAGTAAAAGAACAAGCAAGGCAATAAACAAAATTCCATGAACACTCCACAATCACTGTTTCTAAGTGCTTATCAGAATGATCAAAATATCTGAACTAAATTCCCTGTCCTAGCCCAAAGTCATTTTCATGTATGAAGCCTACTTCCTAGTTCTAGCCTAAGATTTAGATGCCTGCCTGATATTACTTCTTTGTTCTAGCCTAATATCAGATTCCTACCTGAAGCTCACTTCCTTGTCCTTGGCCAATGTCATATTCCTGCCAAGTAGCCTATTTCCTTGTCAATGGCCCATGTCAGATTCTTGCCAAGCAGTGCCAAAAACTCTTTGCCTCTCTCTCTATTTTATTTCATAAACAAGACTGATCTTCTCTTAGGTCATTCTGACAAGAATGCCTTCCTTACTCATCATGGAATATGCATTTTCAAAAGCAATACACTTCTGCCTTAGGTTGGTAAGGTTCTGTGCAGAATCTTACCCATCCTTGGCTTGCCAGCCTTTTCATTTAAGGCATCAGGGAAATGCAAATCAAAACAACCCTGAGATTCCACCTCACACCAGTCAGAATGGCTAAAATTAAAAAGTCAGATGACAGCAGATCCTGGCAAGGATGTGGAGAAATAGGAATGCTCTTCAATTGTAGGTGTGATTGTAAGCTGGTACAACCAGTCTGGAAATCAGTCTGGTGGTTCCAAAGAAAATTTGACAGTATTGCCCGAGGATCCGGTGATACCACTCTAGAGCATTTACCCAAAATATGCTCCAACATATAACAAGGACACATGCTCCATTATGTTCCTAGCAGCTTTATTTATAATAGTCAGAAGCTGGAAAGAACCCAGATGTCCTTCAACAGAGGAATGGATACAGAAAATATGGTACATTTACACAATGAAGTACTCAGCTATTAAAAACATGAAATTCTTAGGCAAATGGTTGGAATTAGAAAATATCATCCTGAGTGAGGTAACCCAATCACAAAAGAACACACATGGGATACACTCATTGATAAGTGGATATTAGCCCAAAAGATCACAAGACCCAAGATATAATTCACAGAGCACATGAAGCCCAAGAATAAGAAAAACCAAAGTATGGGCACTTTGGTCCTTCTTAGAAGAGGAACAAAATACTCACAGGACCAAATATGAGACAATGTGTGGAGCAGAGACTGGAGGACTGACTGTCCAACGAGTACCCCACCTGGGGATCCATCTCAGGTGCAATCACCAAATGAAAACACTATTGTGGATGTCTGGAAATGTATGCTGACAGGAGTCTGATATACCTGTCACCTGAGAGGTTCTGCCAGAGCCTAAAATATACAGAGACAGATGCTTGAAGCTAACCATCAAACTAATCACAGGATTCTCAAAGGGGAAATAGAGAGAAGACTGAAGAAGTTGAAGGGTCTTGCAGCCCCATGGGTAGAGCGACAATACCAACCAATCAGAGATCCCAGGGTCTAAACAGCTAGCCTGGGAACACACATGGAAGGACCCATGTCTCCAGATGTATGTATAGTGGAGGATGGCCTTGGAGAGCATCAGTGGGAAAGGAAGGCCTTGGTCCCTTGAAGGCTGGGAGCCATAGTGAGGGGGAATTCAAGGGCAGGGAGGTGGGAGTGGGTGGATGGTGTGGGTACACCTTCATAAAAATAGGAGGAGGGAGGATGGGATAAGGGTTTTCTGGGACTGGGGGAATGGGGAAAGGGGATAACATCTGAAAGGTAGATAAATAAAGTATCCAATAATAATAAAAAAAGAAAAACAAACAAACAAAACACAGATAATGAAACTGGCTATCGCAGTTGAACATTTGAGAATTTGGCAGCAATTTAATATTTAATATTACTGGGATTCCTTCTAATTGTCAAGGACAAGGGACTGTGGAAGGGGCCCGTGGAATTTTATGCATTCTCAAAATCACCTAGCATTTTGATAATTTACTATGGAAGCTCATATATGTCATTGGACATTTTTTTTTTTTGATTTTTCGAGACAAGGTTTCTCTGTGTAGCCCTGGCTATCCTGGAACTCACTCTGTAGACCAGGCTGGCCTCGAACTCAGAAATCCGCCTGCCTCTGCCTCCCAAGTGCTGGGATTAAATAGTTAGATTCAAGCCTATGAAGATCATGTTGGGAAATTTCCTATGAAAAGCTTCTGTTTTTCTAGGATGTTGAACCTCTTTTTCTACTTCAGAATGAGTGTTAGATTATTGCCAAAAAGAGGAATTTCCTCAGTACTATCTTAAACAAAGAATTTTTGCATTGTTGTTTCTGTTGTGTTTTCATGGATGATTGATTTGACTATCCTTTCATCAACTACAGCCCTACCCTAGGTCATAATATTTACTTGATTAGTATGCCCAGGTGCTGCACTAAAAAAAACCCATCATTATCAGCTATGACAAAGGTTACCATCTGAAAACATGGTCAAATACAACTTCTTTAGACAAAACAAAACAAAAGTTTCTTACTATAAACTCCTCCCCTAATGACATAACAATCATCCAATTACTGCTATTCATTAGGAATGATTAATTTAATAGATATCTTAATAAGAACTTTACAAATACTGAAATACTTTGAAAAGAGGAGACCTAGCCTTTATGAAATCAGTGAAGCAGAAAACATTAAAATAAAATAAAATGAACTGACGTAAAATTCAAACCACTGATGACCTAAAATGAAACATAAGATTTTAAAACTGAATATTACAAGGACATACATAAAATAGGCATACAATTCAAGGAAACACTGTGGGTGAGGTGTGTGCAAGTTTATATTTAGTGCCCTGCAATTGGAAAAAGGGAAATTAATTGAGCAATTCCAACCATAATTTATTTTCAGATTCCACTGAAGAATTAAGTTACATGATTTTTCTTCAAAATAATATCATTATTCTTAGTATTTCCTTCAAACTTCTGATATGTGTTTTATGTGTTTGTGAGTGTGTGTGTGTATGTGTGTAAATTATTGCATTCATGTGTACACAACAACCTGCATGACTGATCAGCATGATTTACAAAAGAGAATATTAGATCCCTTGGAAATGGAGGTATCTGACATTGCAAACTCTCTGATGTGGAAAGTTGCTGCGAACCAAACATGGGTACTCAATACCTGTAACTGCTGGATCATCTTTCCAGCATAAATAAATGTTATAACATACATCATTAAACCACACTTGATTCTCATTTATATATTACAGGGCATTAAGAAATCATTAATTAAGCATTTATCATAAACCCATTCATAACCCATTCATAAATCTATGATAATTAGTGAAAAAAAGCCCTTCCATCATGAAGTTACCAAAACCTGAGTGTATAGTCTGTGTTTTAAATACTGCTTTGACTACCTAGCTAAAATTAAAACTACTACAGAGTCTCTATATTATTACATATTATCTATATGCCTAATTTTCTTCATGTTCAAATGTGAGTATTGAAAGTAGTTATCTTTCATCTCTCTAAAAAATAACCCCAAACCAGTCAAATACAAATAAACCAGTCATTTATACTTTTATATTTATCATTGTTTGAATACATATGATACATTTTTTTTTTTACTTTTTCCTCAGAAGTGTTGGTTTATTTACATATTTTTTCAGAAATTCTTTTCTTGTGCTTCATTTGAGACATGATGGTTTACATTTGCTTGGAGACACACCTATTTAGATACATGTGTTCTTTCTTTGATGACATTTGAAATTATCTTACAACTACATGGCAAAGTCAGCTGATTGCTACATAGATGAAATTCATCTGTCTTCTACATGGTGAAAGTACTCTTAACATGAATTCTTTATTCATTATCAAAAAGAAAATAAAAAACCTTATGATTCATAATTTCAATTTAGTATCATTAGTATTTCTTATTAAAAATAATTCATATTCTTACTGAGCTAGGATACCAGATAAACAAAGAGTCCAAATACAAACCAAATTAACACAAAGTAAAAGTTTCTTACTATAAACTCTTTCACCAGTACTGTAAGAATTTTGCTGAGGGGAAAGTCAAGTGAATTAGGAAGATTAGCTGCATGAGGCTGCTGGCTCAGAATCCTACTGAACTCAACACAGTAGTTATTAAAGCTGTGGAATTCACTGTTACTCAGTAGACTCCTTTGCTACAATAAACATGGTACTGATTGAAGTGAAAATAAAAATGGCAGTGCTGCAATTACCTGAATGTAAAACTTACTATGAAAAGTATAAATGTTTACTATAAAATCAATACATATATGGTTAAGTTAGATATAAATAACAAATACAAAAGTTTTCATAGATTATATTTTGGTCTGAACACTCCCCTATTCACAGTCATTGAATGTCTTAGATCATTTATCTGTTGGCATTTTCTGTGTGAGACAGCAAATGTCTTCTAGACACAAGAACAATTTATACCCAAAATTCTTTAGAGAATTTATTTTCTGTTTTACTCATGAAGCAGAAAGGAGAAATACATAAGCAAATGCTATGTAATCTTGTAGCCCGATAACGGATAACGATGTTTTCATTCTTGCACTTAGGAACTTTGAAAACTAATAGAAATTATTTGACCTCACTGAGTCTCAATTTCTTCATCCATGAAACTGTGAAAAATTTGTTAAATTACCTCTTGCATTTGGAACGATGATTAAATGCATATGATATGAGCATGGAAAAAAATTAGGTTTAACACATTTTTATCACTAGTAAGTAGCAAATCTGTGAAGTGAGAATAGGAAGATTTTTATAAGTATCCCAAGGGGTTATTAGATTCTCTCTATCCGCATGACTATAAATAAGTTGTTTTGGTAATTTAGTTTACTATCTTATCATTGCCCAGTTTAAATATATTCATTTTTTAATTTCTAAAACATGAAGAAACAGACATATATTGCTGACACAAGAAGAATGTTCAGGTCATATATTTTATAAAATAAAAATCTCTTTTTGCTAGTATAATTACATATTTTGAAGCTGTGTAAGTCTCAATATTACATATAAAACTGAAAAATAAACAATAAAAATGAGAACAATGAGATATTTGAGCATTTTTAATTTATGTGATTATTGTGTGCCATTTTGTCCTTAAAGACCTACCACTAATTTATAGAAGTTTTGTATTTCTTAAGACTGTTGATCACTTTACAATGGGCATTCACATCAAGTTACACCTCACTAACAAACTCTTTACATTATTGTGATGCAGAACTGGCAAGGCTTCTGTTCTTCTACTCCAAAGCCCTGAGACTGTCAGAACAAGAACCTGAAGATATAGTATTACAACTCTGACCATTTTGGACAGATATTCTTAATAGTTAAGAAAATTTGATAAAATTAAAATATAAGAATATTCAGGGTAAAAATTTAAATATGAAGATTCTCAAGAAAACTAGGTGATAAGGAACCCATAAACCTCTTAGTTAAGAGGCATCTTGTCTGATCTTCATGGCCTCCAATAGGCCTTTTGCTGCTAAGATAAACTTCATGACCAAAATAAACTTGCATAGGAAATGGTTTATTTCATCTTGGGAAGTTGAAACAGACACTTCCAGCATGAAGCAGAGGCAGGAGATAACGCATAAACAATGCTGTCATGCTCTTCCTACCTTGCTCAACATCTATCCTAATTGCACCAGAAGCAACCATCCTAGGAACTTCATCATCCTTAATATATTGGACTATCCCACATCAAATGGTATTTGGGAAAACATACCAATATTGTGGGGCATTTTCTCAAATGAAATTCCATCTTTTCAGGTTATTCTGTCATTTTAAAAGCTTACATATAACTATACAGTACAAGTGACTCTTTGTCACCATGACACACAAACACATCCTGATTTAATCAAAGGTTTTCTTTAAGGTTTGTCCTTAAGACCTCATACTAATATAATTATGATATAAAACTATGAATTCTTATTTATATTAATTTTTATCAAAAATAGACCTTTTCATACAAAATACTCTGATCATGTCTTACCTTCCCCCAACTTTTCTTAGGATCCCCTAACATCACCACATATCAAAATCTATGCCTTTTCCTTCTCTCTCTCACTAGACAAGAGTCACCTAAATTATCAAAATAAAGAATAATAGTATAAAGAAACTAACAGAAAAATTAGCCAAAAGAACACAAAATCACAGATGTTCATACAAACACACTCAAACACACACATACACACACACATTATAAAAACATAATATTGCATACCATAATACACAAGCAAAAGACTTATAAGTTTAGAAAACAAAAATACCATTATGTTTGTTTTGTATTGGCATCGACTGATAGACATGGCCAACACAAAAGTGTGTTTTATATATCCAATGATATTCCATGGAAGGAAGGAAACCAATTTGCATTTTCAGGCAGTTGGAGCTAGTTTCTGGGTTAGGGATGGGAGTTTGGCTTCACTTCCCCTTGAAGAATTGGCTTAGATCTGTGTAGGCCCTGTACATGCTTCCACAGTCTCCGTGAATTCAAACTTCCATCAGTCCCATTGTGTGTAAAAGATCCTGTTTCCTAGGTGTCTCTCATTCCCAGTGGCTTTTAAAACCTTTTTGTTTCCTTTTTTTGCAGAGTTCCCTTAGTGCCAGAATGAGACATCTTATTCAATTGAGTGTTCCAAGGTCTCCCACTGTCTACTCATTTTTGAGTCTCTGTATTTTTCCCTTACAGTGCAGGAGAAAGCTTCTTTGATGATGGCTGGGCAAGACAATGATCTATATGCTCTCTATTCTCTTTCTTTGGGAAATCTTACCCCTCTTCCCAAATCCTTTATAATCTCTGTAGTTAAATAGATTGAAGCCTGCTTATGGAAGACAATAGCTATCATCCACAAGTAATACAGTCAATGTCTTTTGTGGACTAAATTACTTCTCTCATTTATACATACATATAATTTTTTCCTTAAAATTCTATGGTATCTAGATGTAAATTTTGTAAAGAAGTTAAAATTAAATTGAATAGCAAAAAGATAAAGATTATCAAAAGTCTTGGAAACTAAATAAAACCAGTTAAATAAATTTCAGTTCAAAAAGATATTCCTTAGTACAAAAATAAACACTCCATTATGAAGCAGTATTCTATACAGAAAATTGTCACAAGTTGGCCTAATAATAGACCTTTAAACACATGATTGAAATTGATAGCATTAAATATCAGAAATGCACAGTCATAATTGAAATTTTGCAGCAACCCTTTATTATTAATCTTACAATGCTATTAAAGAATGATACAAGAGTTGTATTGCTAATATGTGTGTGTGTGATATATACACATATATATCAAGTCATAAAAAAGTCCCAATTCACCTAAAATGGTTTACATCATGTACCATGTTTACTCTGTTCATAGTGTTAGAAATTAAAAGCAATGAAACAATAAATATAGGAGTATCAGGGATCTATGTTGGCCCCTAGCACTAGCAATCAGAAGCAATTCTTTTAATAAGAAGAAAAATTAAAAGAGATGTTTGAAATAAATGAAAGGAGGAAAACATATGTTTTAATGCTCTTTTACAGTGCCAGTTGGAAGTCTGAGCTTTGAATTCTCATATTACAAAAGGAAAATAAGAGATAACATCAAAACTTGCCTCCGCAAGTTTCTACACAAATACAAGGTGAAGGGATAAAATAGTGAACATAACCCAAGTCCACTAAAACAAGGAGACAGTAATAAACAATAACCAATCTAATCTATATTTTAAAAATATTAATAAGATGAATATCTAATTAAATTAATACTTGCTAAAATTAAACACAAACTTCCATCATGGGGAAAGAAAGACAAGTCATCAAGACAAGATTAACTTTGTGCTTTGCCAGACAGGTGGCCCCAGATACCTATTTTTTTTTTAAATTTAAGTCACTGAATAACATGAAGTATTGAGTCACCCTGTCATAACTAAACACATGAATTCCTCAGCAGCCACACATGGCTGACTAGGTGTACAATGTTTACCTTATGACAGTAAAGTGTGATAGTTAAGTTCATCTATGAATAGATACATATGAGGTTATTATAAGTAAGGCTCATGAACAAAATAGGCAACTTAGAAATGGACAAATTTACAAAGAAAACACAGGCAAATTCAGGTTTTGAAAATGGTAAGACTAATATCAGAACCTGACACAGGCATTGAAAATAAATTAAAAAGCAAATAGAATAGTCTTATAAGAAAACCCTTAGTATAATTTTAATAAATCCTTTAGTATAATGTATAGTATAATGTGGCTAAGAATTTATCTAAGAAAAGAAGATAGGTTTTACATCTAAGTCCTTCTTTAATGAGAATTTTTAACAAATAAAAAATTCAGAAAAAAATCTGACAAAATTTAATGCATGATATTTAATTGAATAAAATTAAGACTAAATAGCTTGTAGTTAATCACTGCAGGAATATAATGTTCTATTCTGTGAACAATTATGGCTGACTTTGAAACACTATGTATATGCCCACTGACATAATGAATAAGAGACTCTTATTCCTATCATTTTGATTCAATATTGTATTTATTGTTGAAGAAAAATAGCAATCACATTTTCAGAGAAAAGGGAAGATCACTGCCGCTTATGTTTGAAATGTAGCTATGAGACCATTCTAACAAATTTTTATGTCTATGAAATCATTATAAACTTATTTCCATGACAGAATGCAAATCAATGCATATTGTTATGTTTCCCAGCCCCAAGGAAACTTTATTCTTTCTATAACTATAGGAATCATTCTTATTGATATTGTAGGTTCTTCCAACAAACTGTAATTCATACTTTCTTCAGGAATCTTAACAAAATACTACTGTATTTAAATCATTATTTCCATTTTAATGGTTTTTAATTAATTCTAAATAGATTTAAATAATTTTAATATATCTATTTTTAGATTATAAGATAATCTGATCATTTTCCTATGTTTATATCCTCCCATATAAGCCTATTGTTCTTTTTAGAATGTATAATCTCTATTCCTATATTTGTGTGTGTGAGTGTGTATGTATATGTATACGTATATAACTCAGTGCTTTTGGTTGGGTTTGGTTCTCTTTGCTGTAGAGAGAAGTTTCTTTGATGTTGAATAAAAACTATACTCACTGATAGTTAGGGTTTTTGTTAGTTTTCTAAAGTGGTATTTGTAAGTTATTCTTGATGATTCATGATTTCTTTGGGTTTGGGTTGGTGGCTAGATTTCCAGTACAAGAAATTTTCTCCCTCTTGTTAAGTGAATTTTAAATCAAAGACCAACTATTGGTCTGTCAAGTTATGCATGTCACTATGGTATCCTTAAGATTATTGTACCATGCTGGTTATTATTATCCCACATTATTGCTTCATAAGCATCATATCTGGCTAAGATTATTGGTTGATTCCCTTCTTTGAAAATTGGTTGGTCCCTTCTGGTACCATGAAAGTTAGTCTTCAGGTCAGATCTAATTTGGGGTTTGGGGACTCACTTCACTATTTATTTTTGGTTTTGTTTTCTTTACATTAAAACAAAATACCTAAGAGAAATCACCCTTCCAACTAATGTTGGTTAGTTGATTCATTCCTTCATAAAATGTTGAGTTTCTTAATAATTAACCAACTAAAGAAGATAAAATTTTCTTTTAACTTCTAGATTAAAAAAGATTTATATTGTACCATCTTGAAAATTGAAAACATGTACTTTTTGGTTGCGTCCACATCTTCTCTTACATCCAGTGTTACCTGACTCTACTGTGTCCTAATATTGTCTGAAAGTTCACTTTCTGTGATCACCTCTACTTGTACCAACTCCTCTTTCATTCTTAGAATATGACTGCGTTTAATGTTTCCAATAATTCATAGAAGCTAGGGATGTGAAAGAGTTCAATTTTAATTTTACTGAAAATAGTAACGGTAGCTATAATCACAGTATATCCATACCTCTTTGTTTCTGTATGATTTATTCCATCTTTAAAAGTGTCTGTTGTCTTAGTCAGGGTTTCTATTCTTGCACAAACATCATGACCAAAAACCAAATTGGGTAGGGAAGGGTTTCAGTTTACACTTCCAAATTGCTGTTCATCACCAAAGGAGGTCAAGACTGGGACTCAAGTAGGTCAGGATATAGGAGCTGATGCAAAGGCCATGAAGGGATGTTTTTTGCTGGCATGCTTCCCCTGGCTTGCTCAGCTTGCTTTCTTATACAACCCAAGACTACCACCCCAGGGGATAGTACCACCCATAAGAGTCCGTCCCCCTTTGATCACTAATTGAGAAAATAGATCTCATGGAGTCATTTTCTCAACTGAATCCCCTTTCTCTGTGATACCACCAGCTTGTGACAAGTTGACACAAAACCAGCTGGTACATCTGTGTATGCTTTTACATCTAAAATTACTTTATTGGCTTACTTCTCTGGAGTTTTAACTTGAGACATTCTCCATTTATTAAGACTTTCTTATTACTCTTAATATATTATCTAAGATTCTGCAGAGAGCTTAGAATAGTCACTCAGCTTCTCTTTCCTATCTTATAATCTGTATTTTTCAGCCAAACTTTTCTAACTCCTCTGATTACACCATGTTCATTCTCAATTCTTATCCTTCCTCATCTTTTCTTGTTCATGTGGTGACTCCTGACCTCACTAGCATTGTAAGTTGGCACATATGAAGAATCTCTTAGCTCTAAAACTTCAGGAAATCCTCCAGAATACACATCATTTTCTTTCCTATTGAATCTCATAGTTGCACAATGGCAGTAAATGCTTTTCAGCATTACAATAATGTGTTTACTTATTTTTATTTTCAGAATCTGAAAATTCAATTAATACAGGTATTTATGGGTAGGATGGGATGATTGACTAGTGGATGATTAAAGAAGGCAATCACCAGGCAACACATATATGAGCTGAAAGACAGGCTGTTCTAAAAAAATTTTCAGTCTACTTGAGGGAAAAAATAATTAACACCAATAACTATTATAATGTATAAATCTGGGCAGTCCCTATCTTAAATTACTATACTATGCTTTTATACTGGTGAAATACAATTATAACTCAGTAGAAACTACATTTTGACCTCTGACTTTGTCATCGTTCCCTAATTAGTGAGATGTGTTAAGACATTGCGGAAATGTGCAGTATATTAAACAGATGCTCCAATCAGCATCACAAGGCTGAGCAAAGAAAGTTCCTGCTCTACTACAACATACTATCCTGTGAAGCTGTATTCTGCCTGTCACCAATTGGGGGTACAATGTTTCAGCTCAGTCTACTTTGGAAGATGGACTCATCCAATTCAAAGACCATAAGTCATAAACTATGGTACCCAATTCTAGTTCTTTTCCATTTTTTTTCTAAATATATTTTCAAGTAGTAGTGAAAGTATAGACTTCTTAAAAATGATGAAGTAGAAAATTTACTGCTTGGAATGGAAGTGTCATTTACTTCTCTAGGAAAGTTCTTCTTAAAGGGTTTCTGTGCATCAAGGAACCCCTCCTCAGTGGTAGGGCACTGTGAGAATCTACCCTGAAAGACAGCTTTAAGTTAATTTTGCCTGTTGGGTCTATACATAAAGTATAACCTATAATTTGAAGCATATACATACCCTAAAATATGTGAACATGGTATAATATATAAGTGCTTTTTCCATAATGATTTACTTTAAAGAAATATTGATCCTCACTGTTGTAGATTTAACCAATACTGGTTTCCATTAGATTTTCCAAACAAGACACATTCATTCTTCTTTCTTTTATTTTTGTTAGTTCTCTAAGAAATTTGGAAATGTAATTTGAACCTACTCACCTTTCTGCTTCCAATGCATCCCAGACCATTTCTCAGTCATGAAGACTTTTGGGTTTTCTCCGTTAAGGACATTTTGAATGGCTTTCAGGCATAATGTGGTTATCTTATCAGGTATGTAACTTTCATAGAAAGCTGAGCTATCTTCTTAAATATGGGTGGAACATTGTACTCAGCTCCCTTTTTTGTGATGAGTTTGATTTGCTTTAGCTCAAAGGATTTGGTGCATACTCTGTCAAAAAAAATAAAAACCCTGTAAATTATGTACAGCTATAATATTGCCTAGTAAAGATACCATTTCTTTGTAGTTCTCCACTGCCTATGGATCTTACACTTTGCCTTCCCTCTCCTGAAATGTTGTTTGAAAAAGAAATTAGAGAAAAGGGAGGATAAGTGTAGGGTGCGGGATTTGTTCAGGTGTGTGGGTTCAGTTTAAAGCTGAATATTCAGTAGTTTCTTGTTCTCTGCCTCTTGTTCACATGTAGATATCTCTATTATTTATTTCAAATAAATGTTTGTCTAATGAAGGTTAAGAGTGCCTTAATCTATTAGTGTCATGATAGATCTTTGGGTATGGATAATACTTTGTACATTTAAAGTAAACATATCGGTAGGTTTTCTCTTAGGCTCTATGATATGGCTAGTCGTAGGATATTAGCTCAAGAATGTTAACCAAATATGGGTTCATCTTGTATAGAAGGACTTAAATCCATTAAGAAAGTGTTGTTAATGCTCATGATATTTGTGTGACTATTGTTTCAGTGAACTTGTACTGTCAGGACTCTTTAATATTGTAGTTCACAAGGTTCAAAACTTGGTGGGACTAATGTTGTTTTTGTTCTTTAATTGTGTGTATAAAAACTTCCAGCACTTCATGAGCTTTATGTGAAGCTCATGAAGAATGATGACCAAATAGGGGAGCCTTCAGTCCTTCTTAGAAGGAGTAACAAAATACTCAAGGGTGCAAATATGGAGACAGAGTGCAGGACAGAAACTGAAGGAGGGACTGTCTACAGACCATTCCACCTGGAAATCCATCCTATTTGCAGTCACCAAAGGTAGAGGTTGATGTGGATGTCAGGATGTACATGCTGACAGGAGCCTGATATAGCTGTCTCCTTAGAGGTCTGCAAGAGTCTGACATACTCAGAGGCAGATGCTCACAGCTAACCATTAAACTGAGCATGGAGTTCCCAATGGAGAAGATAGAATGAAGGCAGAATGAGTTGAGAGAATTCGAGACACCATGAGGAAAGCAACAATCCCATCCAACCAGAGCCCCCAGGGTCTAAACCACCAGCCTGGGAGCTCTTAGGGAGGGACCCATGGCTCCAGTTATATATGCAAGGGAGCTATATATAAGTGGGAGAAGAGATCCTTGGTCCCATGAAGGCTGGACTTCGTGGGGGGCGATACTCGAGGGTGGGGAGGTGAGGTACAGGAGAGGGTGGGTGGGGTACACCAACGTGGAGGCAGGAGGAGGGGGAAGGGATAGTGAGTTCCTGGGAGGGAGGGGGGAAATGGGGTAAGAAGAGAACATCTGAAATGTAAAAAAATTTTTCCAATAAAAAATTTCCAATAAAAAAAAAAAAAAAAAAAAAACCTTCCAGCACTACTCGAACTTGCACGTAGCAATGGGGTCTCTAGGTAGAAGTAAGAGTTTGATTTATCAATGTTCTATTATTCAAGTATGTGATGTTTTCATCAATAGGGTATTACTATCGAGGTCTTGAGGGTAACTAAGGACATAGAGAATAACCTGTAATCTTTGGAGGTACTTTAGTCAGGGTTCTCTAGAGTTTATATCTTATTGAATACATATCTGTATGTGTGTATATATGTGTGGGTGTGTATGTTAGACAGACATAGCTATATAAATATATAGCTATATAGATATATAGACTACATAGATATATAGATGGATAAGTGAATAGATAGATGGTATATAGATCTAGAGATTATATGTAGATATATAGATGATAGATAGATAGATAGATAGATAGATAGATAGATAGATTAGATAGATAGATAGGGGATTTATTACAATGTCTTACCTGCTGTGGTCCAGCCAATTCAACAGTGAATGGCTGGCTGTGGGTAGAAAGTAGAAGAATCCAATAAATCCTGTACTTTCCTAGTTCACAAGGATCGATGTTTCAGTTACTCTTCAGTAGGTACGAAATTCAGAGGAAGTAGTCTCTAAAGTTGGCAGAGCAATGGACTTGCTAATGAAGAAAGAACAAGCAGGCAAAAAACAAAAACTTATTTATTCCATGTCTACCTAACAAAACTATAAAACATGCAGACTACCAGCAGAAGGTTTAGCATCGAATAGAGGTAGCTTTTCCTAGCTCAAATGATCAGAATTAAAGGGATGTTTTTCTTTTTAAAATATCTGGATTAGAAGAGGATCTTACTATTTCAGATTAAGCAAAAATTCCTCATAGGTGTGCCCTCCATATCTGAGTTTTAGTTCATTGCAGAGATTATTAAGTCAACAACTGAAATAGCTATCACAAAGATACCACTTGCCAAGTTAACAATGTTCTAATGCTGTGATTAAATTACAAATTAAAATAATAACTGGCACTAATACTGCATAAATATGATATAACTAACATATACAATTATGAATGATTTACATATTTAACCAGCTTATAATTATGCCCAATATGATATAAGTATCATTTGTACAACCTTAATCATTATAAATTTACAACATATTCTCTCAATTAATGTTATACCATATGATAAAGAAGTTATTGAAAGAAATCATAGATATCTGTATAAGTGTATTCTTAACCAAATATAAGGGAAACATGCATGTCGATTATAATCCTCTTTTCTGCAAATGGTCAAGTGGTCTTAGCTGGTATTTATAACTACTTTCCTCTAATACCAGTTCTGTTTTTCCTCCACTCTTGGCAAGCATTTCAGCAGGTCTTCACTCATTTCCTGAAAGAGTAATCCATTCCTTCATTTGAGAAGGATATGTCTTTTGTCATCCTGCTTGGACTAGGCTTTTGCAGTTTAGAGTTGACTTTCTTCACAGGATATAGCACCATCAAGTGATACCCTAAAGAATCTCCTGCACTCCAGATCTAATTTTTCCTACCTCCATTTTTGAGAATCAATCCAGTTCCCCCCTTTGGCAACCAATGATAAGTCCTAACATTTTTTTTCTTATTCTACTGCTTAAAGGGAGAATCTTAAAGTAGCTAAGAGGAAGTTTGAGCTTCCAGTTCAATAGATCGTTTGTTGTTGCTCCTGGCAGGAGTGCACCAACCAAAAATTTTTAGATCGTTAATACTTAAGGTCACAGAAACAAGAAGTAAATCTTTTCCTAATAAGTCACTAGGGATGATAGTTTGTGAAATTATTCTTTCTTCTACCCATTAACTCCTGTGCTCACAGAGCCTGGGTATAATACAAACCATACTATATACATGATGCTTATTCAAAGCATATATGGCCATCTGGAAAACCCTGCCACAGCATTCCAGGCTACTGCTACCTAATTTACAATGTAATAGAGTGCTCATAAGGCAATTCCATCTCCCTATCAGAATGATTCAAAAGAAGTAATTTATTCCTAGAATAATCTTTTATTTGCATCTTATGTGTAATCAAGCCTAGTTGCTGCACTATAATATAACTATTTTTATTCATTTAATGTACGTGTTTAAATGTATTCTAGGAAGCTTTTATAGTAGTAGACTTTTATCAAACTTAAAAAAAAAATCTTTAGCGTTTCTTATCCTTCTAAATTTTCCTTTTTTACCCTGTCCTCCCCTGTAATATTTGTTAAAAGACAGTGAACAGGGCTCCCTTCTAAATATTTTTTTGATTAAAATATAATCACTTTCCCTACCCTATACTCATTCATCTTCAGACTTTTGTACTAATTAGTATATGAATATATCTTAGATTTATCATTTCTGTTTGACTCATTCACCTGAATGGTTTTAGAGATTGTACATTAGTCTTAATAATTAACATTAATGAAAATTTTCAACTTAGTTTGGAGCTTTAACTTTAACAGAATTTGCTTGAAATTAGAATGATTATTTACTTCACAGTCATGTATGAAGTTGGTATTATTGAACTTTACATCTGTAAGTGAATCTGATTGTATTTCATTTGAACATGCCAAATTAGCATTCAAAGAGATTGAAATTCTGTAAATATGTAAGCCCTTCTACTAATATACATGGCTATATAGAAACATATTTTTCCTATTGAGAGGACTGTAAGTAAAAATTTTAAAATGCCTTGAGAGTCTAACAATATTGCTCAATTGATAAAGGGGTTGGGACTAATACTGACAGGCAGACTTCTATTCCTAGCTTCCACCATGTAGGAGAAAACTGAATCTGAAACTATCTCCCTTATCTTCACACACACACTATACCCCTACACACATATACACATATGCACACACATACATATGCACACATACACACATATATGTATGTGTCTCTGTGTATGTGTATATATGTATATATACATGCATACATGCATACACAGACACACATATATAAAACTTACAGGCTGTGGTCCAGCTAATTCAAAAATGGCTGACCACGAATGGAAAGTTCAAGAATCCAGTAGTTACAGAATCAATGAGTCTAGATGCCTCACCTGATCTTCACTTCATGCCAGAATTCCAAAGAAGTAGCTCCAATGCCACTGAAGGAATAAAGAATCTAGCAAGATGAGAAAATCAAGCAAAGAGCAAAACTTTCTTCTCTCATGTCCTATATGCTTCCAGAAGAAAGCCTGGTCTACATTAGAGATGGGTTCTCCAAGCTCAAGAGATCACAATTAAAGGTATGTTTTTCTACCACAAAGAAAAGTAGATATCCCTACTTCAAATGAAGCAAAAGTGTCTCAGAGATGTGCTTCCTATTTTGGAGTTTTATTTAATTCCAGATGTAGTCAAGTTGACAACCAAGTATAACCATCACAAAGAACAAATATTTTATTCAAGTGCATGAACTATACCATCAGTCTGCCTCTTTGTGTTCTCACTAGATTCATTATCCATTCTTCAATTTTTTCTCAAAATATAGATCTATCTATCCTAGAGAGTTGCGAACGATTATCTCTCTACACATTGACTAATTCTTACATATCATGAGAATTATATTGTTTAAGCACATCCTTTCTTACTTCCAACAACCCAAGATACAGGCACAACTGATCATTGTGCTTGTGTTGGAATAAAACTAGACCTGGCATGGTTTCATTTGTATTCTCAATCCTTCGAACTAATAGATATATTCCAAAATTCAGTATCATCCTTTATAGCATCATAGAGCAACATTTTCTAATTTTTAATAATGCACTTCACTTTCTATATACTTGACTTTTTTTCAGATAAATATGTATCATGAAATAACTCCATAAACAAGGAATTTATATAGGCACTATACATCTAAAAAATAAATCATCATGTATAACTGAATATACTATAAACAAATGTGGCTGACATCTTCTAAGATTAGATACTGTCTAGATGTTTCCATCCTAAAATGTTCATAAGGTTAATCTGAGATTACACTAGAGATAGGAAAGAGAGACATAGAAAAATGAGTACTTTGGTTCAGTTCACAAAGGTTCCCGGACAGGCTGTACATTTTAGACAATCTATTTGTTATCAAGTAGATTTTAATCACTACTATGCACATCATTTAAAATTCCTTATATGCTGCTCAGTCTTTTAATTATAGTCCAATTATGTTTTGTTTATAATAAGAATATCCGGGTGTTATTATTAAGCAAGTGTACTGACTGGATTGTATGTGACTAGTTTAATAATGGTAGCATACACATTTCTTTTTTCTATTTGTAAAACTTTCATGAGATACCATCTCATCAAGTATGGAGACATTTATAGTAATTAGTATTAATACCATTTTATCCACCCTTAAGCAATGTACTCTGCATTGTGTGCTACATTTTTCTGCGTACTTGGCCTAATTTAGAATTAGTGATTGGCTTACTTACACCAAATGTAGTATTCTTCCACATGTCTCTATAGGGAGGATTTACTAAATTCAATTCCTACATAAAATCTTTAGACTTTTTTTCCTGCAGTCTGCATTTTACAATCCAGAATACATTTGGGGCCCAGGTGGGATTCTGAAGGTCATTACAGTTTGTCACATATTTTCACATATAAAACATGAAGCAAATAAAACACACTAATGTAAGGTAAAAAAACAAGCTGCATTGTTTCAACATAGTGGTTGAATTCTATCAATCAAGACAACTTTTTCTGTCAGAAAAGCAACAAGAATGTTCTGTATGAATGAAAATATGGCTTTGGGTAAATTAAAGTAAAAAGTTTAATCTTTAAAACAAATGTGTTTCAAAAACTGAGACATAAGAACTAGGAAATGCAAAAGGTATTGGATAAGGCTTGTCTAGACACTGGTATCTTAAATATGAATATTGAATAATAAAATTTAAATGAATAACATTATTATACCATAAAAGTACAACTCAGAAAGAGTGTCAGCATAAGGATGAGATGAGAAGACTGGACATGAATTTGGAACTCTGTAACCAGTGATCACTTCATCATGCTTACTATGAAAAACAATGTTTGTTTTGTAGTCAAGTTAATGTTATACTTTAGAAGCTGTATTCATCACTTTATTTTCACAAAATTTTACTTTCATTTTTCCAAAGTACAAGCATTGTTATGGTTTAGGCATGAAGGGTCTTAAAGGGTCTCCTCACAACTTGACATATGGAAGGCATGGAACTCCAGCTAGTAGCTCCATGTGAGATCTGGAAACCTTTTAGCTGGGTAGGCCCTACGTCAGTGACAAAGGTTACTAGGAGCACTTCTTTGGGGATCTGTGCCTAGCCCTGAGCCCTTTTTCTGTTGACATGCATATTCTCCTTAGTCACACAATTCTTTCACCATGATGATCTGTCCAAGTGCATGAGTCTAAGTAACTGTCATCCCATTACTCTGAAAATGTGCATCAAAACAAATGTTTCATCCATGGTATAGTCAGGTATGTTGTCATTGCAATGAAAAGCTAAATAAATAGTTTCTTATCAAAATTTGGAAAGTTTACGAGTGTTTAAACAATATAATGATCTGCACATGATAGATATTGATCTCATAATTGAGAGACATAAATGTTTTACTTGTATGACTTCAAACAACCCAATGTTATTCTTTTGTGAACATACAACAAAAAAATTAAAATGTGAAAAATCATGTGATTTTTGCAGATTGTTTTGGGTATTATGAGTGTTTAATTTTAAATATAATCTGGCATGTTAGATTTCCATGGCAGACAGAGAGATTAGGGGCATATAAAACCTATTTATATTGATAAACCATTAGAGACAACTAATTTTAATAGTATGTAAACTGCCTCATGTGTTTTCTCAAATCAAATAATGCCACAGGGTTTGCAGTCTTCATCAGCCTCATAAGGTCTTTCTAGTTACTCTGTGGAAAGACAATGTTCTTGAAGGTTCCCACATGTTTGTTAAAAATTAGGTCAAATGAAGCATTACAAAATGGTCCAGATTCCAAAGGGATCTTCATACAATTTTGAAATTATCTATGATCATGATTTTTTTTCTCTTAAAGGGATTCACAAGCTTTACATGCTGATTCGTACAAAATCACGTATCATAAGCAGAAGAGGAAAAGGACTGAGGTCTAGAAGCTAGCACCCACAGAGTGAGGCAAGCTATGTACAGAAGGTTACTTCCTGTTAAAATACTGTTCAAAAATATTCATGGGTATATATATTTGTCTTTTCTTCCTAACAAAAATGAAAATTAGTCTTCTTCTTCTTCTTCTTCTTCTTCTTCTCTTCTCCTTCTCCTTCTCCTTCTCCTTCTCCTTCTCCTTCTTCTCCTTCTTCTTCTTCTTCTTCTTCATGTTCTTCTTCTTCTTCTTCTTCCCCCCTCCTCCTCCTCCTCCCCCTTTCCCCCTCCTCCCACTCCCCCTCCCCTCCCTTCCTCTTCCCCTTCTCCTTCCTCCCCCCCCTCCTCCTCCTCCTCCTCTATCATGTTCAGGCTATAACTAAACACATGAGACACTGTCTTAGGATTTTTCAGGGGGTGAAAAGCAAGCTGGGGAGAGGGTTTATTTGGCTTACCTTTCCATATAACTGTTCATTATTGAAGGAAGTCAGAATGATAACTTGAGCAGAGCAGGTACTTCTAGGCAGGAGCGGATGCAGAGGATATAGAGGGGTGCTGGTTTTCTACAGATGGCTTGCTTAGCCTACTTTCATATAGAATCTACGATCATCGGCCCAGGGATGGCACCATCCACAGTGGGATGGACTTTCCCCCATCAGCCACTGTATATAAGAAAAATTTGTATTGATTGACCTATTGGTCTAAAATAGATGTTGAGAAACAGGAGATGTAAATGTAATGAAAAGATATTTCCTTAGGCTTCATGTGTCCTCCATACATCAGTAGCATTGCTAATACACAGTTATGTTAGAACAAATGAAGAACTGAAAGGCTGGAATTCCATTTTGAAGAGTGTGCATTCAGCCCCTTAGTCTCTTCATTGATTTGAAGAGATTGATTGCTTTGTCTCTGTGAGTATGGGTGTGTGTTTTGTTTTGAAGATCTCCATATATCCTAGACATTAATTCCTTTTCTGATGTCTTCTTGGCAAATATTTATCCCTATCCTGTAAATGTTCACTTCACTGTGGTGATTGTTGGCTCTGTAGAAATCTTTCAACATTTTGGAATCGTGTTTGTTAATTCTTAGAACTATTGTTTGTGCTTTGAAGTAACATCATATAGCCTTGCACATGCCAATATCATGAGATACTTCATTTGGGTTTTGTCTAGCAGTTTCAAATTTTCAAGTCTTATAAATATTAAGTATCAATTTTAAAATTATTTGTGGAGTAAATATATATGTTTAGATTAGTTATAAAAACTATGAAAATTCAATTTTCATTCTTGTTTTTCTAAAGAGACTTTTAGTTAATGTGTGTTTTTGCTATTTTTTGTCAAATATTAGGTGTCTGTAAACATGTAGATTTTTCTGGATCACCTGCTTCATTCCATTGGTTTATATGTCTACTTTTCTGCCAGTAACAAGATAAGGTTTTTGTTTGGTTGGTTTAGTTTGTGATACACACAACATGCACACACACACATGTGTGTGTTTACGTGGTGTGTGTGTGTGTGTGTGTGTGGTATGTATTGTATGTGATGTATTTGTATTTGTATGTTTTTTTAATTGTATATTTGTGGTATATGTATTATAAATATATGTGTGCTTGTGTGTATATGTGTATGTATATGTATGTTGTATGTGTGTATTTTATGCATGTGTATGTTTATATTGTATGTGAGTGGTATATTGTGTGTTATATATATCCAGGTATATATGTGTCTGTTGTATATATGTATTTATGTGTGTGCATGTGTTTCTGTGTGTATATATGTGTATGTTTGTGTGTGTGTATCTGTGTGTGAGGTATTTATGTATTGTGTGTGTAATGTACTTGTATATATACATATATGTGTGTGTAGGTTTGTGTTATATGAGGGTGGTATATTGTGATATATATATATATTAATATATATATATATATTATGGGTGTGTTTATGTGTGTTTGTTGTATATATATATATATTTATGCATGTGTGTTTATGTGTGTGTGTGTATTTGTGTGTGTGTGGTGCATGTGTGTGTGTGTATGTGTGGTGAATCTGTGTGTGTGTGGTGTATGTACAGATTCCTTTGCATATAGAGAGAAACCAGAGAAGGACATTTTATTGTTTCCTGCTCTGTTACTTTTTGACTTATTTTTTGAGAAATAGTCTCTCACTGATCATAGATTAAAAACTGGTGACTGAAAGATTCCCTGTGATTACTCTATCCTTCTGCATCTGGTCCCTGCAACGCTGGAATTAGATGTACGTGTGGCCATGCCCAACTTTTCATGTGGATGATCAAGAATTGAATTCAGATCTTCATACTTATTTAACAAACATTTAGCCAAGTAATATTCTCAGTCACGATTAGGTTTTACTATGACTAACATAATGTGAGAGAGAAAATGTCCTAATGGGCAATGGTTTTTGTTTGTTTATTTTTCCCATCTAAGATTACTTTGGGTATTTTGTGCTTCCACTCAAATTTTAAGAATTTACTCTAAATATGTGATACCTGTCATTAATATTTTAAATTATAGTGTATTGTCTATGTTAATCAATTTCAGTAATGTGGTCATTTTTACAACACTATTCTGCAAAACCTATGAATATCAAGTAGTTTCCAGCCATAAGGCATGCTGTTCAAATGTTTTTTTTTTTTTTTTTTTATTGTTGTTCCTGTTTGTTCATTTGGTTGCTTTTTTTGCTTGTTTGTTTGTTTGTTTTAGCGTCTTAGAATTTTACTTAGAAGATTTTTTCATGCCCTTAGGTTTACTTTTAAAGATTTTAAAATCTCTACTAAATGATAGATTTTTCTAGACAAATTTATTATTGACATGTAGATTCTTGTATGTTGTTTTTGTATCTTGCTACTTTGTTAAGAGTGTTCATTAGATCTGAGAATTTCAGGTATTACACCTTGAGTGAACTAACTTAGAATCATGTTATATCAAAATAGGTATAATTCAGCTTTTCTTCTTAATTGGCCCTGTAGTTATTCATTTGTCTAATTTTCTGATGTTAAGTCTTTGATTACTGAATGAGTGTTGTGGTCTAACACATTTGCTAAATAGCTATTAAAAGAAGAAATATAGACGTTAATATATACTGAGAAACTATATAACACCATTAGCCATTAGAGAAATGATACTTAAAATTGTCATATCAGTTCTTGTATTTGTCAATAATGAGAACCAGCCTAGTTATCCACCACAAGATGAGTGGTTAAAGCAAACGTGGCAAATATACTTACAATGAAGCTTTATCATTCATAAAGGATAATTAAATTATGGCACTTGAAGGAAAATTAACACAAGTGGATAGATAGTATCATTTTAAACAAAATACACATAGCTCAGAAAGAAAAATGCTACATTTTATCTTTTTAAATTAACTTATTTACTTCAAATCCAGACCTAAGATCCCCCTCCCTTGTCTCCTCATAGCACCCTCCCCTCATTCATTCTTACTCCCCTTTTCCTCAGAAAAAGAGATCCCAAGGATATCAACCAGTGTTGGCACATCAAGTTGCAGTAAGAAAAGGCATATCTTCTACTGAGGCTAGATGAGATATCCTAGTTAGGAAAAAGGGATACAAAGTCAGGCAATGTAGTCAGTGATAGCCCGGGTCCTACTTTAGTAGTCCCAGGTGAAGACCTAGCTGCACAATTGTTGTATATGTGTAGAGGGTATAGTCTGTTCCATACATGTTCTCTGGTTGGCAGTCTCTAGGATGCCTCATTGGCCCAGGTTAGTTGATTTTTTGTAGGTTTTCTTGTGGTTTAAATTAACACAAGTGAACCCTTTAGCTTCTTTAATCCTTCTTCCTCCTCTTCTACAGGTTTCCCAAAGTTTTGATTAATGTTTGACTGAGGGTCTCTGGATCTGTTTCTATCAGTTGCTGGCTGAAGCCTCTCTAATGACATTTATGTTAGGCTCCTGTCTGCAAGTATAGCAGAATATCATAAATAGCCTTCCTCTCATGGCATCAGCCAAAACCTCGACCAGACATTGACTTGTCCTTCCCTCAAATTCTTCTCCATCTTGAAGGCAGGACAAATTATGGATCTAAGGTTTTGTGGCTGGGCTATTTTCCAGATTCTCCCATTATATACTAGCTGGGTAACTTGACATGGCCAAATAAGGCTCCATATATTGCATTACTAGAAATCTTAGCTGCAGTCACTGTCATAGATTCCTGGGGGTTTCCATTGTCCTAGGATTCCAGCTTGTTCCAGAGATGCTCACCCATTCCAATTATCTCTCACAGTATTCTGTCCACATACCCCAAAATGGTCCCTCCTGTTGCCATCCACACCCTTCTCACACCCAATCACCTTCATCCATCCACTGCCAATGTCTATTTTATTTCCCCTTCTCAGTGAGAGTCAAGCTTCCTTCTTTGGGCCCTCCTTGTTATTTGGCTTTTTTTGGGTCTCTGGATTGTAGCATGGCTATCCTGTTCTTTATGGCTAATATCCACCAATAGATAAGAACATACCATGTTTGTCTTCTTGAATCTGTTTACCTCATTCAGAATGATCTAAATTTCATCAATTTGCCTGTAAATTTCAGTATGTCATAATTTTTAATGACCCAATAAAATTCTATTCAGTAATGCACCACATTTTCTTTATTGATTCTTCAGCAGAGGGCCATCTATGTTGTTTCCTGATTCTGGTTATTATGAAAAAAGCAGCTAAAAATATAGTAAAGCAAGTGATCTTATGGTATGTCTTTTGGGTATATGTCCAGGGGTGGGTGGTATTGAGGTAGATCTCTTCCCAAGTTTCTAAGAAACTGCTAAATTGATTTCCAAATTGGTGGTAGATGCTTGCATTCTCAACAGCAATGGAGGAGCATTCACCTGGTTCTATATCCTCCTGAGCAGGAACCATACCTTGGATTTTTGATACTAACCATTTTCAGCAATGTAAGATGAAATCTTGGAGTAGTCTTAATTAAGTGAATAAGCAAATAAAGCCTGGTTCTGATAAAACTTGCCACATTGTTCATTGATTGTCTGTGATTGAAGACTACACTGTTTCTAAGGATTCAGATTTGTACATTCTTATTTGAAGAAATCAGCTTCCTGTGTGTTCTGACTCTTCTACATAGATTGTCCTGGATGGAAGGTAATAATATTAAACTAACATAAAAAGGGATACTTTTATTGTTAAAACAGGATATATTATTCTTGCTTCTAAGAAGTAAGATGGCAGCCAATGTGACTCAATCTGTTTTACTTATCTAGCCACATGGCAAAATAATATTATTTAGTATATTTATTAATTTAAAATCAAAAGCAAATGTGACCTAGTTTTAAAGTAGTACAATACAAATTTTATCCAACAACTTAGTCTTTATTTGATCTATGTAAGCAATTTATCTCCAAGATTTCATCTCTCAAAGTCAGAGACAGAAAAGAAACAGACTCTATTTAGACTACAAGACAAATTTGAAGACTTTTGTTCCCTTCCTTCTTTTCCTTTCTTCTTGCATCCTTCTTTCTCTCACTCTTATTTCCTCTCTACTGCCACTTCCTCCATTCTCCTCCCTCTCTGTTTCCCATAAGAATGAAAAATGATAGTATTAAGTGAAAATGTTAAAGCAAGAGGATATATGATCATGAACATATTTTTTAAAAATATTAGCATCATTTCAAACACACATCAAACAGGGCACAAGATAAGAAGAGATAGGAATATAAAAATGTAGGCTATTAATTGAGAGATACAGCAGATAATATCATTTTATTTTTAGTTTATTATAATATATACATATATATGATATTATGAACTTCAATTCTATATGTTGATGATATTCACTTGACAGTTTCATTATTTCCTTTTTAGCTAATGGTGCTATCAAGACCAGTGCCTTTTCATGCTATAAAGCATTCTACACTAAACTAAATGTCCAGCCTCATAGAGATACAGTGACAAACATAAGGATCATGTCTACCTAGCTTTTTCTTCATCATTTGTGAAAATTCTCTTTTCTTTCTTGTTTATTTTTCCCATGAACTGTACATGAGATAAAATATAGAATATATGCCTGTATCTAGTTTTTGGTTTTATTTATTTATTTTTCCCTACACATGAAATTCATCCCTCACATCAATTATGTTAAATGCGAAGATTTAATTCTTTGTACCTTAAGAAAATGAAACAGACATATGTGTGTTGGGGCGTTCTTTAATCATATCTTTTTATATTAATTATTTTACTTATTTACATTTCAAATATTGTGCCCCTTCCTGGTCTCCCTTATGCAAATTCACCTCCCTATTTGACTTCCCCTTTGCCTCTAAAAGGTTGCTCCCCCAACCACCTACCTACCCACTCTTATTTATTTTTTTTTTTTTAAAATAGATCATCAAAGACCCAGGCATTATTTTTAATTCCCAGAGACTCTCCACTCTGGGTAGCTCAGAGCTTGCCTCAACATTAGTACAAAATGGCATAAGTTTCAATGTGCATATTAACTATAAAATTTCTTTTTAACATTTAATTTAATTTTTTTTATGATTTTATAATTCTTTTTTTTCTTTTTTTTTTCCTTTTTTAATTTTATTTTTTTGCTTATTCACTTTATAACCCGTCCCAGTCAACCCCTCCCACAATCCTTCCCCATCTCTTGTTTTCTGAGTACCCCCTCCTCCTGTATCCCCCACCCTGCCACTTTAAGTCTCTGAGAGGCTTGGTGCTTCCTCTCCCTTTGAGGCCAGATGAGGCACCCAGCTAGAAGACCCTACTCCATATACAGGCTGCATGTTTTGGGATAGCCCCCACTCCAGATGTTTGAGACCTGCATGAAAACCAAGCTGCACATTTACAACATATGTGCAGGGAGGCCTAGGTCCAGCCCATGGAGGTAGATCTGTGTAGACTAGGTATGCTCCACAGTTGGTGATTCAGTCTCTGAGAGCTCCAAGGGTTCAGGTTGGTTTACTCTGTTGATCTTCCTGTGCAGTTCCTATCTCCTTAGGGCCCACAATCCTTCCACCTATTCTTCTATAAGAGTCCTCAAGCTCCATCCTCTGTTTGGCTCTGGATGTCTGTATCTGTCTGAGTCAGCTGCTGGTTGGAGCCTCTCAGAGGACAGCTTGCCCCTGTCTGTTCTCAGGCTGGAGGTTTAGATTCTGGGAGCTCTGGTTGAATCTTTTGATACTTGTTCTAAAAAGGACAAAAGCACCCTCACTTTGGTCTTCCTCCTTCTTCTTGAGTTTCATGAGGTTTATGCGTTGCATCTTAGGTATTGTGTGTTTTGGGGCTAATATCCGCTTATCAGTGAGTGCATACCATGTGAGTTCTTTTGTGATTGGGTCATCTCACTCAGGATGATATTTTCTAGCTCCATCCATTTGTCTAAGAATTTCATGAGCTCATTATTTTTAATAGCTGAGTAGTACTCCATTGTGTAAATGTACCACATTTTCTGTATCCATTCTTCTGTTAAAGGACATCTGGGTTCTTTCCAGCTTCTGGCTATTATAAATAAGGCCGCTATAAACATAGTGGAGCATGTGGTCCTGTTGCATGTTGAAATATCTTCTGGGTATATAACCAGGAGGGGTATAGCTGGGTCCTCAGGTAACACTATGTTCAATTTTCTGAGGTATCGCCAGACTGCTTTCCATAGTGGTTGTACCAGCTTGCAATCCCACCAACAATGGAGGAGTGTTCCTCTTTCTCCACATCCTCGCCAACATCTGCTGTCACCTGTGTTTTGGATCTTAGCCAATCTGACTGGTGTGAGGTGGAATCTCAGTGTTGTTTTCATTTGCATTTCCCTGATGACTAGGGATGCTGAACACTTCTTTAGATGTTTCTCAATCATTCGAGTTTTGTAGCATTCCCCTGTGTTCTTGGATTTAGTTTGCAGAATTTTTTTTTTGAGGTTTTTTGCATTAGTTTTACTAAGTGAAATTGGTCTTCAATGCTTTTTCATTGTTGGGTCTTTTTGTGGTTTACGTACAACTATGGCTTTCACAGAACAAAATAGATAGTATTCCTTCTGTTTTGTAGAATAGGTTGAGAAGTATTGGTATTAGGTCTTCTTTAAGGTCTAATAGAATTAAAAACCATAAAACCCTGGGCTTTTCTTGGTTTGGAGATTTTTAATGTCTACCTATTTTTCCTTAGGGGTTATGGGACTGTTTAAATAGTTTATCTGGTCCTGACTTAACTTTGGTACCTGGTATCTGTCTAGAAAATCATACATTTCATTTGGAATTTTCAGCTTTGTTGAGTGTAGATTATTGTAGTAGGATCTGATGATTTTTTTTAAAAATTTCCTCAGTTTCTTCTGTTATGCCTCAATTTTTCATTCTGATTTTGTTAATTTGAATACCATGTGCTTTAGTTAGTCTGGTTAAGGGCCTATCTATCTTGTTGATTTTCTCAAAGAACTAGCTCTTAGTTTTGTTGATTCTTTGTGTAGTTCTCTTTGTTTCTAATTGGTTTATTTCAGCCCTAAGTTTGGTAATTTCCAATTTCTTTTACTCCTCTTGGGCATGTTTGTTTTTTGTGTTCTAGAGCTTTCAGATGTGCTATTAAGTTGCTTATGTAGGATTGCTCCAATTTCTTTGTGAAGGTACTCAGTGCTTTGAATTTTGATCTTAGCACTGCTTTCATTGTTTCCCATAAAGTTTGAGTATGTTGAGCCTTCATTTTCATTAAATTCTAGAAAATCATTAATTTCTTTCTGTATTTCTTCCCTAACTAAGTTATTATTGAGTAGAGAGTTGTTCAGTTTCCATGAGTATGTGGGCTTTCTGTTGTTTTTATTGTTATTGAAGACCAGCCTTCATCCATGGTGATTTGATAGGATTCATGGGAATATTTCAATCTTCTTGTATCTGTTGAGTCTTATTATATGGTCAATTTTGTAGAAGGTGCCATGAGGTGCTCAAAAGAATGCATATTCTTTTGTTTTAGGGTGACATTTTCTATAGATATTTGTTAAATCCATTTTGTTCATAACTTCTGTTAGTTTCACTGTGCCTCTGTTTAGTTTCTGTTTCCATGGTCTGCCCATTGGTGAGAGTGGGGTGTTGAAGTCTCCTACTATTGTGTGAGGTTCGATGTGTGTTTTGAGCTTTAGTAACGTATCTTTTATAAATGTGGGTGTCCTTGCATTTTGGGTGTACAGATTCAAAACTGAGATTTCCTCTTAGTGGATTTTTTTTTTGATGATTTTGAAGTATCCTTACCCATCTCTTTTGAAAATTTTGCTTGAAATTCTATTTTATTGGATATTAGAATGCCTACTCTAGCTTGTTGCTTGGGACCATTTGCTTGGGAAAAAAAATTCCAGCCTTTTATTCTGAGGTAGTATCTGTCTTTGTAACTGAATTGTGTTTCCTGTATGCAGGAAATGCCGGGTCCTATTTATGTATCAAGTCTGTTAGCCTATATATTGGGTAATTGAGTCCATTCATGTTGAGAGATATTAAAGACTAATGATTGTTGGTTCCTAGGTTTTTTTGTTTGTTTGAGGTGGTATTATGTGTGGTTCTCTTCTTTTGGGTTTGTTGTGACATGATTAATTTCTTGGTTTTCTTTCAGTGTAGTTTCCTTCCTTATGTTGGAGTTTTCTATTGTCCATTGTAGGGCTGGATTAGCAGAAAGATATTGTTTAAATTTGGTTTTATTTTTGAACATCTTGTGTTCTTCATCCATAGTGATCAAGAGTTTTGCTGGGTATAGTCGTGGTCTGACATTTGTGTTCTTTTAGGGTCTGCATGACATCTGTACAAAATCTTGTAGCTTTTATAGTATCTGTTAAGTCTGGTGTAATTCTGGTAGGTCTGCCTTTATGCGTTACTTGGCCTTTTTCCCTTACAACTTCTAATATTCTTTCTTTGTTGTGTTTATTTAATCTTTTGTTTATTATGTGATGGGAGAAATGTTTTCTGGTCTAAACTTGGTGTTCTGTAGGCTTTGTGTATGTTTATGCCCATCTCATTCTTGTAATTAGGGAAATTTTCTCCTATGATTATGTTGAAGTTAATCTCTGGTCCTTCGAATTATGAATTTTCACTCCTATTTCTATTATTCTTAGGTTAGGTGTTTTCATTGTGTACTGAATTTCCTGAGTATTTTGGATTAGGAGTGGTTTTTTTTCTTCATGTAAGATATTTTATTGGCATATGACAATTTGCAAGGTTCTCTGTTGAAATATACAACACACTGAGGGAGAATCCTTTAGCCATATACCTTTGCATTGGATAATATTTTTCCCTCAAATTTTAATTTTATTCTCAACTGATTTTAACTGTAATGTAAAAGAACAATAACAGTTCCTTGAAGTGAAGTGCATCTGGGAAAGACTTTGCTTTTTATATTAAAATTCCTAAGATGCTGAAGCGTACAAACCTAAGAATTGAGTCATGGCCTTCTAAAACTGCTTTCTAATTTTCTTTTCTGGAAAAATCCTTCGGTTCATTTTTATTTCTTTTCTCTGTGCAAAGAAAATATGTGTATGCATCATATAACACATAGTACACAGTGTGTAACATATAGTATTCAGCATGTAACATATAGTATGCTGTGTATAACAATTATTTTTCTGGCACTTAAAATCAAGTAGCTTTACTAAGAAGCTCCTTTCAGCTTTTGAAATGATTTTTACAGTTTGTATTTTCTTTGATTGTGGTGTCATTATCTTCTATGGTATCTTCTATGCCAGAAATTCCCTCTTATTGTTCTTGTATTCTCTTGGTGATGCTTGCATCTGTAACTCCTGATCTCTTTCCTACATCTTCCATCTACAGGGTTGTCTCACTTTGTGATTTCTTTATTGTTTCTATTTCCATTCTTTTACCTGTTTGTCTTTTTCTGTATTTCTTTAAGGGATTCATGTGTTTCCTCTTTAAAGGATTCTATCTGTGTACCTCTGTACTCTTGTATTTCTTTAAGGGAGTTATTTATGTCCTCCATAAGGTCCTCTATCATCTTCATGAGGTGGGATTTTAGGTCAAGATCTTGCTTTTTAGGTGTGTTAGAGTATCCAGGGCTTGATATGGTTGGAGAACTTGGTTCTGATAGTGTCAAGTGGCATTAATTTCTGTTGCTAATGTTCTTATGCTTGCCTCTCACTGTGTGGTTATCTTTGCTCTTAACTGGCCTTACTCTCTCTGGCTGGAGCCTGTCTCTTCTGTGAACCTAGTTAAAATCCTCTGGGAACAGTGCAGTTCTGGACATGATAGATGATGTATCTGGAGCAGGGCCCTGTGGGTGTCCCAATGAGGCCAGGTATTAGGGTGGGAGAAGGTCTCCACTATGAATCTAAGTGTGACTTACCTCCTGGGAGTCAAGTTGTCGCTTGGTGTGGGAGGGGGTCTGAAGTGCTGGCCCTGCCCTGGGTAGAGTTGTTGGCAGCAAGGGATAGAATGCCCACCTCCAGTGGTCCTCACAGGGGTCCCACTTGGGCCAGGTATTGAGGTGAGGCATGTCTCTCATGTGGGAACCTGGTTAGGACAGACCTCCTGGGAATCAACCTTCCTCTAGGTGTAGGTGTCTGTGTGAGGGTGGGGTGGGGGTTGCTGCAGGACCTGATCTGCCTTCAGGCATAGTTGTGGAACTCGATAATGATGTATCTCCAGCACAGCCTCTTTAAACATTTCTTCACTGAAGTATAGTTAGGTTCATTCCATGCCTTAGCCATTTTGAATATTACTTCAGTGGACATGGATTTGCAAATAAAATTGCTTTCATGTGGCTTTATTTTCTTTGTGTACTTTGTGTAGATTCTTTTTGTAAGGGTACAGTTTCAAAGCTGTAGCATATGGTAATTTCATATTTTGTTTTCTGCAAAACCTTTATACTGTTTCAATATTCTTCTTAGTATTATAAATTATCACAAATTATGTTTAAGTTTTTCTTTTTCATTATGTTAGCAGACTCTAATCTTTGTACAGTGTCTATAATGAACCTAAAGAAATGAGTAAGAGATAATTAGTGTTTTATGTAGATTGACTCATTCTTAGAAATTTAAATTTTTTTACTGTATCCTTTCACTGAGAAGATAAAAATGAGTTGCATTTATTTCCAATAATAGTAATTATTGTTATCATGAAGTATACATTTTATTATTATTGTACATCATTAAAATATTTATAAAATTATTATTCTTTCCTCAAGGATTTTGAAAGTTTTAAGTTGTCTTCTGTATGTAAATTTATATAATCTGCCCTCTGGATAGCATTTATGGTTAATACATTAATTTCTTCCTTAATTGTCTTTCTATGTATGCACTTCTAAATAATAGTGGGTTATGTAATCTTTTTGGGTAGGAGTTTTCCTCACAGGTGTTTGTCTCTAGTTGTCAATGGTAGTTATTTCCAGTTAGATTCTTGTGCACTCATACCACCACCATCAAAGGAATAAAACATGTGAATATGTGTTTCTCCAGAGTTTAAAATGTATTGTGTAGAAATATATTTCCCTAGTGTGCAGTCTATTATCTGCAGACATGTTTCCTGGGTTTGCAGTTGTCTGTTATCTTTTATCTCTTGATTCTAGCTTTAACTTCTGCTTAATCACAGCCTGAGAGAATATTTCCAAATGTTTCCTCAAGAGTTTTCGAAAGTACACTGAAGGCAAGGAAAAGATTAAGAGAGAAAACATTTTTTGTAGACAGTCCTTGAGGGGAGAGCATCTATGAAAATATAAAATCTGGTAAAATGGTACCTCATAAAGAACCCAATCACTGGTAAAAGAATGGTGTAGTAAGCTATAAATTAAGCTCTTATACTGATGCTCTCTGTTTTTTATTTTAAATTAATCAGTCTAAAATAAACCATGTATATGTATATTCATGTGTCATAATATTCAATTAATTTAGTAGTTCTTCAAGCTAAACAAACAAGTTATTTCCTGTTTTAGAGTTCTCCCTGATTCCTGACTCTAAGGATAACATGTACTTTGCTCTTTTCTTGGTTCCATATCCTTGTAAAGGAAGTTTCTGTTGATGTCAGAAAACATGCAGATGGAAATGTGGTCTATGATGCTTATTCTGAATGTAGAATATCAGTGACTTAGAAATTGACTCTTTACCTGTTGTATATGTTTCTAATACTATTATACTCCAGACAGCTATTAAATCAGGACAAGCATATTGGAATCTGTATATGTACATTTGCCAAAGTTTCTTCAGATATAATATCAACCACAGGTGTTTAACTTTATTTAAATGTATTCACTTTACATCCTACTCACTTCGATCATTCAGTCAGCCCCTTCCATAATCCTTCCTCTATCCCTCTCCTCTTCAGCTCTGAGCAGATGAGGATACCCTTGGGTATTTCCCCACCCTAGCACTTCAAGTCTCTGGAAGGCTAGGTGCTTCCTCTCCCTCTGAGGCCAGACAAGGGTGCCCAGCTAGAAGAACATATACCACATACAGGCAACAGTTTTTGTGATAGTCTTGCTCCAGTTGTTCGAGACTCAGAGGAAGACCAAGCTGTACATCTGCTACATATGGTCAGGGAGGTCTAGGTCCAGCCTGTGTTTGTTCTTTGGTTAATGATTCAGACTCTGAGAGCCTCAGGTGTCCAGATTTGTTAACTCTGTTTGCCTTTCTGTGGAGTTCCTAACCACTTAGGGGCTGCCATCTTTCCTCCTGTTCTTCCACAAGAGTCCCCAAGATGTATTCACTCTTTGGATGTGGGTGTCTGCTCTGTCTGAGTCAGCTGGTGAAATGCCTTGGTGGCATTGACTTCAGTAATGAATCTGGGCTCTAGAGTAGTCTGGGATGTATAGCTGTCTCCTAGAATGTCCCATTACCTCTTTCCTCATAAGTAGTATATTAGGTTTGTTGTTGTTACTGTTGTAATTCTATATCCTTAATAATGAAACTAAGATTATTTATGCTGGAAACATTAAAAATGTCAGTCTAAAGGCATCCCAAGAAAATTTGATTTGATGATAATTTTCTGCAGGTTTTGTACATCTGAAAATAGTATTTTATCTGAATTCGTAAGTTATTTAATATATACAAATATAGAAAATAGAAATAGTGTTGTATTCTATTTTAAGATATTGCTTCACTTGTTTTCAAACTTTCATTTTCATGACTAAAGACTAATGTCATCATTATCTCGCATACACTCTAGATGTTTCACTCCTGCATTTTTGGTAGAGTTTTCTGTTTGTTTGTTTGCTTGCTTGCTTGCTTGCTTTTTCCTTGTGGTTTAGTTTTTTGAGAGGGTCTCATTTAACTCAGGACGTCAAACTCATGTAAGAGGGGATGAATTTAAACTTTTAGTCTCTCAAGTTCTGAGGTCATAGATGTGCTCTAAGTTTTATGCTGACCTTCCATTTGGTATACTTCATATGTCAGATCCCTTTAGTGGTCTTCCCTTGTTGTGAAATGAATAATCTGTATAGTTGGATTCTGAAAACCTACACAACTGTTCCTACCACCACTAGTGTGCATTTTTTTTCATACCACAAACACTGAAGTCGAGTTTGTTTTTCTCTCAGTATTGAACATATAAGTAGCATATCAGGTTTATCGTCATTGCTTCCTAAGGACTGGGTCTTTGTTGGAGATTTTAATGAACAATGTTAACTTACGTAGAAAAAAATTTTATTCTCCACAGTCTGAAGATATTTATTTATAGATATTCTATTTATATAGATATAAATATAAAGAACTAGAAATTTTGCAAAAAATAAACTCCATTTTAGAGACAGACTTAATTTAGTATGTTGCCTCCTTTACTCTAACCAAGTAGTTATACAAATTGTCTCATATTTCTTTCACATAAGCTATACACATGTGACTAATGAACCATTCTTTACATAAATATAACTATTGTTCTTTTATAAATTATATGAGTAATACTTTTGTCAATGATATATTATTTTTCCTTCATTCCTCGTAAAATGAAAATCACTCTTACTGTATACCTGCAATTTTATTTGGAAATTACATTTTCTAAACATTACCACTAAAATTGAAGATATTTTTCCCTCTCCAGAAACAACAAAATTTATATTGATCAAGACAAAATATGAATTGGGGTTAATTTTTATTAATAAAACTAACATATCAATGCTATTAGTATTTCAATGTAGTATAAGAATGTATCTACAAAGTTTTATTGGAAATTTAGATCTAAATATGGCATTTTGGAGATATGAATTTTAAGAGTTGGGACCTACTGGGACATCTTCAAGGTATCCATTGCACTGTCCTCAGTGGGACATATTGCTCCCATGGACTGGTATTGTTAGAGCCAGTTTTATAAGCTTTTGTGTTGTGTCCTGAATCTTTACTTGGATTGCCAATTTAAAATGTGATCTATCTACCTCTATATCCTCTTAATATTGAAGCACTATTGTAGCATCATCTGTCATGAGGTCTTTACCAAAGCTAAGTTAGTAATGAGATATATCCTTACTCTCCAAAACAGTGAGGTAAATAAAACTCTTAGTTTTACAAAGTCAGTGGCTTTGTATATTTTTTATAATAACACACACAAAAAAAGACTAACATAAGTCATTACTATAACAAATAACAGCTCCAAGTGACATTCAAACATGGAGTTTGTTAAAGAGAAATTTGATTTCAAATGCTGTAGAGGAAACAGCATGTGGTTTAAAAAAACAGATTTTTTTCCATAGTCCAGCAAAAAAATTATCAAGGCTACTACTGCTTGGATTTGCCCTGCTTTTCTCCCAGAGGATGTTATCTGTTTTTTATTTCTTCTTCTTCTTCTTTACATATTTTGTTTAAAGAAAGGTTAGAAGAATGACTGAGTCATTAGGGAAATTACTGGTGGAAAAGGAGAGGCCTGAGAAGCAGAATGGATGAAATTGGAAAACAGAAATAGTCACTTTACTTTCTCTTTTCTGAAAGGGTTGCAGAGTTAGCTTTGCAATTGGAAAGGTACTGGGTGGAGATAGAAGCTCTTGGGAAGCAAGGAGCACTCAAAAAAGGAGAACAAGAGTGCAGGAATCTCCCTCAGGAAGAAAGAGGGAAAAAAAGCTGTACCTGAGGACAACTAGCTCAGAGAAAATCTGAAAAAGCCGGAGAGTCACCTTTTGAAATAGTCCATTTCTAGAGAAAGTGCTAATCTCGAACTAACCCGTGCCATCAGAATGAGAGAAGGTATGACCCATTGTTACAAGATCACATTAGCTTTCCAAGTAGACATACAAAATATTCCTGCTAATGGTATGAAACAAGCTTAGGATGAGATAGGATGGTGTCCTACAGAAATGATGATCTGAGGCATTTTATGGAGGCCATAATATCATATAGTACACACTCACCTTATGTAAAAAAGATACTTGATAATTGGGCTACTCAAAATAGAATTATTCCCCAAGATTAGAAATGAGTAGTAACAGCTATACCAGAGGCCTGTCTGCAGTTGCAATGGTTAACATGGGAAGAAATAAATGAGAAGTTTGAACAGCAAAATAAAGTGAGGGGAATAAATATAAAAAAAGATCAGTTGCTAGGCAAAGAACAGTACTCAGATATACAAGAACAGATTACATTTGATGATGTTACTATAGAACAATATCTCTTCGTGGATTTAAGAACTTGGGACAAAGTTGAGGAGCCCAGGAAAAAAATTTATAACATTTGGAGATGCCTTAATGGTTTACAAAACTTAGTCTTAGTTATAAACAAAGCCATATTAGACCTGATGCAACAAAGGTGTTTATAAAGACCTTCCATATGAAAATTCAAATATTAAATATAAAAAACTATCAAACCATTAAAGGTGCAAGCGAGGCTTATGAATGAAAGGATAAGGGATGATAAGCTGTGTAACTTTGGTCAGCCAGAAGATAGCTTGGGGACCAAACACTTCAATACTCAGCAAGAGAGCCTCATCAGGATATAGAAAAATAAACAAACAAACAAATACACACACACACATGCACACACCCCTATGGAATTCATTTAGCCTATATACTATAAGGATGTTTTAACATCAGTACAAAAGCCAGCAAAAGTTTTGTGTTGAGATGTGAATTTATTTATATTTCCACAAGAAATGACGAGTTGTGAATACCATCAAACTGATAAAGATTAGAACCGAGCAGGGGATGTCTCCTGAAAACTTTGGGTACTAACTTGAAAAGCACTTATTTCATTGAAAAGTTCTCTATAAAATATAAATTTTTCCACTACTTATTGGCTTAAAACTTCTGTTTTAAGAAATGTGATAAAATTTTTGAAATTTTTTTCTTTAAAAAAGACATATTATAAGAATGTGATTTCATTTTAATCCTAGGTGTTGGGTTGGGGGCCTACTTCAAACTGTCCAGAGCAGCTATCTCGATTTGCCTTGTGATCTAGAAGAAGTATGGTTGAATTAGTTGAAGATAATTTTTGTAATTGTGTTATATTTGAAATTCTGGAAAATCTTCAGAGGGTATATGAATGATAGAATCCCTAAGATGGGTTGGTGGTTGTTGGTAATTCAGGAAGGTTGGTTATACTTTGTAGGTAGTCATCCTCAAAGAAGAAAAAGAAAGAAGGAAATTAGATTCTGGGCTCTGTCTTCTCTAGAATTGTTTTCTCTCCAATTGAATCTTAAGGCATAAAACCAGGAGAGATAAAGCATGGGCAAAAAACCACAAAGTGGGCAAAGAAAATCTATGAGTGACACTCAAATGTGGGTCTTGATGAGAGAGAGAGAGAAAGAGAGAGAGAGAGAGAGAGAGAGAGAGAGAGAGAGAGAGAGAGATTTTATTTAAAATATCACAGAGGAAATGGCATAGGATTAAAGGATTTTTTTTCAAAAGGTCAACACAAAATTTACTGTGGCTGCTAGTGTTGGAATATGCCTTGATTAACAAACATGGAAGAATGTTCTGGGTTTTTTGTTTGTTTGTTTTGGTTTTAGTTTTGACTTTTTTCTCTTTCTTTTTTTACTTGGTTTCAAAAGGTTATAGAATGGCTCAGCACTTGGAAAAATTGCAGTTGGAAATAAAGTAGAGCTAGAACACTTAAAATGCTTATAGAAAAGAACATTGTAAAGACACATGTTGTCAGAATTCAAATTTTCTTGTTCTAAAAATACCAGAATACTACAAAAAAAATGTGTATGTGGGTTGACAAAGCATAACATTACAAAAATATGCCTAGCTCTAGTATCCTTTCTAGAAACAATCTTGTAGTTTCTTCTGGTGTAAAATATTCTTCTACAATGTAACTCAGAAATTTCAGATTTATCAAAATAACAAATTATTTATACGAAAAATACTTCAGTGTTTATCATATGACTGAAAACAACTAAATGTGTATCAGTTTGTAAACAGACTGCTTATAGTCATACAGTGTAATACTATGTTACTACTTACATTATCAACAATGTAGCCTAAAGACATAGATGTTTCAGATATAGGGAAATGACCACTATTTTTGCATAGGAAGAAGTAGCTAGATAAAACTTGATAGTAAAAATGTCCTTGCTCTTTGAAGCACTACATAGCCTGGAATCCCAAAAGAGGAGGAGAGTTAAAAACTCTTGATTCACCATTTTTATTTTCTAAATATATTACTGTTCCACCTCCACCAGAAATAAATGTAAGAAATAAAATAGTCTTAGATATTTTATAAATTAACTGCATTCCACTTATTTTTGCTATATTCTAGTAATACAAATTTAAAAATCTATTTTGAGAATCTAAGAACTTCAAACTTTAGATGTTACAAAGCTACATATTTTTGGAAACTTAGCTTACATTACATAAAGTATATGGATATCTTTCAAGTCTTCCTTTTGGTCTTTCCCTTCTTTATAGTTTTTGTAAGATCACTAAAAAGATTTTTAAAAACATAGATCAATGTAAGAAAAACTTTATCAATAGAATCTGATTGAGTCCTTAAAATACCACTTTTTTAAAAAAAGGAAGAAATGGTCATGTTTTGTCTCAGTGTTTAAAAACCGGTATCAGATATGTCTAGAGGGCTGTGTTACCATATCGATATATCATTGATTTAGGTATTTTAAGTATTGCTAATTCAGTACGAAACCAAACCTTATGATGATGGCACATGTACATTCATATGTGTATATATGTATTGTGTGGTACAAGACAGTATGCCTTTCTGCATTTGTTTTTCTGAATACCACACAGAGAAACCAGAAGAAGGTGTGTCAGATCATTACTTCACCTTATTGCTTTAAGGGAAGGTCTCGTTCTGAAACTCACATTTCTACTTTGAGATGGCATTCAGTAATTATTATTGATTCTCCAGTTCTGCCCCCCACAACTGAGATGATAGTCCTGTTTGAGATAACGTATGGATTTTATGTGAGCACTTGATACAAATTCAGGTTTTAATTGTTGCAGAACAAGTGCTCTTAAATTATGAGCCATCTCTCTAACCTCATATTGAAAGGGTACCTTTATTTTTTTTTCGCAAATATTTCCCTGATGCCTTTCTAAATTTTTTAAACATGGAAGAGTCTATCTTTCTGTTACTAATGAAATCAGTATTTTTCTGTATTCTTTTGATAGTTTTTACATTGTTATGCTTCTTACTTAACTTCATTCACTACCACACCCATTTGTAACTGATACCTGGATCTACACAAAATCTTAGAATGTGTCACTAAAACAGTATTTAGTGACTTAGTACTGGATAAGTGCTTAGAGATCATCAGACTGAAGTGTCCTGCAAATTGAAATAAAGCTCGGATTGCTTCCATGATTTGCAGGTCAATTACCCTTAGGAAATAAATGAACTATCTTATAGGTTTAGCTCATATAAATTAAGTATAAATGATGACTAATGTTAATTTTCATTCTTAAGTAAAGATATTATATTGATTTGATAATCCAATACCAAACTATAAACAAGGTTCTGTATCTCTAGAAACTAATTATTAAAGTTTGATTAACAGTAGCTTATCAATTAATTAAATTGTATACCTCCTTCAATTATATAGCGAGAACTCAGATAGGATTCAGACAAGTTTGCAGGTAGACTGCTCGTACACTGAAGTTCTGTCCTACACTTACAGTAGAATCTTGGTCTAGCTTATAGCTACAGTTTATTCTAAAATTCTATGAAATTTCAGAGATTTCCTATCCAGAGCCTGGTTCTTAAATTCAACCAGACATAGTAGACAGAGTTAATATTTTGGAAGAATTATGTATTCCATATTTTGTATTAGCATTCCTTAGATAAAAGGCAAAGGCATTATGCATCAAATATTGAATAATATGAATGTCTATTTTTTGTTGTCATGAACCTAGTATTTGATATTCAAAGTAGATATAGTTGTGTTTTATATTGGTTGAAGCTACATTAATAAAACTTATATAAAATTCAAAGAAAACTAATATGATATTTCAATGATTATTAGGTTTATACAATTTACAAATTGAGGAAGGTAAAATTAACCTTCAAATTCAAGATCACCATTTATGTTTCAAACAATGGAGTTCACGAATGTCCTACAGAGAGAGAAATATAACAGTTTCTACCTTGGTACATTATAACAGATAGATGAAATGAAATGGAATTTAACAAAATAGGCCATGAAATAGGTGGCAAGCCAAGTACCTGTTACACTGGAAGTAGAGTAAGTCAAGTGAAGGTCAAACAGGGCCAGTGAACTTAAAGCATGAAGGTTACCAGGACTTCCTGGTAAGTAAGTTAATGAGCCTGGAAAGTAAGTTAATGAAGTAAGTTTAATGTAGAAATTCACAAAGAATGTGTGTGTGTGTGTGTATACCTAATGATACAAATAGAAAAAAGAATAGACAATACAGAGGCAGAGAGGTTGGCTAATGTCTATGGCCTTTGTTTGTAATCTGGGAAAATAAAAAGTATGTTCAGAACTGAGAATAAAGTAGCACAGAAATCAGAAAACCTCTTCTGTAACAGACAGGAGAATATACTTCATGCTTTCTGGGTCTTGTTGTCTCTGAGGTGTTAGGAAAGTAGTCACAATCTGTGTGTAAATAATAAGTGTGGTTTATTCCAACCAAAAATTTTGAAATAGTGTGAATTTTTTGTTTGGCAACACAGACATAATATAAATAATAAAATAAGGGTTAGGAGAGGAAGCGAAGCACAACTTAAGCATTGACCTTGAATAACATAGAGTAGCAGAGAAGTGATAGGGTGGGAATTTGGTTATTAGCTCAGCTAAGCTTGAAAGGCAGGGACACAGAAATTTACACAGGTTATCAGATATGGATTGTAAAACTAGTAACATCTTTTCTGACCACTTTAGCTTCCTAAAAGACATAAGAAACAAGATTAGCATAAATGAGTGAAAGTTAGGAAGTAGGTTTTCAGTTTTAAAAGGATAATGAAATAGTCCTATATTGTAATTAAAAAGTAATTAAGGTACAGCAACAGTACAGGTAATTATACTCTACTAAAATACACAGCTTTCAATTTAGAATGCTCCAGACATATTTTTTATTTGTTTTCTGTTATCTTTTAAATCTTTATAAAAGCACCAACTAAAATTTATGCCAAATAGCAACATATTTTGACTCATTTAACTTTAATATTCAAAACTCTTATCATTCATCCTATGGGAAAATTGTATTGTTTTAGTACACTAGAACAATATTTTCATGGCACATAAGCAGTTATATATTCTATGAAAGTGCTTTCAAGTCTAGTAAATACTACCCTCCTTAGGAACTGTGCAATGTGTTCTTGTCACCCACTGCCTTGTGCATTCATCACAATGAATCTGAATTTACTTGGAGGGTGGCTAACAAGTTCTTCAATGATGTATTTCTTCTGGAAGAACTCAAGCATAATAACATATATTATGTCCAGTATTTCTATAATATTTTTCCACCAATGAAAGTAAATTATTGGGGTGGAATATACACACATTGATTTTATGCAGGTTACTCATGGATTGGTAAATCAAAACAAGCTTCTAGAGATAGAAAATCAATTGTTGTGTCAGGCAGAGAAGGCATGGATAAGGAAATGAACCTATACACTGACACTTTTCCTGTTGAAATAATTTAATTTATCAGAATTTGAACAGACTTGTTATTTGAGCATAGTAATATGCTAACAAGAAGAAAACCCAGCATCAGTCTACATTAAGTTTCGTTACTAGTCCTTAAAATACATGCAAATCCGTGTGTTTTTAAGACAATAGATATAACTTCCTGCTTTAACTAATTATAATAAATGTTAATGTTGTTTAATTTCAATATTTTTATGTGCACAATTTGTTATAAAGACTGTACTTTTTTTTCTATCTACAGAATTGTTACCCAGTTGTCAGAGGTTGAATTGCCAGTTCAACTGTGCAATGATCAGAAATGCCACAAGATGTTACTGCGAGGATGGATTTGAAGTAACAGAAGACGGGAGAAGCTGTAAAGGCAAGTATGAAACATGATTCTCTTTGTATTAATTGGCATTCCATTATTCTATGCAAGTACACAAGATAAACAGAGTAAGATGTAGGAAGCTGGATTTTGTCCCACAGATCTTGAGGCTTCAGATCCTCTTTATCAAGCTTCACAGCATTTGTACATAAGAATGTGATAAACGAAGCCTGTTTCCTTATGCCATGAACACATAGAGAAATGGAGAGTAAAGGTACACAATCTTTTTCAAGAGCAATCTTGTTGACTACAGACTACCCACTAGGCCCTAGTGGTTTAATTGCTTTGTCACTTCCCAATATTACCATGGTTCAGTATGCTCCTTGAGACACCAAGTATAGTCCAAACTTTATTACTACTTATAAACAAGCTTCTTTGATAGAACTAAATAAGGTATCTTGAATACAACCATTTGCCATGCCAAATTTTTATAATTTTTCTCTTTATTTCTTAAAATGTAAAGGTTAATATTACCCACAAATTATAAACATTGTATATGAATTTGTACCATTTTTCTATTTAATTTGAAAAAATAGCAAAATTTGGAAATAGCAGAAGTAATATTTTAGTCTACTTCTACCAAACCAGATTAAGCTATTTTAACTTCATAGCTGGTTTATAGCTATCATATTGCTATAGCAGTATAGTAGACATGTCATTAAAGAAGTTAATGATTACTAAGTAATAGTATTTAAAAATTTTAGGTAGGAAACTTTAGAATTTGACATTTTATTAATACCACAGTAATCAATATACATATTGACTTTTGTATTATTTCCATTTCCTAATTCTAGTTTGAGGGCCTAGATGTTGGTAGTACAAAGCTTGCCTAGTGTGTGTGAGGTACTAGTTTGGACTCCATCTATCAAAAGGGTTAAGCTCTTTAGATTTTGTGAACATCCTTCAGCAAATGGTCATTCCCCAAAATGATTAAGTTGGAACACTGAAATAATTTTTGTCTTTACTCTATTATGTTAACTTACATTACAAGTATGTTAACATACATATAATATTTACACATTTATAAACACAATATGTTATGTGCATTTACACAGTACTTAATATATGTATAATTATAGACACTATATGCTTAACTATGTTAATTATATACATAAGATATATTTATAAATTATATTAATACAATATATTATAAGGAACAGAGAAAACTGCATTGTCCAAACAAACATAATTTTGTTTTTAAATAAGTTTGCTTAGCTGATTATCTTACCACTTTGCCATAATGCAGGATATTGTTTTACTTTTTAATTAATTAATTAATTTACTTCCCCAATGCTGCCATACTCCTAGTGCTCCCATCAAAGAGTCCCTCCTCCTATCCTCCCTTCTCTTTGCCTCTGGAAAGGTAGGGTTCATCCTGGCACATCAAATCTCTACAGGATTAGATGCATCCTTTCCCACTGAGGTAGGACAAGGCAGCCCTCTGCTACCTGGGGTCCTTGGTCCCTGTGTATGCTCTTTGGTTGGGCGTTCAGAGTCTGAGCACTCCCAGAGGTCCAGATTAGTTGACACTTGGTTTTTCTGAGGGTTTCCCATCCCCTTCAGGGCCTTCAGTTCTTCCTCTAGCTCTTCTACAATGCTTCTAGACCTCCATCTAATGTTTGGCTGTGGGTCTCTGCATCTGTTTTAGTCAGCTGCTGGGCAGAGGACAGTTATGCTAGGCTCCATTCTGTATCATTAATACTGTCAGAGATTGGTGCTTGACAGTGGGTAACTCTCAAGTTGGGTGGGTTATTGGTTGTCCATTCCTTCAGTCTTTCCTCCACCTTTTTCACTTCATTTCTATTAGACAGGACAAATTTTATGGTAAAAGTTTTGCAGATGGATTGGTGTCCTTATCCCTTCACTCTGGGTTCTGCCTGGCTACAGGAAGTAGTCTCTTCAGGTTCCATGTCCCCATTGTAGGCATCTTGGTTAATGTCAAACACATTGACTCCTGGGTGCCTCCCCTTCCCAGGCCTCTGGGACTTTATAAAGATTCCCTAGACTTCATCCCCTGCAGCTGCAGATTTCCATTCTTTCTCCTAGCTCTCCTTTTTGTTCCCACACCTGATCCTGCCCCTGCTACCTTGCTCCTCCTCCCCTCTCCCACTCAGGTCCCTCCTTCCCTCTGCCTCCTATGATTATTTTGTTTCCCATTCTAAGTGGGGGTGAAGCATCCTCACTTTCCTTCTTGTTTAACTTTTTTTGGTCTGTGGGGTGTATCATGGGTATTCTGTACTTTAGGGCTAATATCCATTTATCATTAAATAAAACATGCATGTAGTTTTGAATCTGTGCTACCTCACTCAGGATGATACTTTCTAGTTCCATCCATTTGCCTGGAAGATTCAGGTTGTCTTAATACAAGATTTTAATCTTAGAGGAACTGTGGAAAAATAAACAACTTTTTTCAAAATTTTAACATCAAAACCATTAAAATGCACTAAGATTATTTTAGTGACTTTTCAGTGCTATGAAAAAAAAACCATCATGACCAATTAAAGAGTTTATTTGGGCTTACAAATCCAGAGGGACTGGAGTCTATCACAGACATGTCAAGGAAGCATACTGACAGGCAGGCATAGAGCTAGAAATAAGAGTTCATATCTTAAACCACAACAGAAAGTAGAGAAATCAAACTGGGAATAGCATAAGTCTTTTAAACTTCCATAACCTCAATGACAAACACGCCAAATTTCATTTTATCATATATCATTCATTTAAAAAATGCCTCTCAAATACCATCACCTGCTAGGGCTCACACATTCAAATGACCAATACTATAGGGGGCAATCCAGCTAGTTAAAAGGTATCCAAAAGAAGACAATAGACTCAGAGTCAGCCCCCAATCAACTTAAGAGGGGATTCACATGGAAGCTATGCTGCACATTTGCTACATATGTGCAGAGAGCCTAGGTCCAGCCTGTGTGCTCTTTGGTTGGTGGTTCAGTCTCCGTAAGCCCCCATGAGCTCAGGTTAGTTGATTCTGGAGATCATGTAGTGTATATTACCCCTTCAGTTTCCTCAATTCTTCCTCTCATTCTTCCACAAGACAACCAGAGCTCTTCCTAATGTTTGAATGTGGGTCTCTGTATGTGTTCCCATCAGCTGCGGGATAGGGACACTCAGAGGACAGTTTTGCTAGGTTCCTGTCTGCAAGCATAAAAGAGTATCATTAATATTGTCAGCGGTTGTCTCTCTTCCATAGGATGGGTCTCAAGTTTGGTTGCCATTGGTTGGCCATTCCTCAATCTCTGTTTCATCTTGTAGGCAGGACAAATTTTGGGCCAGGGGTTGTATGGATGTGTTGTTGTCCCCTCCCTTCATTGAAAGTTCTTCCTGGCTACAAGACTGATGGTAGCCACATCAGTCTCTCTATACCTCACTGCTAGGAGTTTCAGTCAGGGTCAACCCCATAGATGTCTATGAGCCTCCTCAATGCCAAACCTCAGGTATGTCCTAGAGATGCATTCAGACATTGATTTCCATTCTTTTCCCAGTCATCTCTCCTCCCAGACCACTTATCTCCACTCCTGTTCCAGTTGCCTCCCTCTATCTACTTCTAATGCCTATTTTATTTCCATTTCTGAATAAGATTCAAGAATCCTCCCTTGGTCTCTCCTTCTTACTTAGCTTTTTGAGTCTGTGAACTATAGCATGGTAATCCTGTGCTTTATGTACTAATAATCTCTTATAAGTGAGTACAGGCCATGCATGTCTTTCTTGGTCTGTGTTTCTTCACTCAGAATAGTTAGTAGCTGTGTAGTATTCCACTGTGTAAATGTACCACATTTTCTATATTATCCATTCTTTGGTAGAGAGATATCTAGGTTGTTTCCAAGTTCTGGCTATTACATATAAAGCTGCTATGAACATAGCTGAACAAATGTTCTTGTGGTATGGTAGGACATCTTTTGGATATATGTCCAGGAGTAATGGAGCTGGGTCTTAATGTAGATCTATTTTCAATTTTCTGAGAAACTACTAAATTTATTTCCAAAGTGGCTGTACAAGTTTGAATGTCCACCAGCAATGGAGGAGTGGTCCCCTTGCTCCGTATCCTTTCCAGCATATGCTGTCACTTGAGTTTTTGATATTTCCCATTCTGAGCACTGTAAGATGGAATCTTGGAGTAGTTTTGATTTTTATTTCCCAGATGACTAAGGATGCTGAATATTTCTTTAAGTGTTCCCAACTGTTTGATATCCCTCTGTTGAGAATTCTGTTTAGCTATGTACCCCATTTTTAATTAGGTTATTTGGTTTATTAGTGTCTAAATTTTTGAGTTCTTTATTTCTTTTGGATATTTGCCCTCTGTTGAATATAGAGTTGATGAAGATCTTTTCCCTTTTTATAGGCTGTAGTTTTGTCCAATTGAGAGTATCCTTTGCCTTACAGAAGCCTTTCAGTTTCATGAGGTCCTTTTGACAATTGTTGATCCTAGTGACTCAGATATTGTTATTCTGTTAAGAATTTGTCTCCTTTAATATTGCAGTCAAAATTATTACCACTTTCTATTCTATCATATTTAGTGTATCTAGTTTTATGTTGAGAATTTTGATCTACTTGGACTTGTATTTTGTGCAATCTGATAAATATGGATCTATTTGCATTCTTCTACATACAATCAACATATTAAATTCAATTCCCATCAAAATTCCAAAGCAATTTTTTACAGAAAATGAAAAAGCAATTCCTAGCTTCATATGGAAAAACAAGAGATGCAAGATAGCTAAAAACAATCCTACACAATAAAAAAGTTTACGGACTTATCACCATGCCTAAGTCTAAGCTGTATTACAGAGTAATAGTAAATAAAAACCTTATGGTATTGACATTAAAAACAGACAGATTGAGCAATGGAATAAAATCAAAGACCCAGAAATAAAGCCATATACCTATAGACACTTGATTTTTTACAAAGAATCCAAAACCATACAATAAGAAAGAAAGAAAGAAAGAAAGAAAGAAAGAAAGAAAGAAAGAAAGAAAGAAAGAAAGAAAGAAAGAAGAAGGAAGAAAGAAAGAAAGATGGAAAAAAAGCAGTTTCAACAAATGGTGCAAGTCTAAGAATCTTTAACCTATTAACAAATGGCAAGAGTTCATCCACAGTGAATTTCTACTGTTAAAAGAAGAAAATAACGCAATTAGGTGCGGATCCTATTTGAAGTAATTCATAGAAAGTGAGTTCCTTTTATTTTCTTCCCACTCTTTAGTTGCCACATATCAGGAAAAAATAAGGCAACACACAAGAAATGGCATGCAAATTCTGCAATCAGTTTAGTGGTGTTTTATAAATGTCACACCAGTATATGATACCTAGGTTAAAAGAACAAAGGAAATCATTAATCATAATTCTATCCTGGTTAAGATAATCATATCAATAAAACTAAAATAGAAACCAATAATATGAAAGTTGTAAATGTCTACGGAAGTAAACAAGCATCATTATTGCAACCAAGGGCTGAACTTTTACAATTCAAAACTAAATTTCTTTCAGCTTTACTGTACATGTAGCACCAAACACTGTTCTTTCTATTTCCCAAAGTACTTACTTTGATGGGCCATCCATGACTTCAGGTTATTATAGGACTATAAAAAGTCCAAAGATAGAGCAAAGAATTCCATATAGGTTAATTCTTTCCCAATTTAAATAGTGCCTTATGCTACACAGCAATGCTTTTTTTCTCTCTTTCCCTTATTAAATTCCTTTATTAGCTTTGGATTTCCCAAACGTCAACCCTGAAACAAGAATTCAAATGAAAGGTTCTTGTTCTCATTTTGTTTTTCTGTCTATCTTTTCTCCTTCTTTTCTTCCTTTTTCTTACCTCCCCTCTCTATTTTTTTCTTCCACACTCTCTTATTCCTTCCTTTTCCCTTCTCATGTATTATTGTAGGATTTGAAGGTTTAATATAGTCACAGGAAATTCTGATTGAATTTAAATGTGCAGTGAAAATCATGTAGAAAGAAGTCCAAAGGACCAGAACAATTAGCACTGTCATTCTCGGGAGTAAAGGATTGAATATTGTAGGTAAAATCATCTCTCCTGGAACTTTGCAGGCCTTTTTTCTTTTACTTTGAATATTTTTATTTATTTGCATTTCAAATGTTATCCCTTTCTCAGTTTCCCCACTGCAAACCCCCTATCCCATCCCCCCTTACCCTGCTTTGATGAGAGTGCTCCCCCAGCCATCCACTCCTGCCTCACCTCCCTACCATTCCTCTACACTGGGGCATCAAGCCCTCACAGGAACAAGGGCATCCCCTTCCACTGATGCCAGATAGGTCCCCTTAAGCTCCTTCAGTCCTTCCACTAACTCCTCCATTGAGGTCCCTGTGCTCAGTATGATGCTTGGCTGTGAGCATCTGCATCTGTACTGGTCAGGCTCTGGTAGAGCCTCTCAGGAGACAACTGTATCAGGCTCCCTTCAGTAAGCACTTCTTGACATCCACAACAGTGTCTGGGTTTGGTGTCTGCATGTGGTAAGGATCCCCAGGGGCAGTCTCTGGATGGCCTTTCCTTCAGTCTCTGTTCCATTCTTTATCCCTGTATTTCCTTTAGACAGGAGAAGTTTTGGGTTAAAATTTTGGAGATGGGTAGGTGTCTAGAAGATTATCCATTTCATCCAGATTTTCCAGTTTTGTTGAGTATAAGCTTTTGTAGTAGGATCTGATGATTTTTGAATTTCCCCAGTTTTTTGTTCTCATGACTCCCTTTTCAGTTCTGATTTTATTAATTTGAGTACTCTCTTTGTGACCCCTGGTTAGTCTGGCTAAGGATTTATCTATCTTGTTGATTTTCTCAAAGAACCAGCTCCAGTTTTTTTTTATTCTATGTATAGTTTTTGTTTGTTTGTTTGTTTGTTTGTTTCTACTTGGTTGATTTCAGCCCTGAGTATGATTATTTCCTGCAGACTACTCCACTTGGGTGTATTTGCTTCTTTTTGTTCTAGAGCTTTCAGGTGAACTGTCAGGTTGCTAGTGTATGCTCTCTCTAGTTTCTTTTTGTAGACATTTAGAACTATGAGTTTTCCTCTTAAAACTGCTTTCATTGTGCCCCGTAAGTGTTGGAATGAAAAGCCTTCATTTTCATTAAATTCTAAAACGTCTTTAATTTCTTTCTTTATTTCTTCTCTGACCAAGTTATCATTGAGTAGAGTGTTGTTCAGCTTCCAGGTGTATGTGGGATTTCTGTTGTTTTTGTTGTTACTGAAGACCAGCCTTAATTTGTGGTGATCTGATAGGATGCATGGGATTATTTAAATCTTCATGTGTCTGTCCAGGCCTATTTTGTGACTGATTATATGGTCAATTTTGGAGAAGGTAACATGAAGGTGCTGAAACAGGTATATTCTTTTGTTTTTCGATGAAATTTTCTCTCTTATTTTGTGATTCTTTTTTTCACTTATTTTCATTCCCCCTTCCACCTCCCCATCCTCGAATTCCCCAACACACGTCGTCCAGCCTTCATGGAACCAAGGATCTCCTCTCCCACAGATGCCCAACAGGGTCATCCTACCTTACATATACAGCTGGAGCCATGGATTCCTCCCTAAGTGTTCCCAGGCTGGTGGTTTATACCCTGGGAGCTCTGGTTGGTTAGTATTGTTGCTCTCCTCATGGGGCCTCAAATTCTTTCAGCTCCTTCAATCTTCACTCCAAATCCTCCATTGGGAACTCCTTGATTAGTTCAATGGTTAGCTGTGAGTATCTGCCTCTGGATATGTCAAACTCTGGCAGACCTCTATGGACATACCTATATCAGGCTCCTGTCAGTATGCACTTCCTGACATCCACATCAGGGTCTACCTTTGGTGACTGCACATGGGATGGATACCCAGGTGGAATGGTCTCCAGACAGCCTCTCCTTCAGTTTCTGTCCCACACTTTGTCTCCATATTTGCTCCCTTCAGTATTTTGTTACTCCTTCTAAGAAGGACCGAAGCACCCTGACTTGGTCTTCCTTCTTCATGAGCTTCATGTTGTTTGTGAGTTGAATCTTGGGTATTTCAAGTTTCTGGGATAATATCCAATAATCAGTGAGTGAATATCATGTGTGTTCTTTTGTGACTGGTTACCTCACTCAGTATGATATTTTGTAGTTCCATCCATTTACCTAATAATTTCTATAGATAGCTGTTAATTCCATTTGGTTCATAACTTCTGTTAGTTTCACTGTGTCTCTGTTTAGTTTCTGTTTCCATGATCTGTCCATTCAGGAGAGTGGGGTTGAAGTTTCCCACTATTATTGTGAGATGAAGTGTGTTCTTTGAACTTTAGTAAAGTTTCTTTTATGAATGTGGATGCCCTTGGAATTAAAGCATAGATGTTGAGACTTGAGAGTTTATCTTGGCAGAATTTTCCTTTGATGAGTTATCAAGTGTCCTTCCTTATGTTTTTTATAACTTATAGTTCAAAGTCTATTTTATTTTATATTAGAATGGCTACTCCAGCTTGTTTCTTGGGACAGTTTACTTGGAAATTTTTTTTCCAGCCTCTTACTTTGAGATAGTGTCTGTCTTTGTCACTGATGTGTGCTTCCTGTATGCAGCAAACTGCTGGGTCCTGTTTACATATCCAGTCTGTTAGTCTATGTCTTTTTATTGGGTAATTGAATCCATTGATGTTTATAGATATTAAGGAAAAGTGTTTGTTGCTTCCTGTTATTTTTGTTGTTAGAGGTTTAATTATGTTTGTGTGGCTATCTTCTTTTGGCTTTGTTCGAAGCTTTTTCTCCTGCTTTTTCTAGGGGTTAGTTTCCCTCCTTGTGTTGGAGTTTTCTATCTATTATTCTTTGGAGGACTGCATTTGTGGAAAGATATTGTCTAAATTGGTTTTGACATGGAATATCTTGGTTTCTCCATGTATTGTAATTGAGAGTTTTGATGGATATAGTAGCTTGGCTGGCATTTGTGTCCCCTTAGAGTATGTATTATATCTTCCCAGGGTCTTCTAGCTTTCATAATCTCAGATGAAAGTCTGATGTAATTCTGATAGGTCTGCCTTTATATGTTACTTGACCTTTTTCCTTTACTGCTTTTAATATTCTTTGTTTTGTGCATTTGGTGTTTTGCCTATTATGTGACAGAAGGAATTTCTTCTCTGGTACAATGTATTTGGAGTTCTGTAGGCCTCTTGTATACTTATGGGCATCTCTTTTCTTTAGGTTAGGGAAGTTTTCTTCAATAACTATGTTAAAGATATTTACTGGCCCTTTAAGTTGGGAATCTTCACTCTTCTATACCTATTATCCATAGGTGTGGTCTTCTCATTGTGTCCTGGATTTCCGGAATGTTTTGGGTTAGGAGCTTTTTGCATTTTGCGTTTTCTTTGACTGTGTTGTCAATGTTTTCTATGGTATCTTCTGCACCTGAAAGTCTCCTTTCTACCTCTTATATTCTGTTAGTGATCCTTGCACCTCTGACTCCTGATCTCTTTCTTAGGTTTTCTATCTCCAGGTTTGTCTCCCTTTGAGATTTCTTTATTGTTTCTATTTTCATTTTTAGATCCTGGATGATTTTGTTCAATTCTTTCATCTGTTTGGTTGTATTTTCCTGTAATATGTAATACTTTAAGGGATTTTTGTGTTTCCTTTTACAGGGCTTCTTCCTGTTCTGGGTTCTCCTGTATTCTTTGAGGGAGTTATTTATGTCCTTCTTAAAGTCCTCTATCATCATGATGAGATGAGGTTTTAAAATCAGAGTCTTGCTTTTCTGGTGTGTTTGGGTATCCAGGGCTTGCTGTGGTGGGAAAAAATGGATTCTGAAGATGCCAAGTAGCCTTTGTTTTTGTTTTTGTCCTTGCCTATCACCATCTGGTTTTCTCTGGTGTTAGCTGGTCTTGCTGTCTCTGACTGCTGCTTATCCCTTCTGTAAGCCTGTGTGTGAACACTCTCGGCAGAACAGTTCTCTTCGGGAGGAATTGAGTCATGGAGAGTTGTAGCACAGAATCAGCTTAGGGGCACAGACAAAAACTGGAAGGATCCTGTCCCCAGCTCTTCCTTGGTTCCTGTGTCCTGATGGCTCTGGGCGGGTCCCTCTTAACTAGGAATTTGAGCAAAATTGGTGATCTCACCAGTTCTCTCAGGTGTGTCAGCATTCTTGGGAGACCAGCTCTCTTCTGCTGGAATTTGGGTACAGAGAACTCTGGCACAAGGTCAGCTCTGGGGAAAGATGTAAACAGGAAGGATCCTGCCTCAGGATGGTCCTAGGTTCCTGTGTCCTAAGGGCTCCGGATTGGTCCCTCAGAGCAGAAGTGGTGGTCTTGCCTGTGCTCAAAGGCATGTCAGCACTCATGAGAGACCAGTTCTCTCCTGGTGGGATTTGGGTGGCTCTTGGGCGCAGATGGAACCCAGAAGGCCAGGCCTTTCTTTTTGCTTGAACTTCTCATGGTAAAAAGAACAAGGTTGTCACAGATCTTGAAAGCTGGTAATTATTATCTGCTACAGATCTCTTGAGAACATCTCTCAAAATTATCCCAAGGAATTCTTTGTTCTCCAACAGTATGCTGTTTAAATTTGTTTTCTTTATCTTTGGTCATTACAATTACATATCTCAACACAGATTTTTATAATGTGTACCCCGGTACACATTAAATTAACTTATTTTTCTTACTTCTCCTTTCTTATATTTAAATACATAAGTATTTTTTTAATCCCCATGAACCTAACTTTATATATTCACTTTTCTATTTTTTTATTTATTTAACCCATCTCATGTATTGATTAATGTTCCCTTCAGTTTCCACTCTTCTTACTTATCTTCAAAAAACTGTCCCTTTGCTGCCTATCTAGAAAACCACATGCTCACATTATTCCACATTAAAATAAATAGAAGGATAAAAGGAAATACAGAAGTAAAAAGGAAAATGAAGGATGGAAGGAAAGAAAGAAAAAAGGAAGGAAAGAATAATGGAGGGATGGAGGAATGGAGGGAGGGGGAAGAAACTCTCAAAGATCTACAAAAACTTGGCTCTCTTTGTGGTCATCACATCACAGCTTACCTCATCCTCTTTAATATCCAAATTTTTGGCAACTGACTGCATTGTGTTCTTAAATTTTTTACTTCTATTTCACGCTTTCAGACATCGGTGACTTATAGCCCCATTATTCATTTAAAGCAGTTTTGAACATTTCCTTTCTCTTATGACTCTTTAGCATTGTTGCCTATGACATTGAAAATGCAATATTGAAAATGTCAGTATTTTGCATAACATATCAAGACCTCCTCTGTTCTGAGTTATTTTTCTACAAACTATTTCTTTACATCCATGTATAACGTTGAGGTTATAAGAAGGATTTGAACATCCTAGAAGTAAAACTCTTGGTGCTATATGTCTCAAATACCACAGTGTGGAAGCCACTAAGAGAAGCCAAATTCTACATGTAAATGCCCCATAGGAAATGACTTAATGTGCAATATAGGAGTCTCACCTTATTCTAAGATCATTACCCTACTTGCTGACTCCCAGAGGGAGTTTTCATTGGGTTTTGTTGGGATATCAAAACAGATCACTAAAATTCTTGAAAAGTTCATATTTTTTAAATATATTTAAACAATCATGGAGTCCCTACAGGGGATCCTCTTGTAGAACATTTTCTTTTCCATCTTGACCATTGTTACTATTATTCAGATCATAATTTTCAGTAGGTATATTTTGTCTTCATATACCTTTCATTGTGGTAAACAGTCAGCTTTTTCTTTTCTTTAAATGTCTCACATTCACATGCTCCCAACTTCCAAGCATTAGTCTCATCCACCTCTCTCTTTCTCTCTCTCTCACTCCCTCTCTCTATTTCTCTCTCTCTCTCTCTCTCTCTCTACACACACACACACAATGTATGTTTGTATGTGTGTGTTTGTTTCCCATTGCTTTTAGAACATTCCCTTAAGAATACTCCTTAGACACCTGGAACTTGATATAAGTAAAACTCATGGTTTCCCTTAACTCTAATCTATAATTCCTATATGCTCTACTTCAATATTTGATTACTGGTCACTTCTATTATTAGTTTCTAAATGTTATTTAGTCAGTTTCTTAAACTTCTCTCTATTCTTTTTTTCTATTATTACTACTACTGACTTCAAAATATAATGTATTTAAAACAATTGGGTACCACAAGGAGGAGCAGAAGTAAAGAAACAGACTGCGTAGTAATTCTAGGCCAGCCTAGATCTCTTAAGACCATGTCCCAAACAAATTTATACACACGCATATAAGTGTATCTTGAAAACATATGTTTGTTATTCAATACATTTTCTGAAATAGTCAATTACCATTATAGTTTAGTTTCCACATTCATCAATCCACCTGTAACCCAAATTTATTTAGTTTTCTAAAACAAGAATCATTTCCTGGATCTTTTCTAATTAATATCATCCAAATGTTGTATATAATATATGCAACCCTCTAGATTAATATACAAATTACGTCATTATCAGGACTACAAATTACTACTTCCTCTTACGCACCCTTGTGACACATGACTCATAAGTGAATAAGCAAAAAAATAAAATTAAAAAAAAAAAAAAGAAATCACCATGTCATTACAATGCCTTCTCGAAGCTGCAGTCTAACTATAGTGTTTATTTTATTGGATTAAGGAAATTTTGATATTTCTTATACTCAATTAATTCTGAAATTTTGTTTTTATTGAAAATCATTTTATTTCATAAAATATATTCTGATTGCTGTTTCTTCTACCACAAATCCTCCAAGGTCTTTCTTACTTTCTTACCAACTCAAACACATGCCTCTTCTTTTGCTTTGTTATTATAAAACAAATAGGCATCTGAAAATAATAAAATAACATAAAATACATACAAAATAATATAGAACAGAAGAAACACTCATGGAATAAAAGGACCAAAAAAAGTGCAGAAGAAACACATACGTATGCACACATATGTGCACTCCCACCCCACACTATACAAACAAAATTAGAAACCATAAAAGATCTATAAGATTGTACAAGGTTTGCAGTAGCTCAGACAATATAAATCCTATACAATTTACAATTTAGCTTGTGTTGTGGTGGTCATCTACGACTGTACATGGGACCTGCATTCAAGTTTCACTTAAGTGTGGTTTCTATCTCTAGAGTGATTTCATGGAGCAATGTTTCTTTCCATTGAACACAGTTATCGATTGGAATAACAGATGCAGAGCAAAGTCTTGAGGCCTGAAGAGATAGCTCAGCAGATAACAGCATTTTTTTGCATGAACCTGATGCCTAGAGATGGATCCCTGTAACCCATAAAAACAAACATAGGCGACAACTGACTACAATAAGCTGTCATCTTACTTCTACATGTATGTCATGATTTCACATGGGCCCATATATATCTCAGATGGATATACGCAGCAATATCAAGTAACAAATATAAACATAAAATGTTAAACATGCAAACATTAATCTTTATTTTGTTTTAGTATTTGTGTAATAATTTCCTTTTCAAAATAGTGAAGATGGTTTACATGGCTTGACTCAAAAATCACACTTAATCAGTTTAAAAGCCCTCTACAAGGGTAATTAGTAAATAAAAGAGTGAAAGAGTTCTTCCTTTACATACTGGAATTATTCAAAACCGTGTATTAAAGTTCAATTTATTATGTTTTTAAATATATTTATTGGATATTTTATTTATTTACATTTCAACTGTTATGCCCTTTCCCTCTTTCCCCTCTACAAAACACCTACCCCATCCTTCCTCCTCCTGGTTCTATGAGAGTGCATTTTAAAACATTAAAGGCCTCTAATATTTGTCTAGCTAACATGATCAACACAATTAAAGTCAATATCCTTTTATATATACAAATTGTTTTATATTAAATATGATCTAACAAAAAATATTAAGACAACAATGAATTTAACTTTTGGTTGAAATTATTTTAAATAATTTATTGAAATAAGCTCACCTTTTAAAACAATTGTCTATTTGAAAATAAGTGTTTTTTTCAATAAAAATTCACGTGTCAAAGCATAAATTTTCTTAGAAATGATATTATTTTTTCTTTCAGATCAAGATGAATGTAGTATTTATGGTATATGCAGCCAGACCTGCAAGAACACATATGGATCCTATGCTTGCAGTTGTGTGGAAGGCTATATAATGCAGTCAGACAACAGATCGTGCAAGGTCAAAAATGGTAAGTCATAGTCTTTGTTCTACCAGAACCACTTTTTTTAAGAGTTCTTACTTTTGCAGCATGGTGCAGCCATGTGGACTAGGGAAGGACCATGTTTATACATTGATAAGTCTTAGAATCTCAGAGCAATACTTTTGATAGTAGAGCTTTTGGCTTGAGTCTAAAATTTCTACTCCATATGTAACATAGTCTCCTAAAACCTAGCTCACTCTACTCTTTTACTTAAAATCTGTTAATCTAATCTTTTACTTACAATCTGTTATTCTCCTCTTCTCATCCTGAGAATAAAATGAGAACTACTGGAAGGACTATGAGGACCTAATAATTTAATTTAGCATTTGCTTTTCCAATCCCATGCCTCTGCCTCTGTCTCTGCCTCTGCCACTGCTCTTTTCCCACCTCTCCTGTTGTCTATCCCAGAAATTGCTTTCCTTCTTCGACTGTACTAGTCTTGCTGTGAGTCAATCCACATTCCAGTCTGCAATGCTTTTGCTATCCAAATCATGTGGTTCTTCCATTCTCTTTCAAGGCTCTGATACAAGGTTGATATTCAGAGGGATGGTCCATGAAAACCCTATTTAAAGGTGTATGTTCTTCATCAATATCTTTTTTTGGTGTGTGTACGTGTGCGTATGTGTGTGTGTGTGTGTGTGTGTGTGTGTGTGTGTGTGTTGCTCAAATACTATATGCTTTCCCAGCATCATTGAACTACCATTTGAGATTAATTCAGTTTAGTGTCAATTTTATTTCTTTCTTACTATAAAGGTAAACCATTTACCTTTCCAATTCCAAAGAAAGGAAAGGAAAGGAATCATAAGTGGAGGGACAGAAAAAGAAATGATGAAGAGATGAAGGGGTACAAATGAAAACTATGAGTTTATTCTTCAAAATAAAATTATAAAATTAACATCTATCTTTCAATGTTTAAATTTAAGGTTTAAAAATGCTTCTTTTTTATTACTTCCTACCAGCTAATAAAACTATCAGTTTCTACATAGCTTTCAGCAAGTACTAATTCCTTGGTAAATATTGTTGGTCATTATCTTAGGGATACACTAGAAACCACAGGGTACTGCATCTTTTGCTGCTGAATTAGTTCAGTAATATTGTGAGGGAATATTATAGACAATATTCCACCTAGGCTGATTAATTCCCTTTCAGTCTGTTTTCATATCAAGTAGTTCAGATAATGAGAAAGGAATGATTGCCTTCCCACCTCTCTTGAGTCTTTTTTAGGAAGTGTGAAATCACAAGAGGAAAATGTGAAACTTAGTAAGTTTTACTGTTTCTTTTATAGACATCACAACAAGTTTTACCATGTCTTTGATATAGTATATAAATTATTTTTAAAGAATAGTTGTATTCAAAATCATAAAGAGAACCTCCTTCAATTCTTTGTGTTTTCTTTTCCTTTGAATTATCAACTTCTTATACAAGAACCTAATTATTAAAGTGTGGTATTCATATCTTTAAAACCATTAAGCCACCATTCTATGTTGATTTCATTAAGAGTCCTGATTCAACATATTAATGTACCATAGAGAGCTGTTTTTTTGCTCTTTCAATTGAGTCACACAATATTACAGAAACTGAGGGAGAATAAAATGTGATAAACCTGACTCAAGAAGACACTGCTTCCCTTTCGGTAGAAGTAGCTTATGTGACAGTAATAGGATATGACTAGAGAAGGGTGGTACATGGTAATGTCACACTGTATCAAGGAAAGGTGATGACTCTGAAACGGATAATGGAATATACAAATCACCTCCATGCCCTTAACTTGAAGACAATATCTGCCTACAGCATTTGAAAAATAAACAGTTGCTATGGAGATAGTATTCCAGCTTAAGGTTTAAAGAAAATGAGCTGCTAATAATAAAGGCCTAAGACTGTTCCAAAGAGCAACTACTTTTTGAAGGTCACATGAATATTTGATTCCATGCATTTGCACAATTCAAGAAAAAAGTCATCAGTCTGTTTTCTTTTCCTCACTTTTACAAGCACATGAACCAGAGAAAACAGTTGGCTTTGGTTACACATACACTTCAAGTAAATGTACCATATTAAACAAAAATATTGTGAAAAAAAATTTCCAGAGATTAGAGAAATATACAACTATAAATGCTAAATAATGGAGAGGTTAGCTAGACCCAAACTAAGGAGGAGGGTATTACAGAGAGATCCTGGCTTGCTCAATGCCATGTTCCACTTTTCCACAAGACTCCCTGAGCTATTCCTCATGTTTGGTTGTCAGTCTTTGTGTCTATTTTCATCAGCTACTAGATGAAGCCTCTCAGGCGAAAGTTATGCCACGTTCCTGTCTGCAAGTACAGTAGAATGTAAATAATAGTGTCAGGAGATGGATCTTTCCATAATTCTCAAATTGGACCAGTCATTAGCTTGCCATTCCCTCAGTCTCTGCTTCATCTTTATCTCTAAACATCTTGTAGGCAGGACACATTTTGGATTGAAGATTTTGTGGGTGGATTGAGGCAGCCACTTCAGTGTTTTTTTCTCCCAGTGGTAGAAATCTCAGCTAGGGTCCCTCCAGTAGATTCCTTGTAGACCCCTCATCCCAGGTCTCCTGCTAGTACTAGAGATGCCCCCCACTGATATCTATTTTCACCCTCAGCCCTCTTGTGTTCCCCTCTCCCTCCACAACTGATCCCCATTGTTCTTCCCTTCCTTATACTCTCACCCACCCAGTTCTCTCTCTGCATCCATATCTGACACTCCCCTTCTGAGTGAGATTCACACTTCTATTGGGCCCTCCTTATTACCCAATTTCTTTGGGTCTGTGGAATTTAGCATGGGAAGAGTGAGTGATAGAATTATATTAGGTGGAGCAGGGGCTGTCTCTGACTCTGTGGCCTGCCATTTGAATCCCTTTCCCTACCTGCACTTTCTGTGTGGACCTCAGTGGGAGAGAATATGCTTAGTAACTGCTAGGATTAGATGTCCTAGTGTGGAGTGTTACCTAAGGGGTGCTTCTCCTTCTAAGAGGAGAAAGAGAGTGAGTAATAGGTGGTAGGATATGAGAGTTTTGTGGGTGGGACTGGAAGAAGAGGACAAGGGGTCTGCAATTGGGATGTCAAGTGAAAAAAAAATATTATTGAAAGAAAAATAAGAAGAGACACAAGGCTCCTGGGGACAGAGGTTTTAAATATCTTTAAAGCTGCTTACAAAGGTGCCAAAGTTTCAACATGAGTTAATGTTATGGCCCTTTAACTGTTCATTCCAAGGCAAGCCTATATGGTCCTATTTTTCATCGATAATAATTAGGCAAATTAATGCAGTTGATTGGTTATCTCATCTTTATGGCATCATACCTGGGCAGAAGTAAAATTTACAAGCTGTAAGAACATCTTTATAACACATAGTTAATTGAGAGAGAGGAATCACATGCTTGTGATAATGATGAAAGAGAAGTATATTAAGGAAGAAGCTTTCATTCTTAATTCAAGAAATGAAGGATTTCCACCAAACATGTTACATTTTGTGTCTATCTCATTAAATGTAAAATTGTATAATTAAACACTTTACAGTTAAAAACCTTTATAGGAATATTACCTCAGTCATACTTGGTACTATACACTACTTAACTCAGAAAGGAGGAATTTATAAATGAGAGTCCATATAGTACATTTATAAAGTAACATCAAATGTGAAGACTGTAATAATCCTGTACTATTGGATGAGACCTACTAAAAGGATGTGAGATGAATTATTATTTATTACTACAATGTGATTTGCATTACAGTTAAATCTCTAATCAAAGATTAAGTTCAAAACAATCATTTAGAGCTACCCAGTGAAACTTCCTGAATATTTTAAATTTCATTTTGCAAATAAAATTTTGATAATGAATCATTTACTTTGAACCTTAAAATTTTATTTGTTAAATGTATCTTACTTCTTGTTAAACGACTTAAATTAACTTTGATATAAAAATATATAAATATGGGTATACTTAAACTTAGGCTGTAAAGTGGGTCCACAGAGTACCAGTTCCAGTAATGGAGAAAGCTTAAGAAACTTTTGGCAGTTTTAGTTTGATAAATTCATGCTTGTTGGTCTGTTTGTTCAGTGACTTAGCCACTTTCTGAATGCAGAAGCCTTGAACAGTAGAGTTCCATGGCTTATAGTGGATAGCCTACATTGATTTTATGTTCATCGTCGTGAAGGCAAAGTCTGGTATAGTGTTCTTTTAGTGAATGGGGCAGCTAGAGCCTTGGGAGATGTGTACCACTGACTAGCGTCAAGATTCTTTTGTAGCTTTTTTTTTTTAATTATTACTTTTGTTTTCTTCAGATTACAATACTGTTACATAACTTCCCACTTAACCTTTCCTTTCTCTAGACCCTGCCACATTCCCCTTCTTGCTGTCTTTCAAATTCATGCTCTACTTTTTCATTCATTGGTTTCTCATACATGTGATATAGTCTCTCTCTCTCTCTCTCTCTCTCTCTCTCTTCTCTCTCTCTCTCTCTCTCTCTGTGTGTGTGTGTGTGTGTGTGTGTGTGTGCGCACGTGTGTGTGTTCCTAATTATATAAGTATAACCTGCTCAATCTGTATAAGTTACCAACACATACGTTTTCAGAGCTGACAATGCAAAAGCATATTCTTTTACGTTTGCTGTTCATTGATTTAGGGGAAAACAAAACAAGCCAGAATGAGATGAAACCATTGCTAGGCACTTGAAGTCTTACTTTAGTTTCATGCAAGGAAGTGCATCACTAAACAGTGCCAAGAAAAGAACGCACCTATGCTGTATGCTGTTCCCTTTGCTACAATATGGAAGAAAAAGACAAGATAGAAAGAAATTAAAACTGTAGCTTCCCATCTTCTAAATTGAAATTACAGAAATAATTTAACATCTCCAGATTCAGTAATAAGATATTTGTGGTTGGATAATTAAGCAGCATCGGTGTCAGGGTTGCTTTTGCTTTGGAGGCAGCAAGTAGGATCCTGTAGCAGAGAGAATTGTCTACCTCTCAATGTTGCTTTCACTTCAGTTGTTAAAGCATTCTTCTAAGGTTAGTTTTCAAAACTCACCTCACGTTAAAAGTTCTTAGAGGTACGTGGGGGCATATCCTCATAGAAGCAGGAGGAGCAGGGATGGGAAAGGGGGTTCTTGGGTGGGGGGCGGGGAATGGGGTAAAGGGATAACATCTGAAATGTAAATATAATATCCAATTTAAAAAAAATAAGACCACATCAATAAATAAGACAGCAATGAAAAAAAAGTTCTTTATGAGACTAATGACATGGAGTACTGTGTATCTCAGAAGGGCTTCTGGGGAAAGGTCAGTGGACCAGTTCAGTGCTGCATCTGGACTGTTTGCTCGTTGCAAAGGTCGTTTTGGTGACCTGTATATGTGGTTGGCATTTGGTGACAAGATGAGATGTGAAATGTCCTTAGCTAAGAGTGATCCCAGTCAACCGGTACAGAACTGTAATTTGGTATTTGTTCTTTATGTGTCACACATAGGTAGATCACAGTATGAACATATACTAAATAGCTAGTGACAGGAAAATTTTTCAGTGCATAAAAAAGATTATGCACTTGGTATATGTCTGTGAATCAAGATATGAATATGAGGGTGTTAAGGATAAATAAAAGGAGACTCAAAATCCTGGATGTAACTGTAAAGAAAATTAGGTATTTTGACATTTTGCCATATCATTCAGGACTGATTATAATTTCAGAGTGGTACTGGCCTCAGGGTGGTTTGAGCAACTTTGTCTTAATTCCTCAGATGTGTCATCCTGATATTTCAGAAAAACCTGAAATGTTAAAAGGACTGTATGTGAGCTAAGGAGAGTCTGCAGCAAATGAACTCTGCTCTCTACTGTGCAAATTCTAGTATTTGCCCATGTGCCTGAAATCCTGAGCAAGTTGCTTCACCATAGAAAGTATTTCTTTATTATAAAGAATTATTTCTGTCACATATGTTATCTGTACCACCGTGAATTTGTAAATTAAATTTTACAAGATGGAAAGGATGAAAATTTCCAGTAGCATTTCTGTTCTCCAAAAGACAGGACATAGTTTTTTGTTCCTATCTAAAAGCTGTTCAAGAGTAGAACAGCACAAGACATAACAACTCCTCATGAATATTTTTATTGCTTCCTTTTCATTTTTCTTGTTGGCTGGAAAACATCATCATCTTCGTAGTCTAGCACATTTCTTAACATGTCTATATTTTAATCAGCAACAAAGTTGCAAGATGAATAAGGAAGAACAAGATGATTTGATCTTAGTATCTTATGTGTTACATATCACTCCTTTGATTTACTCATAGTTTAGGAAAGTATTACCCATGATAAGAACTCACATCCTTCATTAGCATTCAAAATTAATTCTCTCTGCAATTAATCTGGGGGCTTTTTCTGATATTGAAAATTGATACATTAATAAGCTATAGATCATCTAATAAATAAACTTTGTTTTTATCAATAGCATGCTAAGTACAGCTTTCTTTATATTCTTAAAATATTTTTTTTGTAGAATAGCTGGCAAATCATTACCAAATCCTCAAATTAGAAAATTTAATGACTTATACTCAGGCCTAAGGTTGACTATTTTTAATATTAGAAAAAATTATGAAAAATGACAAAAGTAAACATTTAAGTTTGTAGAAATAACAAGTGACTGAGAGATAAGAAATTTATGAGTATATTGATAAGCCATTAAGAATATGTTTAATGTTCTACCATTTAGCAAAAGAAGGCTAGTATGTCTACCGTTGGCACCTAGAAAATTTTCTAGTCACCAATTCTTGGTCACTATATAGGGTTTCAACTTGTAGAATTGTATATAAACCTGATCTAAAGTACTTGATTCCTCCTTTGTTTAGAGAACCAGTACCACACTAGTGGGCTCATCTTAGAATGGCAGTCATAAATTAGTAACTCTGTGTGTCCATTTTCAGCTTTAAGCCATGTACTTTGGCTGCCAACATGTTGATGTTGTTAAAAAACAAGCTTTCACATGATGTGCAGAAATAAAAGTATTCTCAGGAAAAAAAAAAAAAAAAACTTGACCTAGCATGATCAAGTTATATATGCCATTCTTGATGCTTGACTAACATGGAAATATTGACCTCAAGCCATGGATAATTTTTTCAGCATTATCAGCAGCATCAAAGTTCAGCAGAGCAGCATTCTTTAAATTCATAATCTCACTATGCAAAGTTAAAATATCCCCAGGGGTGTTAGAATTATACCAAATACCCTGCAAGTGCCTTTAAACTAACAGGCTGGCAAGCCAAGAACAGGTAAGATTCTGCACAGAGCTTTACCAACCTAAGACACAAGTGCATTGCTTTTGATAGTGCTTATTCCACAAAAAGTAAGGTAGGCATTCTTGGCAGAACAACCTAAGACAAGTTCATTCTTGTTTATGCAATTAAAAATGGTAGATGTGTTGAGCTTTTGGGGATGCCTGGCAGGAATATGACATTGGTCAAGGAAAAGAAAGGGGACTTCAAGCAGTAATATGACATTAGACTAGAACAAAGAAGTAATTTCAGGCAGGAATCTAAATCTTAGGCTAGAACAAAGAAGTAGGGTTCAGACATGAAAATACCTTTGGGCTACCTTGGGAAAGTAGACTCAGATATTTTGGTCTTCCTGATAAGCCCTTTGAAATAATGATCACAAGAATGTTCAAGGAGCTTTGTTAATTGCCTTGCTTGTTCTTTGACTATTTGTGTTTATTGTCTTATTTGTTCCTTGATTATTTGCACGTATTGTATTGCTAGTTCCTCAACCTAGAACTGACCTTAATACTTGCATGTAATTAAAATGGTATAAAAGCAAAAAGAAGGAGGGGGATGGTATAGGCAGTTGATGGGAGGATGGGGAAGGGGATAAAATCTGAAATGTAAATAAATGAAATATCCAATAAAAAAAGAAGGGCAGTCATAATTGTGACTTACAAGGTTCACACCTGGGCATGATTGGTGATTACTGTTTCTCTTCAGTAACACCTTTTGGCACTCTTAATGCTAGCTAGTATGGACTTATGGTCAAGGTTAATACATATTGATTTTTTTTTATTTGCATTGTATCATATATGAATTGTCTTCAGAAATAGGGGTATTTAAGATCATTGACAAGATGCAGTAATGTTTTGGAGTCTATATGATGGCACTTTTTAACATTTCCAAAAGAGATAACCCATTAGTGGCTTTGGGAATTTATTTGCTAGCATATGGTGTCTAGTCTGGGCAACATTGCCTCATTACAGGGCAAAGTGTTTTGTGTGTGTGTATGTGTGTGTGTGTGCATTTCAGGAAGCATTTACAGTAGTAGGTTTCTTTATGACTTACTTTCAAAATGTCTTAATGTTTGTTATCATTTTCTATATCCCGTCCTCTACCTTGATCTCCTTTTCCCCTATTTATTCCTCCTCATTCCAATATTCCCCATTGCCATTTATAATACTGTTCCAATTTCCTGTCACTAGTAATATCTTCATGGTCTTTTTCTAATTTCCTGTCCTCTATGATTATACCAAATGAAAAACACATATCTGAACATTCAAAACTAACGGGCACAAATTAAATAAAGCATGCAACTTTGGGTTTCTGTTTCTTGATTATGTCACTCAGAATGAATGTTTCTGGTTCCTTTCTTTTTTGTAAGAATCTAATAGTTTCTAAAATATTTTTCTAACACCTGGACAATTCTGCATTGTATAAAACTGCACCATTTCATTATTCCATCATTAGCTAATGGAATCTAGGCTGTTTCCATTTCAGATATGGTAAACTATTGTGGAAATGGAAAGCTATTTTTCATAGAGTAGTAATGAACATGGATTAGCAGGTATGTTAATAACAGAATCTAGATGTCCTTTGGTTATATGCCTCATCTATAGTATATCCCTTTCATTTGGTAGATCTACTTCCAAAATTTTGAGGATCTGCCACACTGATTTCCACATTCACCATACCAGTTTGCACTTGTACTACTAGTAAATAAAGCATCCTTTTTCCCTGTATCTTTTCAAATATTATCATCATTCACTCTTTTGAACTTATGTCTTATGACTGGGAAAAGATCAAATCTCAAATTAGAATTAATATAAATTTACCTGTGCTTGAAGATGATGAGCATTCTTTAATGGTTCCTAGCTGTTTGGATTTTTTTTTTTTTTTTTTTAAAGAACTCTGTGTTTAATTCCATACTCCATTTTCCTTTTCTTTCTTTCTTTTTTTTTTTTGTTTAAGAACTCTGTGTTTAATTCCATACCATACCCCATTTTCTTTTTCTCTCTTTCTTTTTTTTTTTTTTTAAGAACTCTGTGTTTAATTCCATACCATACTCCATTTTCTTTTTTTTCTTTTTTCTTTTTTTTTTTTTTTTTTTTTTTTTTGGTTGATTTGGTTTGGTTTTTGTGGTTACTGCTGTTTTTGCTTAGGTTCTTTGTATATTTGTATATTGTAAATAATTGCCACCAATCATATGTATATATGGTAGAGATGTTTTCCCATCCTGTAGCCTCTCTTTTCACTTGAATGATGGTGAATTTTGCTGTGCAAAATTTCTTCAGTTTCATGAAGCTTCATTTATTAATTGTTGACATAAATGTATGTTACTGGGATCCTGTTCAGAAAGCTTTTTCCTGTGCCAGTAATTTCAAACATTTCCTACTTACACCTCTATCACAGTAAGAGTATCAGAACTTCATCAGGTACTTGATCCATTTGAAGTGTGGCCAAGTGAGAGATAAGGATCTGGTTGCATTCTTCTACATACAGCTTTTCAGTTTGACAATAAGCATTTGTTGAAGATGCAGTCTTTTTTTTTCCCAATGGCTATTAATGTCCTTTTTGTCAATAATCGGCGGGGGGGGGGGAGGTTGTTCATTTGTTTTGTTTTTATTTATTTGTTTAGGTTTGCTTTTTGTTTATTTTGTTTTGTATTGTTTCTGAGACTGGAGAAATGGATTATCATTTATGAGCACTTGTTGCATTTTCAGAAATCTAGGAAATCCAGATTTGTTTCCCAGAACTTATGTTAACTTATAACGCTCTGTAACTCCAGTTCCTGAGAATCTAGTAACCTCCTCTGGCCTCTTTGGGCAGTGCACTCATGTAGTGCACATACAGGTCCTTCCCTATGTGCTCCCAGACTGGTGGTTTAGACACTGGGAGCTCTGGTTAGTTGGTATTGTTGCTCTCCCCATGGGGCCACACACTCTTTCAAGTCCTTCAGCTCCTTCTCTCTCACTCCTCCTTTGGGAATCTCATGATCAGTTCAATGGTTAGCTGTGAGGATACACCTGTGTATACTTCAGGCTCTGGCAGACCTCTAAGGAGACAGACATATCAGGCTCCTGTCAGCATGCACTTCCTGGCATCCACATCAGCGACTACCTTTGGTGATTGCACATGGAATGGGTACCCAGGTGGAGCAGTCTCCAATGGCCCCTCATTCAGTTTCTGTCCCACACTTTGTCTCCATATTTGCTCCCATGAGAACTTTGTTCTTCTTCTAAGAAGGACCAAAGCACCCACCCTTTGATCTTCCTTCTTCATGAGCTTCTTGTGGTCTGTGAGTTGTATCTTGGGTATTTCAAGCTTTTGGGCTAATATCCAATTATCACTGTGTGCATACCATGTGTGTTCTTTTGTGATTGGGTTACCTCACTCAGGATATTTTCTAGTTCCGTCCATTTGCCTAAGAATTTCTCAAATTCATTGTTTTTAATAGCTGAGTAATATTCCATTGGGTACCACATTTTCTGTATCCATTTCTCTGTTGAAGGACATCTGGGTTCTTTCCAACTTCTGGCAATTATAAATAAGGCTGCTATGAACATAGTGGAGCATATGTCCTTGTTATATGTTGGAGCATCATCTGGGTATATGCCCACGAGTGGATGCTCAGGTAATACTATGTCCAATTTTCTGAGGAACCACAAGACTGATTTCCAGAGTGGTTGTACCAGCTATAAGTTTTTAAAAACTCATGTAGCTGTTCATGTATGGAGTTATATGTGAGTCCCCTATTCTATTTACCAATGTCTTTTCATGCATATCCTATACTTTTTTTTATTATCATACCTCAGCCATATAACTTGAAATCAGGAATAGTGATACTTCCTACAGTTGTTATACTGTTCTGGATTGATTTTTTGTATCCAAGATCTTTGTGTTTACAGATAAAATTTAATATTATCATTTCTATTTCTGTCATAAATAATATTGGAACTTTGATAAAATTTCCTTGAATTAGTAAATAGCTTTGACAAATGGCCCTTTTTTTGCTATATTAATACTACCAATCTATGAGCATCTGATATCTTTCTGTTTTTTATTTTTCATTCTCAAATATTTTTTCTTGAGAGTACTAAAATGCTCATGTACATATCCTTCCTTACTTTGGTTAAGTTTAATCTAGTGTATATTTTTGAGGGTATTGTAAATGATAGTTTTCTTGATTTCTTTTTCACTAAGTATTTTATTTATAAAGGAATGTTACCAATTTTTATGTACTAATTTTGCATTTGCCAATGTTGATGAATATGTCCATCACAAGTAAGGAACTTCTGGTGGAATCTTTAGGGCCTTTTATTCACAGAAGCCTTTTATATCAACCCTCATCAACAAATGTTTCTGTTTGCAGCAGATGGCAATTAACACAGAAACCCACAACTGCCAAATAATAGAGAATATGAGACTGGAAAGTTCAGTCATAAACTGTTTATCTTTATCACACCATCTTCTTTAAGATTCAGACATTGTTGCAGAAGATGGGTCAGAAAAAATTTAAGACATGAAGGCAGTAAATGACTAAAAGAACCTGTGCTTTAGGATACAGATGGAGAGTTGCACATATGAACTCAGGATGTGACAGTAGCATCATGCACAAGACCTGTGCAAGTTTAAGTTAAATAAAGCGCGGCATTGAGGTGGACATGAGCATGAAGTCCCATCACAAGTTGAAGAGACACTGGAAATTTACAGCTTCTGGGAAAGGAAAAAAAAAAACAAAACACTTTTCTCAAAGGGTTTGGTTTCTGCTAAGTCAATCACTCTCCAGTAGATAACCACACATATAAGAGCATCTGTGTAACACAAATTGCACATGCTAGGCTTGAATAAAAGAGAATACCAAATTTGGTGGATAGGGAAATGGGACATTACTTGGAGGAATTTGTGTAAGATACTAAATGTAATCAAAGTACATTGTGCTAAATCCTCAAAAAATGAATAAGCATAGATTAAAAATGATAAGTTACTAAATAAATAATACTAAAATACACATATTTAAATAATATATTAATTTTTTATTCATTAAAATTTTTAAACTATACAATTACTTAAATCCTTAGGAGAACAAAAAATATTAAAACTTGAAAAGGTGCAAATATGGAGACACAGTGCAGGACCGAAACTGAAGGAGGGACCGTCTACACACTATTCCACCTGGATAGCCATCCTATGTGCAGTCACCAAAGGTAGAGGTTGATGTGGATGTCAGGATGTACAGGCTGACAGGAGCCTGATATAGCTGTCTCCTTAGAGGTCTGCAAGAGTCTGACATACTCAGAGGCAGATGCTCACAGCTAACCATTAAACTGATCATGGGATTCCCAATGGAGAAGATAGAGTGAAGGCTGAAGGAGTTGAGAGGATTCGAGACACCATGAGGAAAGCAACAATCCCAACCAACCAGAGCCCCCAGGGTCTAAACCACCAGCCTGGGAGCGCTTAGGGAGGGACCCATGGCTCCAGCTATATATGCAAGGGAGCTATATATAAGTGGGAGAAGAGATCCTTGGTCCCATGAAGGCTGGACGTCGTGGGGGGGGATACTCGAGGGTGGGGAGGTGAGGTACAGGGGAGGGTGGGTGGGGGTACACCAACGTGGAGGCAGGAGGAGGGGGGAAGGGATAGTGAGTTCCTGGGAGGAAGGGGGGAAATGGGGTAAGGAGAGAACATCTGAAATGTAAAAAAATTTTCCAATAAAAAATTTCCAATAAAAAAAAAGAAAAGAAAAGTAGAATAACTCTCTTTTTATCTACAAAAAATAATATTTCTTTAGAAAGTCTTCAAGGCATAGCTTGTATAAATTGCAATCAACAGAGTTTGGAAAAAATCTAGAGTAATAATATCAGTTAGAGAATGCCCCTATGGCATTTCTTTCTGTGCTCCATCCTGGACTGGGATGATTAATATCATGATATTCTCTCTAGTCACCCGCCTACAGTCTTCAGATTTTAAAAGATAAAATCTGTTGCATTGATTTTATTTCTAAATGTATGAAAGCATTTCTTCTTGGCAATAAGACCCAATAATTACTGATTTTAATGGTATCTTTCACAAAGTAGAATTCTGAACAAATTATTAGCTAAATTGCACCTAAATGGTATTCTGATATTTGGGACAGTATACTATTAAGTTACTGAAAATCTACCTGGAAGTTTGTTTGGTATAGCATTTAATGCTTACAGTACTTAACCTGTCTCTATAATAGTAAAGTAGAAAATTGTGATCCTAAATTCAGGTTGTAGGAGGGCTTGTCAGAAGCTCTGAAATAGCTTAAATGGCCTTTCTTTTTTTTTTTTTTCTTCTAGATAATGCATTTCATGTACCACCTTTCTCCTCCTTACTCTGATATGATGATCTTGTTTTGTATATCCTTGTAAAAGAGCAAGGCATAAAAATATAACTTTCTCAGTCCAAGTTTGTTAATCTCGGATTCTGTGCAGACCCAGGAATCATATTTCATGTTTAGTCTTATGTAGTTAACTATTTATTGAAATCACTAATATTCTTTTATTTGATTTGCAGTACTATTTTTGTTAGTTTACAAAGGCACAGATTTCTGTATATCATTTTCAAACATACATTGTTGTGGTTATTTATGGCCACTTGTGCCCCAGTCTTTAACAACTGTACACTTTCACTTCCAGTATACCCTTCTTGCTTATTGTTTTATCTTTTATACTCTCTTCCTTTATATGTTCTTTTCTTGTCCTGGATCCTACTTTCCTGATTTTTACACATGTTTCTGCCACATGGATATATATTTGCAACAGTTAATACCCAGAACCCACATGTGACAGAGAACATATGTTATTTGTCTTTCTGATGTTGAGTTACTGTTACTGGAGAAGTTGAGGTTCCTTCATCCTATTAATAAAATAATAAAATGAGAGACTTAGAAGGGAGCTCAAAGACAGTTTCATCAGAATCAATTGTATAGGAAGGATCCTCAATAGAGAAAATGCCTCAATAAGATTGGGCTGTAGGCAGGTCTATAGGGCATTTTCTTAATTAGTGATTGGTGTGGGAATTCCCAGGCTATTGTGGGTGGTGCCACGCCTAAGCTGGTAGTTATGGGACCTATAAGATAGCAATCTGAGCAAGCCATGGAAAGCATGCCAGTAAGAAGCACTCCTCTATGGTCTCTGTATCAGCTCCTACCTCCAGGTTTCTTTACTACTTGAGTTTCTATAATGATTTCCTTCATGATAGACAGTGATAAAGAAGTATAAGCCAAAGAAAGCCTTCTCTGTCTAACTTGCTTTTTGGTGATGGTGTTTCATCACAGGAAGAAAAACCCTAAATCAAACCATAAATAATTGCTATCTGCCACTTAATATTATCCTGCTGAGTATGTTTTCCAGCTATATCCATTTTTCTGTATATTTCATAATTTCATCTTTACAACTAAATATGTTTCAATTATGTGTGTCCACGCACACATACATGCATACATGCATACACACACACACACACACACACACACATACACACACACACACACACACACACACACACACACACATTCATTGGTTTTTGAGTATCCAGTTGGTCCCATTCACTTGCTGTTGGAAACACACCAATGTGCAGTAAAACCTGTGTACAAGTATCTCTGTAATAGAATGAGGAGGTCTTTTGGTATTTACTCAGGACTGGTATAGCTGAATCATGTGTTCTCTTTTTAGCTTTGGAGAGTCAGTCTGTCTGGTTTACAATTCCACCAATAGTGGATAAAGGTTGTATTTCCTTATAGTGGCTTTAGCATATGACACGGACAAAATATTTGAGGATAGTAAATGGTGGAAAAATTTCTATAGTGTTGATTTATCACATTAATATTATAAAAATGGCTATATAACCAAAAATATTCTAAACCTTCAATTTGATCTCTATCAGTATTCTAATGACATTCTTCAGAGAACTCAGGGAAAAATCCAAAAATTGGTTTGGAATCCCAAAAGATTCAATAGTCAAGTATAAATACAGCCAGAGATACCATATTACTAAACTCAGACTATATTACAGATTACAGAGCCATGATGACAAAGACAGCAGGATATTGGCACATAAACAGTCATAAAAACTAATGAAAGAGAACAGAAGGCCTGCAGGTAAACCTAGACAAGTATGGACACCAGGTGTTTGACAACTGTGTAAAAATTTGAGCTGGAAAAAAGATAGCACTCTCAATTAAAGGTATCAGAAAATTTGAATATCTACCTTCAGAAAAATAAAATTAGATACATATATCTTTTCCCTACACAAAATCAATTTAAGTTTGATTGAAGATCTTAATCTTAGACAAGAAGCACTAAAACTGATAAAAAGAAACAAGGAAAACAACATTAGGCTTTAGGCACAGCAATGAAATCACTAGTACTTTAGTCTGTCCTAGATCTTTCCAATTAATGTTCTGTAAAGATAAGTGGAAAAGAATCTCTTTAGTGCCAAGTTTTTATCCAAGTTGTGTGCAAATTGCTTTTCCAATAATAAGAATAACTCTGAAGTGTATAGTCATTCTCCATTTTTCTCCTTCTTTCTTGAACCTAATTCTTTACATATTTCAATATTACTAAACTCAACATCTATTATTTTCTGTAGTTTCCATTTTCTTAATCAATTAGTAGTCCTTATTCTCCTTTGAATACTCTCTCAATTATACCATATCACCTTAAATTGGAATTATATTCTAAAATTCCTGGAAATTTCCCTCCAGCTACTTTACTGAACTCTTCTTTTTTACAGTTTTTTTTCTTTTCTTTTCTTTTCTTTTCTTTTCTTTTCTTTTCTTTTCTTTTCTTTTCTTTTCTTTTTTCTTTTCTTTTCTTTTCTTTTCTTTTCTTTCCTGTCACTGTATTTCCTTCCTTGCTTGGCTTCTAGGTAATCTCATCTTTTTGACTTAAAATTTTAAATCACTCCCTATTTGCTGATTTTTAAAAAAGTACATGAAATCAGAAGTTTCTAAGATTTTACCATGACTGTTCAACCCTAGACTAAACTTATTATATTTTATGGTCAATATTTCCACATATTTATTTTAAAAGGATCAGATTCCTTATATCCAAAACTGACCTCTTTTATACCACTATATATTTTATACTATTCTATTGTAATGCTCGTTTTTCAGTACTGTCATCGTGGTCACTGTCACCTTCTTTATCCCATTTTTAAGGTTAAAACAGTAGACACAGTTGATTTTGTTCCTCCTCTCAATTGTTGTTGTTTATTCTAAGAAGGCCTCTTCCTAGCACTTACTTTTTTCATATATTCGTGTGAGTTTTCACTGCTAGAAAATTTTAATCAGTATTTGTTTAGTGTCTGCTTTGCCTAAGGTATCAGTTACTTGAATGAACATCTAGTTATTGGGTGAATATCCAGTGCATCATATCTGTCAATTAAGATACGTTACTATTTATTCTGACTTAAGAGGTTACAATTTTATAATTGAATTATGTTTTGACTTTAACTTGCATTACATCTGAAAACTATCTTTTCTTTACGATCTTCCTCAATGTTAACCAATTAGAGTTTGATCATAAGACTATAAATAGACTTCAACCCTTCAGAAATCCAAGAACAAATTATTATCTGAATATATAGGAAGCACAAAACATACTTCCAAAACTTGAACAATTTGTAGAGACAGCTGACTACCTGCACAGTTCTTCATTCCTCAAAATATTGGAGCATCAGTCTTCATTCTCTGGCCCAGAATCACCTGACAGACATTGAAATGAAGCAGGAATTATGAAGGACTTGTTTACTCTGTCTTGGCTGAGCTAAACTGTTGCCTATCCTGCATTGTGTGTCCTTTATTGGACAGTATTTTTTATCTGTAGATGAATAGAGTAATTTTTGTCCTGTGGCTCTTTTGCCATAACAGGAAAAACTCCATATGAAGGTTGCTCTAGTTCTTCTTTGAACCAAGAAGGGGGTATTGTCAGGGGCATACATGTCTCTAGTCAAATGATCTTTAATGATGAATTAATATTAAATGACATATTCTGTGGTGTTCCGGATGTTTTTGAAGACTATCTACAAAAAGTATATCTGAATTGTTGAACCTTGACTACTCTTAGCTCTTTCTATTTGAATATTGTAGAAAGCACCTTAATACAATTAGATCAAAATCTAATATAACCATGAGTTTATTGTCTGGTCTTTAACTTGTATTACTTAATCATCCTAAATAGTTTGCAATAGCAGTTATTAGAAAGTCTGTGTCTAAGCTTTGTATTCTTAAATGAGTTGTATAGGCACATGCCTAAGAGTAACAATATTAATTTCAAATTATGTATCATATATGAAACTTTATGGCAATGAAAACCTTAAATCCGCATCAGTCTATCAATTCTGTACCAATATAAAATTATGACTTAAATTTGTATCAATTATAATAATTTCTATTAATGTAATATTGTGCCTATAGTGCTTTACTTATGAATATATTTAGTAATACATCTCATTTATTTCCTTCTTGTTCAAAATTATGAACAAATATCCCTTAAAATGACAACCTATCTGTAATTTATAAAATAATGATAACTAGACACCCAAACACAACGTATCAGGATGATGACTCTCCATAACTTCTTCCTGCTATACTGGGGTAACAAGAATTTCTTTAAAGGGTGGAAGGTAGAAAAACTTAGAAAAATTTATTAGACTTAAGAGAAAGCTAGCTTTAGCCTTGGTATCTGGTCTTTGTATGTTTAGAAGGCTTAGGATCTGACAGGAGTTCTGAATGGATCCATCTGAAAGGTTGGATGATGTGGGACAAAACTGGCGGGCAGCGGCAGAGTCCGGACCCACGTGGCAGCAGCCTTGGGCCTGCAGCGGCAGCCCTGGGCCTGCGGTGGCAGGCCCAGGCCCACGTGGCAGCGGCCTGGGACCTGCTTGGTGGAGGCTGCCTGGAAGCCTCCAGGCAGCCTGTCTCACATACCGGACGAAGGTCCCAGGTTTCAGTGGCTGGAGGCTTTGGCTGCGGTGGGCCCGGGAGGCCCCAATGATACGAGGAAGTCCTTGGTTCCAAAAGGGTTTATTGTCATGGTGGATGGTAGATGGATCTGGAAGTACCCCCCAAAACTCAGGGCAGGCCCTGGGTTAAGTAGGGAGGGAGGAAGGGGGAGGTTCTGGGGAGGAATGGTTAATTGGCTCCACCCTCTGACCTTCATTAGTATGTAAATCTCTAGGGCCTGAGGCCTGTAGTTACACCCTCTCTCTACCTGTGCACTTTGGGAGGGGCTGTAATGGCCTTCGTGACTGAACAATGTAGGTCTATGGAGATTAGACTGCTTTTCAGGACCCTGAGTTCTGGGGATGTAGCCGAACTCCTGCCGTTTCTCCCTTGGAGTCTCGGGGTTCTAGGCCCATGCCCAGCCAAGAACCAGGATACCCTTACGCAGTCCCACAGGATGAAGCAATGTTATCTGGAATCATCAGTTATTCCTGAAGTTTTTTTGGAAGCAGTTCTCTGGAAACAACTTCAGGAGGTAGGGGGCTGGAACAGCATGCTATTTCATGGTCCTGAGGTGGAATTTTACTAAACCTGTACATTTTGTAATAAATCGCATAACCAAAATGTCAGCAATATTAAGATATTCGTATGGACTGTTCAAGGTGCACAAATCAGTTAAGAATCAATATTTGTTCCTTGTTTGAGGAGGTGAAAGACAACTGTCTTATTATGAGTTAAGTTGATCAATAACCAATTGTAATTCATTTGTGTCATATAAAGAAGGACACAAAGAATCTCAAAGATTCCATAACCAAAAAGATACATTGTCTAATTTTAGCTGAATTTTTGGCTGGAGACACTTTTACATCTAAGCCAGTTACTGGGCTGTTCTCATGTCAAGGAATCAGAAGAACACCCCTCAAAATAAACTATGAATGTTTCCTCATAAAATAAACACATAAGCATCTAGTAAACATGGGTGCAGAGGCAAGTAGCTGAGAGATCACATCCTCAACAGCAAGAAAGAAACAGAGTAAATAGGAAGCAGAGAGATTCTAAATTCTCAAAGCCCTCACACAGGGATGTATTCTCCAGCAAGATTGCACACCTTCCCTAAATTGCGTTACCAACTGGGAAAAAGGGTTCAAATATCCAGGCTTTAGGGAAACATTTTCTTTGACACAACATTCCTCTACATGGGCCCATACACTCTTGATCATGTTTTAATACAGAACATATTTAGTTTAACTTGACAAGTCCCACATTTCTTTAACATTCTCAATAGTTTATATGCCAAAAGTCTCTTTTTAGAATCAAGGTAATCCTTTAATTGTGACCACAACCCTCTATAAAATAAAATTTAAAAAGCACATAAGCACATTACAGTCTCCCAACATTTTTCAGAGAATATACATTTCCTTTATAAAAGAGAAAATGGCAGTATAGTGAAGAAATACTGGATCAAAGTTGGACCAAAACCCAGCACATTAAACAGCAAGTCCTGTAGTTGGATGTTGTTATCATGTGAATTCATGACTCTGCCCCTTCAACTTTGCTATCTGCAAATACATCTCTCTTGTGAGTTAGGTTTACTCCCTTGGCATATGTGTTACAAATCTGGCATGACCAACATTAGAGTTTCTTTGTAAACTAAGTTTTACTTGCATAGCTTCATATTATGGACTTTCTGGGTTTCTTGCTTTCTCAGGACTTTGGTGCAGGAATGTCCTTGCCACACATTGGCTGCCTGCACTGACTCTGTAATTAAGGAGGCAGAATCCAGGATCACATCAACAACAGTTTTTATATTCAATAGCTTTCAGGAAGCTGAAAGTCCTTAGGCTCTCATTCACAAGTTGGAAGCTTATCAAACTGAAGTCTTACCCTGAGTGAACCATTCCCTTTGTTCCACTGAAGAGCAAGAGGTCTCTCCTTAATGATGTTAATCTCTTTAACAATTATAGCTTTAGTTGCAGCACATGTTTGACTGCAACATTAAGCTTCCTACTGTTCCATTTCTCTCTGAACTGAGCATTTTGTATTTCTATCTGACCTACTTGCTGTCTTTTATGATAGGCATCCAAAAAGGAAATTATTAAAAAAAACATGCCACATATTCACTATTGTACTGTCTTAATATTTTCTTGGCCAAAGAAAATAGTACATTACTTTAAATTTAGCCCCAGGCCAGTTCTTAGGACAAGAACAAAAGCCATCACATTTCTTTGCCAAAATATTATATGAAATGGATTGTAGCAACCTGCTTTCTTCTTTTTGATGTCTCTGCAAGCAAGTCTGCATTACTGTCAGAACTACAGTCTTCTGGAATGGGCGATTATAAAATGGTTATAGCATTCAAACTGATTTTTTAAATCTAAAATTAAAAAGTCGTCCACATTCAAATAAACAAGCATCAAGCAAGCCATACATACATACATACATACATACATACATACATACATATACATACAGAGTCAGTTTCTTCATAGCAGCAGCCATTATTTTGATACCAACTTTTATACTATTTTCTGTCGTTGTGATAAAATACTATGACCAAAGTAACTTAGAAAGGGAATGGTTTATTTGGCTCCAGAGAGACAAGTCCATCATGATAGGCAGACATGATAGGGAGTAAAAGCCAGGAATGTGGCAAGGGTAGGTGCCTGAGAGAACACAACAACAGCAAGCAAGAAACAGAGATAACATATTGGAGGTAAGACAAGGCTATGAGGGTTTTTTGTTTTGTTTTGTTTTTGTTTTTATTTTGTTTTGTTTCGTTTTTGTTTTGTTTTGTTTTTTGGATCATTTTATTCATTTAGATTTCATATGAAATCCTTTTTCCAAGTTACCCCGCCACAAAACCCTCATCCCATCCCCCTCTCCCACCTCTCCTTTGCCTCTATGAGGATGCTCCTCCAACCACTCACCCACTTCAGTCTCACCACTCTAGCAACCTTCTATGCTAGGGCATCAAGTATTACCAAGGGCCTCCGCTCCCATTTTGTCAGACAAGGCCATCCTCTGCTACACATGTATCTGGAGTCACTGGTTGGTGGTTTAGTCTTTGGAAGTTCTAAGTGGTTCAGTTAGTTGATAATGTCCTTAGAGTCAACCCCAGTGATGTACTTCTTCTATTAAGGTTGCATGCTTTCCATAATAATGCCATTGACTTGGAATCAGATGTTGAAGTAATCAAACTCAAAAAAAAAAAAAAAATTGCTATTCTCAGTAAAATTTATGCTCTAGAAAAATAATTATTTCATTACTTTTATTTATTTTTTCCATGTTTGGAATGAACAGCATATTCTATAAACATTCATTGAACAAATAAATAAATCTGCAAATGCTGATGTTGTGTTTTCTTTCTTTTGACCAAATTATGTCTAGTCATTTTAAAAATATATTTTGGAATTATTTTATGAATAGGGTATATAAAAGCATTTCAGATAAGAAAATATATATTATATCTTAAACTCAAATGTTACCTATTTATATCATGGAAGAAGAATCTGTCTGACTTTGGAAATTATGTTTGTATAGGTAAAGTAGTTCCTACTGCCCATAATTGGAAAGGTGGATGAGAGGCCCTAACTCAGTGGCTGTCTTCCAGATATACATTCCTATATGCCCTGCTTCTTGTTATATTCATTTTATAACCTAAAACTTCAATTCATTATATTTTGAGATATGAAGATTTATTATGACATTAACTACTTATAAGCTAAATTTCTTTTCTCATTGCCTTAGTTATTGTCAGGTTCAAAATTTTCATCATACATACTAAAATTATTATTTTAAAATCAACAAAGTATTAAAAATATCTATCTGGGTTCCCTGAGTGACAAGCCTGACTGCATAGGGGTTGATGTCAAAAGTATCCCCTCTCCAGGAAAAAGTATTTTTTAAAAAGCACTAGAAAATTCAAAGTAGAAAAGTCCTTAACATCGGTTGATTTATTAACAGTGATGAGAGATGAAGTGCTTTCAGATAAGTAACCATCTAAGCTGTCTCTGAAACAGGGAAAATTACTTCACAAAGGAATTAAGGATTATGTTTTGCTGAAATATATAAATACAAACTGTAAACACTACATAATGTTACCAGAATGCACACTGATTTCAGGGCTACCATTTAGTATTGGATGAGCAATTATGTTGGCTTTCCCTAGGTATCATCATTTCTCCTACCCATAACATTGTTGTTGTTGTTGTTTTTAAACAAGCTGTCATTCCTTCAATTTTAACAATGATGAATCAGAAGCTAGACAAAAGGTGAAAGCTTACTAGCTCAGAGAGGCAGAGACAGCTGATCTTCCTCTTCAGCCAACGTTCCAAAAGGATTCGCCTCTCTCGCATTCTCTCAAAAACAAACCTCCTTCAAATTGAATGTTTCTCCCTTTTATGTCCTCTGAGTCTCTCCATCAATCCTCCTAACTTCCTGTTACTCTCTATGGTTTTTAGTTATGTTCACTCCACTCGTTGTCAAATGGTTGTTTCCTGTATCTCTTGTGCGAGGTTGAATTTATTTAATCCTGTTTACAATAAACTGAAAGCTCTTGGATTAAAGATGATAGAGCTGAGCCACATCACAACTATAAATAGGAATTTTCAGGAAATAACACAGTCTTTGGGTTCACAATGTCATCAATATTCTGTAAAATAGCACTTCTTATCTGCTTGTAGATTTTTCTCTTTTGTGAATGTTTGAGATCCCCTTCCATACCTACATATGCATGTTGCAGCAGTCTCTGTGAATTCCTATCTGTATTAGCCTGGTGGATTTGGAATACATTCTTTTCTTGGTGTCTTCCATCATTACTCTTTAATCTTTCCAGATATTATTCTACACAGTTTCCAAAATCCTGAGAAACAAGGTTTCATAAAGACATTCAATTTAGCACTGAATGTTTCAAAGTCTCCCACTCTCTGCATATTATCTAGTTGTGCATCTCTAAGTTCTTTCCCGTTTCCTGTAAGCAAAAACACTTCTGGAGATAATTTTGGGAGGTGCATATATATGGGTACAGCGCAGGAGTTGAGGCTCATTTTCTTGCTATATTTTTTCAGTAGAACAATGTCATTTGATTTTTTTTTCTTTAAGCCTATGTTATGTCCTATCTTTCTAGGATCTTAGTCAGCTGAGCTGTGTTAGGCATGGGTCACATCTTATGAAGTGGGTCATAAATGCACAACAATATGGCACCATTGTACCATCACATTGTGCATGAGGGTCAGTGTTGTAGATGGTGGTACTTGTAGTTGTGTTGGTTTTACGTTTCTCCTTTGGTACCACGTATTGTACCTTTGTTCATTTCCCAGCAGTAAAACCCTAAGTATAAGTTGGTAGTACTGGTCCTTTAGCGGTTGAGGTACACTGCTCATAGATCTTCTGGATTTCAAATTTTCCACTGAGAAATCAGCTCTTATTCTGATGAATTTTTCTTTTTGTTTAACTGGTGTTTTTTTCTCCTTCAGCTTTCAGTTATTCTTCTTTTTCTATAGACTTAGTGTTTTAACTATAAATGCTGAGGAAAGTTTCTTTTGTGATCTGACTATGCATTTGATGTTCTATGTGCTTAATACATAGGAATGTGTCCTTTCTTAGTTTGAGAAAGCTTTTTATATGATCTTTCTAAAGATCTGACCTATGACATTGACATGGATTCTTCTTCCTCACCTATGACTATATTCAAAGTTTTACGAATTTTTTTTCATTTTTCATTTTCATTTTGCTTACTTCTTCCAGATCCTCTAGTTTATTGTTGAGTCCTAATCCTGATATTATATCTTCTGCTTGATTCATTCTACTTGCAATATTTTTCCCTTGAGTTTTATTGCTCAGTTATTGGGTTTTTCAACTCCATATTCATTTGAACTTTTGTTCTCTTTCACATTTCTATCTCTGTATTTAATTCCAGTTTTGAATCCTGGATTTTCTTTGCCATTTCCATCAACCTTATGATTGTGTTTTTCTTAGGCATCACTTGGTGTCTTAGGGTTTTACTGCTGGGAACATATACCATGACCAAGGCAAGTCTTAAAAGGACAACATTGAATTGGGGTTGGCTTTTAGGTTCAGAGGTTCAGTTCATTATCATTAAGGCAGAGACATGGCAACATCTAGGCAAGCATGGTGCAGGAGGAGTTGAGAATTCTACATCTTTATCTGAAGGTGACTAGTGGAAGACTCACTTCCAGGCAGCTAGGATGAGGGTCTTGAAGCCCACACCCACAGTGACACACCTACTCCAACAAGGCCATACCTTCTAATAGTGCCACTCCCTAGGCTAAGCATATACAAACCATCACACTTGGGTATTCATTCTCTTAAAATTCACTAACAAATTTATTTATGCCTTTTGTAAAATTCCTTAAATTTGTTGATAAATTTATAACTGTTCTTTTAAAATCTGAGACTTGTCATTTGTCAACATCAGTGTTTCTCAAATTGTGGGTCATAACCCCATTCACAGGAATTGCCTAAGACCATCAAAAAACAAAGATATTTACAATATGATTCATAAAAGAAAAAATGAAAAAATTTAGTTATTAAGTAGCAACAAAAATAATCCTATGGTTGCGAGATACCACAACATGAGGAACTATATTAAAAAGTCATCCATTCAGAAGGTTGAGAACCACTGGTCTAGGTAATTCTCACTAGCAAACATTTCAACAATACCAAATAGACTCTGGTGGAGGATGTGCCCATAATTATTTTATCAAACCTACAACCCTATCCATCATTTGTTTCTAAAATTCACATATATACTGTGGCTACATCTATCTTAATATTGACATTGTTATGATCATTATAATTTCAACCTATACTAAGCAATCTGCTTTATTCTACAGATGTGAGTCTACCTCAGATATCAACACTCCCTCACTTAATTTTTATTATCTAATTTGCAAAGATGAAAATTAAATTAAAATTTTGATAGTTCATATATGTTAAACGTTTTCTGAAATAACTTTATATTCTATAAATAAAATGAGATCAACATTATGATTTATGCAATATGCAGAGTTTAGCATGCAGAAGCATCCTAAAGGTGTTCTTTAGTTAATTTCTGAAGGTTCTCTGAGGTTTATGTTTCTCTGATGATAAGTTCTTTATATACTGCAGATGCTACATGTAATTCTTTCTGCTGTCTACACAAAGGTCCCTCTGACTTAGCATCTCATTCTGTATGAGAGAGAGGAGAAAGAGATAGCTATACAGATATACAGATGTATAAATATACATATAGCACCCTCCTACACATATAAGAAGCACACAGAACATCAAATTCATAGATCACAAAAAAACTTTTCTCAGCATTTTATAGTTAGAAACTTAAATATAAAGAAAGAAGTATTGAAAGGTGCAATAGAAAATTAAATGTCTTTGTGTATGTGTCTGACATTTATAGTTTTCCTTCCCATCTGATATGAATTATAGTGGTTCACTTGAAAAATAAAAGTAAAACCAGTAATTTTGGAGGTACAATGAACAGTTATGAGTTTCCCTGCATTGTACTAACACATGGCTATTCTGCATCATATTTCTGACTTTGTTCCTTTAAAACACAGTTCTGCTCACTTTATAACTTATATCTAATTATCACTGGCTTCCCACTGTATCTTTATTTAAAACTGTCCATCATTCTAACATTTAATATGCCATACTACTTTCTTAATGTATCTTTATATGTTTCAAAAAATATATGTTTTGAATCTAGTTCTCATTCACAGGTTGTATGATTTTACATTACTTAACATCTCAACAATTTCATTTCCTAACATGAATTATATGGTTAATATTAGCACTTAACTAATAGTCATGAATATGTACCTTGCTAAAAAATAGGTACATTTACTTCTTTTCTGATGCCAGAAATATCCTGCTAAGTATCAGCTTTCTGTATATTATTGTGAAGTTCTTCAAACAGTCAGTCATGTGTTGTCTTCAGGAAACTAAAAAGAATGCAGTCACCATATCTCCAGTGTACGTTTCTCACTTATCTGTTCTTTTCTTACAGTCTTTTCCTCTAAAATAAGTCTTTTTTCTTAATTCCTGTATATCAAATTTTTGTGTTTTGGTAATCTCTAAAATAGAACATATTTTCATCAATAGTTAGATGTTTTAAAATCACTTAAAAAAGAGGTATTCACAATTTTTACACCTATTACCCTGAAAAATCTCTTTTATTGATGGATTGGTTGATTATTTTATTTATTTACATTATACTTGTTGTCCCCCTGTCTGGTCTCCCCTCCACATACTCCCCATTTCATTCCCCTCCCCCTGGCCTCTAAGAGCATCCTCCCCCACCCACCCTCTCCACTCTAGTATCCCTGTTTTCTGGGGCATCATGCCTCCATAGGATGAAGTGACACCCTTCCCATTGGAAATTTTATTATGAAAAGTACCAACCATCATTTTAAAAGGTTAGACATTTGAGGAAATATCTTAATCTGTCTAACAGCTTAGATCTTTCATGAAGGCACATTGTTGGACTGCTGTTTTTCAGTCTTTGTATACTTAATATCTGTAAACATTAAATAAATTAGTTAACTAAACTAAGAATATTTATTTACACAGAGATCAGTTCAGCATAATTACACTATAAAAATGAAATGTTGCAAAGTAGGTTGTACTACAGATAAATAATATAATGCTTCTTGCTCAATGTATGCTTATATTGAATATTTTTCATTTAATGTATGCTTTCTTCATTTTATAAATAAGTGATAATACATCCCAATACTATTATAAGAGTACTATACTATTATTCTACTATAAGGATATATTATACTAAACTGTATTATAAATTATACTATATATTATATAACTAAGGATATATTATCCTTATCCATATTACTATTTATTTTACTAAGAATTGAACTGAGGGGGAAGGGAGAGATTAATGTGGCCATTATATTTTAGAAAAGAAGAACTGTCACCATATGTTTTAACTTTCGTGGGGCAGGAGGCAGTGCTAGGAGGCAAACTCATCACATCAACAATGTTTTCAAAGTTCTATATGAGTGAGTCATGTTTCCAGCCTAACCCTATTTCCTTCTCATTTGTGTGGCACTAATCTCCAGAATGTGTTTGACAACCCAAATGGAGGGGCTTATTCAATCTACCTTCCTTCTCTAAGCTGGAGCATTGATCAGTGCTTTCTGGAGATTCAATCTCCTCTGTGTGAAAGGTTAATGTTTATTACATCTCACTAAACTTTGATTTGGGTATCTCTGTGATGGAAATCATATGAAGTGTTTTCCTACTGCTCCTTGGAGAAAACTTTCAATTGACTCTGAGATGGCACAGAGTAATGGCATCACATTATTCTGGGCAGCAGTTCATCTTTATTAAAGGAGCCCTTCAGTTAGCTGTGGAGACCAGAGAGAGTGCAAGTGGACACACATAGTACTCTTTACAGGTCAGAGCTGGTTCATGGCATTAAGTCAGCCTGAGTTCTATCTTTAGATTTTAATGATATTCAGTATTTCTGTATTTAAAGGGCCTTACCCATTACATAAGTATTATAGTTGCCTTCCTAAAGAAAAAAGTTAATAGCTAGAAGAATATATAGATATTGTTTAATGTATTTCATAACTTGCATTCTAAGTATTCTTCCTCCAGTTTGGCATTTGTGATTTTTTTAAGGTTAATCTGTTTCAAATGGTGTCAACTTAGTTATCATATAACTTACCTTTTGGTGTTTTCTGTTATCTTGCAGGAAGGATCTAAAATTTGTGACATCATTTTGAATTAAAATAGTCACCTGATTATTTAAAAATCAGCTACAAAAGTAGATATATTATGTTAAATAAGTTTTTCTATGTTGACAAATTTCAGAAGTCTCAGCAAGTTTCACATTTCTAGCTAGCTAAGAAGTACCTGTCAAAATTTATGGTTTGCATAAATCTTTGCAGCAAAGAAGCTTTCAACAGAAGCTCATTTTGAGTGAGAGGCAAAATCTGTAAGTTCATTTCTGATGTCACATGAAGACAATAAGTACTGACATTACTGTCAGCATATCTTTGTAAATCTGATAACAAGGACATTTAAGACTCTCTAAACTGAGAAATCTATAATCTCACTGGTTTCAAATCTTCCAAGGTCACATAGAAAAGGATCAATCCAAGAGTATTAAAGAAAGACCAAGTGTGGATTCTGAATGCAGAGGGCAAGTGTAAAATAGTAACATTGTAGAATTACGAGATTTTCAGAAAAGCCCAGTGACTATCAAGGCTCAGATGTGCTCTGCTGACAATATTACACTAAGCAGAGATGCTGTGCCACTTGCTTGAGGTTCCTAGGTGATCTCTTTGTTGTAGAAATTGCCTTTGTTCTTCAAGGTTCCCTATCCATTGGCTTACACACAAGCATTTCATGTATGTTATATTGGGCTAGTGTACTAGCTGGTTTTGTGTGTTAACTTGACACAAGCTGGAGTTATCACAGAGAAAAGAACTTCCCTTGAGGAAATGCCTCCATGAGATACAATTGTAAGGCATTTTCTCAATTAGTGATCAAGGATAGGAGGGCCCATTGTGGGTGGTGTCATCCCTGGGCTGGTAGTCCTGGGTTTCTAAAAGAAAGCAAGCTGAGCAAACCAGGGGAAGCAAGCCAGTAACATCCCCTAATGGCTTCTACATCATTTCCTGCTTCAGAACCTGCTTGAGTTCCAGTCCTGATTTCCTTTGGTGATGAACAGCCATGTGGAAGTGTAAGATGAATAAACCTTCTCCTCCCAAACTTGCTACTTGATCATGATGTTTGTGTAGGAATAGAAACCATGACTAAGAGAGCTAGCTTTATAGTGTCATAGGCATTTTGTTGTTGTTTTCTTTGCTATGTTTGTTGATTTTATTATACCAAGGTTTAGCCTTTTCAAATCTAAAACTATGCCTATGACTATACTGAGATAATTTCCTTTTTATTTATTTTTATTCTTCTCTCATATATTACATCCCATCCTGACTGAAGGTTTCCCTCCCTCCATTCCTCCCTGTCCCTCCTCCACATTCCTTTTCCACCAGATCTACTCCTCCATTTCCCTTAAAAAAATAATAACAGCATACATCCCAGCCATATCAAATGAACAGGGCATAACAAGTTATAAGAGAAAGCACAAACTATTATATCAAAGCTAGACCAAGCAACCGAGAAGGAGGGAAAGGGTTCCAATTACAGGAAAAAAAGAGTCTGAGACTCAACCTACTATCAATGTTGTAAGTCTCATGGGAATACCAAGCTACACAATCATTAGGTATATGCAGAGGCCCTAACCCAGACTCATACAATGTCCTTGTTTGTTGCTTTAATCTCTGTGAACCGTTATGAGCTCTGCTTAGTTGATTCTGTGAGCCATGTTTTCCTGATATCCTCAACCCTCTCTCTCCTACAATCCATTCTCCCCCTCTTCAATGGGAGCACCCTGAGTCCACATAGTGTTTGGCTGTGAGCCTCTGCAAATGTTCCCATACTTTCCAGTTGCAACTAAGCACTCACCAATCTATGAGTATATCAGAATATCAACTCTCTCTCTTTCTCTCTCTCTCTCTCTCTCTCTCTCTCTCTCTCTGTTTGTGTGTGTGTGTGTGTATCTGTTTATGTTTATTTTTTCTTTGGTTTTGCTAGTTTGAAATTATTTCTTGTGTTTTCATGGCTAGTTAACCTACTTGGGTAAAAATATTCCTTCTAGTACCTTAAGTGAGGCTGGATTCTTGGATAGCTGTTGCTTAAATTTGGCTTTATCATGAAATAGCTTCTTTTTTCTATGCATGGTAATATTGTGGAGCATAGAAGCCTATGCTGGCATCTGGTGTCTCCCTTCTGGCTTTTAATGTCTCCCTGAGAAGTGAGATGCTTGCTTTTATTTGTTACTTAGCATTTTCCCCTTGCAGCATTTAATATTCTTTCTTTGTTCCTTATTTTTGATGTTTTAATTGGTATGTGGCAAAGGGAGGTTCTTATATGGACTAATCTATTTGATATTCTAATCTATTTGATATTTATTTGTTTATTTATTGGATATTTTATTTACATTTTAGACATCATCCTCTTTCCCCATTTCAACTCCCTAGAAAACCAATCTCCCCTCCTCCTTTTTGCTTTTATACCATTTTAATTACATGCAAGTCTTAAGGTCAGTTCTAGGTTGAGGAACTAGCAATACAATAGATGCAAATAGTCAAGGAACAAGCAAGACAATAAACACAAATAGTCAAAGAACAAGCAAGGCAGTAAACAAAGTTCCATAAACACTCTGGTGATCACTGTTTCTAGGGGCTTATCAGTCTACTTCCCTGTCCTAGTCCAAAGTCATTTTTATGTATGAAATCTACTTCCTTGTTATAGCCTAAGATTTAGATTCCTGCCTGAAATTACTTCATTGTTCTAGCCTAAGATTTAGATTCCTGCCTGAAATTACTTTTTTGTTCTAGCCTAAAGTCAGATTCCTGCCTGAAGCCCATTTCCTTGTTCTTGGCCAATGTCATATTCCTTCCAAGAAGCCCATTTCCTTGTCTTTGGCCCATGTCAGATTCTTGCCAAGGAGTCCTAAAAGCTCTAGGCCTCTGCCCCTTTTTTATTTCATAAACAAGACTGAGCTTGTCTTAGGTCATTCTGCCAAAAATGCCTTCCCTGCCTGTCATGGAAGATGCATTTTTAAAAGCAATGTACTTCTATCTTAGGTTGGTCTGTCACTGTGCAGAATCTTATCTGTCCTTGGCTTGCCAGCCTGTTAAATTAATAAGTCTGTCTGGGGGTCCATTTTCAGTTCTAAGCCATGTACTTTGGCTGCCAACATGTGGATGTTTTTAAAGACAAGCTTTAACAGGATGGGCTGGAATAAAAATATTCCCAGGAAAAAGGGGCTAGCATGATCAAGCTATATATGCCACACTTGAAGCTTGACCAATATAAAAATACTGACCACAGGCCATGGGTAGTTTTATCAGCAGTATCTGCTGAATCAAAGCTCAGAAGAGCATCATTCTTTAAATTCATAAGCTCACTATGCAAAGTTAAAATATACAGAGAGGTGTTAGAATTATGTAAAATACCCTGCAAGTATCTTTAAACTTTTCCTAATTAAATGACTACCACTGTAAATTTTAGAACTAACTGGAATCCAATGGTATTTGACACAACACTCAAGATGGCTCCTTACTCTTAATCTCTGAACCACCTTCCAATAATTTGAATAGGATAAAGAGCATCAATCTGTTGTTCCAAATGCCTATCTAAATCCTCTTGTATATTCAACACATTAGTAATATTTTTTACTAAATGATTAACAAAAGTAGCTTCATGTGTAAAAGTAATTGCAGCACCAGTGGTGCAAGAAATTAATATATTTAAATCTGTTATGCTAGCAATAATCATGCCCACTACCCTCTTATTTCTGCTTCAAGCCTGACTCACTTCTTCCAATACTTGCAGGCTTTTTGCAGAATACCAAGTTACTGTGATACTCAGGGCAATAAAACAAAAGTTGATTGATAGACATTCATAACAGAGAAGCTAGGTTTCAACACACTAACACAATTAGATAGTGTACCATCAATGAAACTTACATTAAATATTGTAGAGAAAAAAAAATTAACTTGACAATTAAAAGAGCCTTAACACATGTACTAACACTTGTTTGAAATCCAAATCCTGTCAAAACTTTATCTTTTGCTAACATAACATCATAAAGAACTGCATCTAACTTTATAATATGTCTCTGAAAATGTCCAGAACCAGCCTTCCAAATGAAGACTGTTATTTCCAATATCGGATTGATTTCTAGACCAGTTCATGATTGAGTCTGAATAACTGGTCATATTTAAGAAAAAATAAGCATCACTATAATTTCTCTTTTTGATTCTCTGTGACACAAGGTCTAAAAACATGAGGCAAGACAGCTTGTCCCATCAAGGGTATAGGGAAGCAAAGGTGGGTTAGGAACTTATGTCCAATACAGCTTCCCAGTCACCAGTGTCAGGGCACTCAGCAAGTTCACAGGTCAGCATCAGCATGTCTCACCTGTTGCTCTGGCTGCCACAATGCTCTTTCAGCATCCTGCAGAAAAAACACAAACATGCTCTCTTCCCCGTATTAAATACCTGATCAGGATCATGCCATATGCCAGTAAGTAGATCCTTCAATTTAACCTATGCAAAAGTATGCCTAGTTGTAGAGTGCCATAGACACTCAGCAGAAAGTTCCGTGGTATCCAAATTTTTAAAAAATTAAAATAAAAAGAGCATGATTTAAATAAATTTGTGGTATATGGGGATATACCTCCCTCTTTTTTATTTTATACAGATATTGTCTAAAGTTCCATGGCTTATTCCACAGTCCCTTTTACTTGACAATTATTAGGAAGCCCATTAATATGGGTAATATTAAATTGCTGACAAAAAGATCTCAAATGCTCAAATGTAATAGCAAGTTCCATTATGTTATTTTATTATTATTAGATAATTTATTTATCTATATTTCAGATGTTATACCCTTTCCCCATCCACCACCCCGGATGATCTCTCCTCCAGTCTCTTCTCCACATGTTGTCTCTGTATTTGCTCCTGTAAGAATTTATTACTCCTTCTGTAGTAGTAATTATTATTAAACCCCAAATATGCAGGGGCAAATCTCCTACCCGAGGGAGAACAGTAAAGGAAGACACAACTCAATAATTATGGTAGAAATTGCATGCCTGGATTGGGCAGATTTACCACTACACTACTCTAATCCCCGGCTATGAGATCCCTTATAACTTGCTGTTATCCAGGCCGAGTGGTTGTCCAGCTCCCGTCGGCTTCCTTCTACCTCTGGCTTCCTTCTGCTTCAGCTTCCTTCTGCTTCTCCCTCTTGCATCTCTTGATGACTCCTTCTACTCTACTTCTGCTCTGCCTTTTATATCTAATTCCCCTCACTCTCTCCTCCCCTAAGCCTTTTTCTCCACCTCCCCTTCTACTGCCCAATCTCTGACTCTAGTCTTTATTTTACAGGTTTTAATTGGATAGAAGGTTTACAAGATGTCCTCTGTGTACAGATTCAGTCATCCTCTGCAGCCACTCCCAGAAGGGTGGAACTAGGATCAAAATACAAACCTGGGGCTATCCACTGGGAACTAGGATCAAAATACAAGGCTGAGGCCATCCACAACATTGATTCAAACCTCCTCTGGAGCCCCTCTCAGGAGGGTGGAACTAGGATCAAAATACAAGGCTGAGGCTATCCATAACATCCTTCTAATAAGGACAGAATCACCCTCACTTTGTTTTTTCTTCTTCAAGAGCTTCATGTGGTCTGTGAGTTATATCTTGAATTATGAGCTTTTGGGCTAATATCTATTTATCAGTGAGTACATACCATGTGTGATTTTTTGTGATTGGGATACCTCATTCATGATGATATTTTCTAGTTTCATCCATTTGCCTAAGAATTTCATGAATTCATTGTTTTTAATAGCTGAGTAGTACTCCATTGTATAGATGTACCATATTTCTGTTGAAGGACATATGAGTTCTTTCTAGCTTCTGGCTATTATAAATAAAGCTGCTATGAACATAGTGGAGCATGTGTCCTTTTTATATTTTGGAGGATCTTTTGGGTATATGCCAACGAGTGGTATAGCTGAATCCTCAGGTAATACTATGTCCAATTTTCTGAGGAACTACCAGACTGATTTCCAGACTGGTTGTATCAGCTTACAATCCCACCAACAATGGAAGAGTGTTCCTCTTTCTCAACATCCTCTCCAGCGTCAGCTGTCACCTGAGTTTTTGACCTTCGCTATTCTGACTGGTGTGAGGTGGAATCTCAGGGTCGTTTTGATTTGCATCTCCCTGATGACTAAAAATATTGAACATTTCTTTAAGTACTTCTCTATCATTCAGTATTCCTCAGTTGAAAATTCTTTGTTGATCTCTGCACTCCATTTTTAATAGGGCTATTTGATGGTCTGCAGTCTAGTTTCTTGTGTTCTTTGTATATTTTGCATATTAGCCATCTAACAGATGGAGGATTGGTAAAGATCTTTTCCCAATCTTTTAGTTGCCATTTGTCCTATTGACAGTGTCCTTTGCCTTACAGAAGCTTTGCAATTTTATGAGGTCCCACTTTTCAATTCTTGATCTTAGAGCATAAGCCATTGGTGTCCTGTTCAGGAACTCTTCCCCTGTGCCCATGTGTTTCAGGGTCTCCCCCACTTTCTATTCTATTAGTTTCAGTATATCTGGTTTTATGTCCTTGATCCACTTGGACTTCAGTTTGTAAAAATTGATAAGAATGGATCAATTTGCATTCTTCTTCATGTTGACCTCCAATTCAACTAGCTCCATTTGTTGAAAATGCTGTCTTTTTTCCACTGAATGGTTTTAGGTCCTTGGTCAAAGTTCAAGTGACCATAGGTGTGTGGGATCATTTCTGGGTCTTCAATTCTATTCCATTTATCTTCTAGCCTATTTCTATACCGATACCTTGCAGGTTTATCACTATTGCTCTCTAGTACAGCTTGAGTTCAGGGATTGTGTTTCCCTCAGATGCTCTTTCATTGTTGAGAACAGTTTTTGCTATCCTGGGTATTTTGTTATTCCAAATGAATTTGAGAATTGCTCTTTCTAACTCTGTGAAGAGTTGAGTAGGAATTTTGAAGGGGATTGCATTGAATCAATAGATTGCTTTTGGCAAGATGGCCATTTTTACTATATTAATCCTGCCAATCCATGAGCATGGGAGATCTTTCCATCTTTTGAGATCCTCAATTTCTGTCTTTAGGGACTTGAAGTTCTTGACATACAGATCTGTCACTTGCTTGGTTAGATTCACTCCAAGGTATTTTATATTATTTGTGACTATTGTGAAGGGTGTCGTTTCCCTAATTTCTTCCTCAGCCTATTTATCCTTTAAGTAGAGGAAGGCTACTAATTTGTTTGAATTAATTTTATATGCACCCACTTTGCTGAAGTTGTTTATCAGATTTAGGAGTTCTCTGGTTGAATTTTGGGGTCACTTAATTATACTATAATACCATCGGCAAATAGTGATATTTTGTCTTCTTCCTTTCCAATTTGTATCCCTTTGAATTCCTTTTGTTGTCTAATTGCTCTGGGTGGGACTTCTAGTTCTATATTGAATATTTGTCTAGTCCCTGATTTTAGTGGGATTGCTTCAAGTTTATCTCAATTTAGTTTGATGTTGGCTACTGGTTTGCTGTATAATGCTTTTACCATGCTTATGTATGGGCCTTGTATTCTTGTTCTTTCCAAGACTTTTGCTGTGGAGGGATGTTGAATTTTGTCAAATGCTTTCTCAGCATCTAGTGAGATGATCATATTTTTTCCTTTGAGTTTGTTTATATAGTGGATTACATTGATGGATTTCCAAATATTGAACTATCCCTGCATCCCTGGGGTAAAGCCTACTTGATCAAGATGGATGATTGTTTTGATGTGTTCTTGGATTCAGTTTGCAAGAATTTTATTGAGTATATTTGCATTGATATTCATAAGGGAGATTGGTCTGAAGTTCTCTTTCTTACTTTTCTGGTGTCATGGGGTATTCAGGATTTGCTATAATGGGAAACCTATGTTCTGATAATCTCAAGTAACCTTGGTTTCTGTCGCTTATGTTCTTGTGCTTGCCTTTCACCATTTAATTATCTCTAGTGCTACCTTCACTCACTGTCTCTGACTGTGGCCTGTCTATCCTGTCATCTTGATTGTGTCAGAACTACTCAGAGTCCAGCTATCTCTGTGATCCTGTGATGCTGTGATCCTAAGATCCTGTGATCCTGAGATCCTGGGTGTAAGAGCTCCTGGGAGTCTGGCTGCTTCTGGAATCCTTAAATCTTGGTGTGACCAAGCTCCTGAGATCCTGTGATCCTATTATCCTATGTTCGTAGGCATGTTAGAGCTCCTGGGAGTCCAGCCTTCCCTGGGTTCTGGGGGATTGGGTGCAGAGTTGGTTCAGGACTTCTCAGGGCACCAGTGCTGACTGGAAGACTATTTGATATTTAAACTTCGTGAATGTTAATAAGCATGTCTGTCTTTAAGTAAGAAAAAAATTCTCCCATTATATTGTTTAGAATATATTTTGGTCATTTGAACTGGGATTCTTCTCTTTCTATTTCTATTAATTCTAGGACTGGTATTTTCACAGTGTCCCAGATTTCCTGGATGTTTGGTATCAGGAGTATTTTTAGATGTAACTTTTATTTTACTTATTTTTCAAAAATTGAGATTTTTTTCTTCCATCTCTTTCATTCCATTGGTGATTCTTGATTCTAGTTCTTGTTTGCTTACCATTTTCCTTTTTCAGAACTCCCTCAGTTTTTTGTTTTCTTTGTTGTTCTATTTTTATTCCTATGCCTTAAACTGGTTAATTCATTTCCTTAAACTGTTAATTTAATTTTTCTTGGCTTTCTTTAGGGAGCTCTATTACCTTCATAAAATTCATTTTAAGGACATTTCCTAGCACTTCAGTTGTGTTTGGAGTATTCAGGCCTTTATGTACTAGGATAGCTGGGCTCTGCAGGTGACACATTGCCCTGCCTGTTGTTGATTGTGTTTTTTTGCTGGCATCTAGGCATTTGAGTTTGGGGCAAACCCTTCTACTATTACTTGCATATTTTTGAGTTTGTCATTGTTAAATTAATGTCTTTTTCCTTGGTTTTTGTATTCTCTCTGATCTTCTGGCTGGAGTATTCTGTGGATGAGCAGGGCTTTCAACACAATTTAGGAGATGGAGTTGTGGTGTCCAGGATGTAGTGTCAGGTAAAGTCCTGAAATTCTGGAGGCTGGCATGGTCACTGGGCCAGCATCATGCCACCATTGCAATTAGGAGATTAGGATTCTTTTTGCCAGTGTGGGTGCTGACAAAGCATGGTAAAGTAATTGCTTAGGAGAAAGGGCGTCAGTACTCATGAAATCCATTGGACTACATTGTAACTGGCATTTTTAACATTGTGAGAGATGACAGCAAATCTAGGAGAGAGTTCTTCTACTAAAGAACCTTAGTTCTTTATTATTAAAATAAATAACGAGGACTACTATGTAATCTTGATTTGAAGTTTAAATTTATACAGTTATTCCAATGAACATACTTTTTAAAAAATTTATTGATTTATTTCATTATGTGGGTACACTGTCACTGTCTTTAGACACAACAGAAGACAACAGCAGATGCCCATTACAGGTAGTTGTAAGCCAACATGTAGTTATTGGGAATTGAACTCAGGACCTCTGGAAGAGTAGTCTGTGCTTTTAACCACTGACCCATTTCTCTAGCCCAAGAATAATTTTCTTTGGTTTTATTTCACAATCCTTACAATGCCCACTTAGTTTATGATTTTTTGATTATTCAATCTTTTCCTAGATCATTTTCAAGGACTAAAATATATTTTGTGTCCTAGGTGTATCTTTTAAGTGTCACACTGTTTCCAAAGAATACTGCTGTATAAAAATTCCATTTCATCTGTTTCTCTGAGTAGTGTATTATTCAGCTTTTCTCCTAACTGCTCAAAATAGAACAATTAAGTTTTATAAATGAGTAAATAGGAAACTATATGTGCTATAGCAGTGATAATAAAGAAATACTTGATAAAAGTTAGTGGAAAATAGAAGACTTGCAGCTTTATATAATGTAACAGAAGTCTTCACCAGAAAAGTTATGTCTAAATGATGAGGTAAGAAAGTTATTCAATGTGGGATAAGATGATATTAAAGGAAGAGATCCACATCTTTCAGTCTCTGTAGCTTAAACAGAGTGTAACCCTTCTAGGAAAAGATGACAGTAGACAACAGTACTGGAGACTTGAAAAAAAACATTTAAGATATAATGAGAAGACATCTAAGGAAAGTTCTCAAATGTTTTACTTATTCTGATTGTGTTTTGTGTGGAGTGACTACTTGGGAGATTGAGCATAAAGGTTGTATTATCTACATTGTGTTTTGTTGGCATAATTATGGCTAGTGTTATGGAAGACACTTTAGAGGAGGCACCATTATAAGGCAGGAAAACAGGTAAAATGCCACTGCAGTAAGTCTTGAGAGAGATCTTGGCACCTTGACATAGGATATGGTGGTTATGAAAATAAGAATTCAGTTCCTGATATGTTTGTAATCTGAGCCAAAAAGAACTAGTGGTACATTGCTAGAGTTCATAACAAAAGCTGAAATAAGAAATTCTTAATTCTCTACCACTTCCATAACAATCCTAGTGTGAGCAGGAAACCAAGCTCTGGAAACACTAGTTTTCAAGTGGGGTTTGTTATTACCTTTGAATGTGCCACTAAAATTTGGGAAAATTTTCACTAGGTCAATAAAAAACATCAATCCTAATATCACCAATGTTAGCATTGCATAAAAGTATGGTCTTAACGTTTGTTTTACATCTAGAATTGATTGTTTTGGGTCTTAAGTCACTCTATAGCCAGAGAGGTCAAGGTTACAAGTGAATCTTGCTAGGAGCCTGCGTTTTCTGTGCTCTGCTCCAGAGAGTCTATTTCTGACCTTTCACATTCAGTTTCTAAATGCATGTCCTTGCTCTCAAGGGAAGCTCAGCAACTGTGGAGTAGGTCATTCACATACATCATTGTGGCTAAAACAAACAAATAAATAAAACTCATAGCACAGAACTTTCTTTTTTCAACATAGATAAAAGTAGAGCATTTATTTTACATTCAAACCACACATTATGATTTAGGATATAATGGAAGCAAGTGCACAGAAAAATACATTTTCCCAGGGACTGGAATGATGAATATAATGAGACATGTGTGTAGCTTATTACAAAATGTTCTCATGTAAGCATTCTTTCTATTCCAATGATATTTTAAAACCATAGGAGTAACCTTTAGTTGATAATGTATCATTGAAAAATCATGACAATATCCACCCTTCTTTCTTAACAACAATTTTCTGCGTTTCTTTTCAGAACCCACAGATAAGCCACCAATGTTACTAATTGTGAGTCCTGAAACAATTGAGCTCTTCTACATTAATGGAAGTAAAATAACAACTGTAAGCTCAGCCAACAGAAATGAAATCCATACTCTAGATTTTATTTATAGTGAAGAAATGATTTGCTGGATTGAATCAAGAGAGTCTTCTAATGAACTTAAATGTGGCCAGATGACAAAATCAGGAAGATTGACAGATCAAAGGATAGTTAACAGTCTTCAGTCCTTCCACAGTAAGTATTTCAATTTTCTGCATTGCCCCTCAAGAATTTCCTTTACAGATAAGTACATTCTTTTCATATCTCTCTACCTAGCCTAGCTAAATAGGTGCTTGTGCGAATATGAGTCGCTTGGGTACATGTTTGCATGTGCTCACAAACAGAGGTTCAGTAGCTCTTTGTCCCTAAGTAGCAAATTGCAATATTTCTTGTAATATTTTCTTTCATACTGCCTGGAGTGTTACCTGGCATATAGTTTAGACTGTTGCTGAAATAAAGTTCACAAGGTGGTTGCAAAGATAGAATTTGAATAAAAGAACAAATCCAGAAACTTATTTTATTAACTATGACTTACTGGCTATAATATTTATTTCAAATACAGGGAAAACTATTAAGTTTACACCAACTGGAAGAAAAAAATCTCGGATTTTTAATTAAAGTAAATCAGTACATTTTACTATTTTCTAAAATATCAACTATTGATGTTTGATTTATTTTGACTTTCATGATTTGTAATCATTCATCTCTTTCTGAATAGTAACACAAACTAAAATCATAAGGTTACACAAATAAGCACATCACATATACTGTCTCTCATCCCCATCTCCTGCATAGGTAGAATATTTATTTGAATATGCTTAGATAGCCTTGAATGTAAATTTTAACATGTACCTAGTTATTTTCTATTCAGAGAAAATGATGCTCACATTAGTTTAGCAAGCTAAAATTAAATGGAAAAAGTAGCATAAACATTCAGAAAGACAAATATTCTAATCTTAAGTAAATATAATTTGCTGATGAAAAGTATTTGGTGATTTGGACAGTGATTCATACCCAGCCACAACAAAGAATGGTATTTCATGGTGTATATCAAACACAGGTTCATGCAGGAATTGAATTTGAAACAAATCACCATCTCTTTACTTCCCTTTGATTACCCCATCTAAAGCAAATGCATTTATCTCCAGAAATAGCATAAAAGCGGTCAAATAACCAGGAAATTCTGTAATCATGTAAGATTGCTCCCAAGCCTACTTCAGCTTTCTTTTCTCTACATTTACCATTCTCTAAATGTTTTTATCTCTTCTTTGATAATCATCGAATAAAACATTACTGTTAAACCTAAAAAATTAAAGAATTGCATATCATAATAATTTTAAACATGTCCTTATAATTTACTATATTTTATTTATAAAATTTTAAGATATCTACACAAATAAAAACTACTTTTGGTAAGCCACTCGTGAAATGCTGAATAACATATTAATTTTGAGCTGAAGAAAAGAAATGGACTCTTAATTATTTTATTTAAAGTAAATATTTTTTATGATTTTTTGGTTTAAGTCATATAATTATATAGTCACTTTTAATTTTTAAAAAGTGTTTAAGGTATGAAGAAGTAATTTAATGATAGTGGGGACAGAAATGTGGACAAGGTTGCCCAACCTCTTTCATAATTGTAAGCTTTGCATTTTAGCAGCTTGTCATTTCTCAGCTGCCATGAAATATGATGTGCTCTGCAGTTAGCATGACAATTTGTGAGTTAATAATTAACTTTGAATATTCCCTGCATGTATAATTACATAAAGTCTTTGTCCCATCATATAAGTTAAAATAATGAACCAATAGAAGTCTAGTTAAATGCATGCCACCATTAACTATTTCAGAGATAACTTTTGTCATTTCTAAGCATCATTGTTTTTAGGGGCTTTTATCTGAACTTAATAGAACAAAAAAACACTTTCTTTTAGAAAACAGTTTTTAAAATATATTTCAAAGGGCTCTCTGATAAAAAATTAACCAAGACAGATCAAAAATGGCTTGATTTGTCGACTTGTATGTCTGTTGTGCGTTCTGTTATAGATTTCTAGTCACTATGGATTTCATTTTTGCATATACAACTAATCCCCAAGCTAGCAGAATAGATGAACTCTTTCTGATTTATAATAGACAAACTTTTAACTCAGATCATAAGAGTGTTATACAAAGCTAAATGGTTAAAACAGACTTCAGGCAACTAAGTCTCATGTTTTTGCTAGTTTGAAATTGATTTTGTTAAGTTTAATGCTAGAAAATTGAATGTCCTCTAAATGCAGACATGAAGATTTTATTGATCATGCTAAATGATTATGCAATAGGAAGCTATTTTTGCCTTTTCATAAATGCAAAATTGAGACTCTGGGAAGCCGGATAACATCATGTAGAAAGTGTAGTCTGCTGGCTTGTATTTGGATCATATAGATTCCCATTTGGATCAATTTATATTTTACAGATTTTCCAAATATGCCCTTGGGTCTCCAGGTCTCCATCTTGTTTTTCCCATTCATTCTCTCTCTCTCTCTCTCTCTCTCTCTCTCTCTCTAATTGGATATTTTATTTATTTACATTTCAGATGTTACCCCCTTTCCCCATTTCACCCACCCCAGAGACATCCCCTATCTCATCTCCCCTCCTCCTGCTTCTATGAGGGTGTAGCACCACCCACTTACCCATTCCCACCTCCCCGCCCTCAAATTCCCTCACACTGGGGCATCCAACCTTCACAGGATCAAGGACCTCCTCTCCCACCTATGCCCAACAAGGCCATTCTCCCTTACATATACAGCTGGAGCCATGGGTCCCTTCCTATGTGCTCTAAGGCCAGCGATTTAGACCCTGAGAGCTCTGGTTGTGGTTAGTCCTATACTAGTAGTATCAAATCAGCAAGCTGGGATATTTTTTTCTTTTTTCTTTTTTTCTTTTACATATTTTCTTTATTTACACTTCAAATGTTATTCCCTTTCCTTGTCCCCCACGAAACCCCGTATCCCATCCCCCATCCTTTGCTTCTATGAGGGTGTTCTCCCACCCACCTACTCCACTGTCCCCATCCTCAAATTCCTCTACACTGGGGTATCAAGCCTTCCCAGGACCAAGGGCCTCTCTTCCCATTGATGCCAGACAAGGGTCTTCTCTGCTACATATGCAGCCGGAGCCATTGGTCCCTACATGTGTACTCCTTGGTTGGTGGTTTAGTGCCTGGGAGCTCTGGGGGGTCTGGTTGGTTGATATTATTGTTCTTCCTATGGGGTAGTAAACCCCTTCAAGCTGGGATTTTTTAAAGGTTGTGAATGAGGCGAAAATGTTGAGTTTTAAAGACTTGTAGTGTACAAAATGTCCTACAAACACTTTTATGTAGCTTCCCTAAAAGTGTTGCCTCTTAACACTTAGAATACCCTTAAAGCAATATTATAGTATAATGAAAGAGAGTGGACAATAACATGCATAAGAAGTCATATTGATTAAGGAATACTAGAGAACATGATAAAGCACACTTTTAAATTGATTCTATTTTTTCATATTTATGATACAATTGATTTCATATTTGACATGTATTTTCTAAAGAATAGATTTGGGAAATAATTTTTGAACTAATTGACTTGCAAGTAAACTTGATTTTCAGTAAAAAAAAAAAAAGTATCTTAACAAAACACATTTGTTGCAGTTGATTATTTTTTTAAACATTTTCTTGGAGAAAATTCTGTTAGAAACACAGATACTGGAATCAAGCTGGTGATTCCACCAGGGCACAGTATTCGAAAGTGAATGAAGTAGATTAGGATAGCTTTTATTTATTTTATTATTAAAAATATATTGTCACACATACTTCCACTTCACTGTTGTATGTGATTCTCAAATATTCTGAACATTCTGATGATGTCTTTGCATACCCTGGCATGAACTTGACTTCTTCATTTTTTGTAAATTTATTTATTTATTTACATCAAACACTGCCCCTCCCCATCCTCTCTCCCAGATACCTTTCCTCCAACCCTCTCCTTCTCCTCTAAGAGGGTAGGCATCCCTGCAGTATTCACCTTGGTATATCAAGTCTCTTCCAGAATAGGGGCACTCTCTCTTTGTGGTCAAATAAGTCAGCCCTGTTTGAGCACAGATACCACAATCAGGCTACAGCTTTGGGAAAAGCCTCTACTCCAGTTGTTGGGGGCTAAGATGGAGACTGAACTGCATATTTGTTGCATATGAGCCAAGGGTCTCCTTCAAGCTCCTGTGTGTTCTTTGGTTGGAGGCTCAGTCCCTAAGAGCTCCCAGAGTTTCAGGTTAGTTGCTTCGTTGGTCCTCCTGAAGGGTTCTAATCCCCTGAAGGGCCTTCAGTCCTTCCGCCAACTCTACCTTAAGAGTTCCCAAAGGCCACTGAATGTTTGGGTATGAGTATCTGTCTCTGTTTTAGTCAGCTTCTGAGTAGAGCCTCTCAGAGGACCATTATGCTAGGTTCCTGTCTGCAAGCAGAACATTATTATTAATAATGTCAGATTGGTGTTTGACCATGGGATGGGTTTCAAGTTGGGCCAATTATTGGTTGTCCATTCCTTCAGTCTCTGCTCCATCTTTGTACTTGCAATTCTATAAGACATGTCAAATTTGGATCAAAAGTTTGGTGGGGTGGTTGGTGTCCTTATCCCTCCAACGGGGGTCCTGCCCAGCTAGAGAAGGTGGCCTCTTCAGGTTCCACGTCTCCATTGTTAGGCATATTGGTTAAGGTCACTAAAATTGACTCCTAGGAGCCTCCTCAATCTCTAGTCTCTGGTACATCATAAAGATTTTCCCCTCCCCCCACCCTCAGCAGCTACAGATTTCCATATATTCTCCTGATCCTCTGGGCATCACTCCTGTCTTTCCACACCCATGAACCTGCCCCCAGTTCCCTTCCCCCTCCTCTCTCTGATCTGCTCCCCTCCCTTTGCCTCCTATGACTATTTTCTCATGTGTCTAAGTATGATTCAAGCATCCTCCCTTGAGCCTTCCTCATTGTTTAACTTCTTTGGGTCTGTGGGTCTGTGTATCATGGGTGTTCTTTACTTTTTGGTCAGGTATCAGTGAGTACATACCATGTATGTCCTTCCCATCTGTGTTACTTCATTTAGAATATTTTCTAGTTCCATTCATTTGCCCACAAAATTCATGATGCCCCCCTTGTTTTTAAGAACTGAATAATATTCCATTGTGTAAATGATCCACATTTTCTGTAACCACGCTCCAGTCAAGTGATATCTTGATTTCTTGCAGTTTCTGACTATTACAAATAAAGCAGCTGTAACCATAGTGGAGCAAGAGTCCTTATGATGGGGAATCTTTTGGGTGTATTACTATACAGCTAGGTCTTCAGGTAGAAGTGTTTCCAATTTTCTGAGGAAACCTCCAGATTGATTTCCAGAGTGATTGTACAAGTTTTCAATCCAGCCAGCAATGAAGGTGTGTTCCTCTTTCACCATATCCTCACCAGCATGTGTTGTCATTTGAGTGTTTGATCATAACCATTCTGAATTGTGTAAGGTGGAACCTCAAAATCCTTTTGATTTGTGTTTCTCTGATGACTAAGAATGATGAGCATGTTTTTAAGTGCTTCTTGGCCATTTGAGATTCCTCTGTTGAGAATTCTTTTTTAGCTCTGTACCCAATTTTTAAAATTGGGTTATTTGGTTTCTTGGAGGCTAACTTCTTGAGTTCTTTATATATTTGTGATATTAGCCCTCCAATGGATGTAGGGTTGGAGAAGATCTTTTCCCAATCTGTAGGTTGCCATTTTTTCATATTGACAATGTCCTTTGCCTTACAGAAGTTTTCAGTTTTATCAGTTTATCAATTGTTGATCTTAGAGCTTCAGCCATTGGTGTTCTGGTCAAAAAATTTACTCTTGCATCAATGTGTTTAATTTCCCTCCCTCTCTTCTATGAGATTTAGTGTATCTGGTTTTATGTTGAAGTCCTTCATTGACTTGGACTTGAATTTTGTACAGGGTGATAGATATGGATCTATTTTCACTCTTCTACATGAAGATATCAGTTAGACCAGGACCATTTTTTGAAGATGCTTTCATTTTTCCATTGAACGGTTTTTGGCTTCTTTGTCAAATTCAAGAGTCCATAAGTGTGTGGGTTTATTTTTAGGCCTTCAATTTTATTCCATTGATCAACCTGTCTGTTTCTGAACCAATTCCATGCAGTTTTTATCACTATTGCTCTGTAATATAGCTTGAGGTCAAGGATGGTGATTTCTCTAGAAGTTTTTGTTTGCTTGCTTGTTTTGTTTTGTTTAGAATTGCTTTGACTCTCCTGTGGTGTTTTCTGTTTTTAATTTCCATATGAAGTTGAGAATTGCTGTAAACATTTGTGTGGAATTTTGATGAGGATTGCATTGATTCTGTTGTTGCTTTTGATAAGCAATCTACTATGTTAAGTCTACCAATCCATGAGCATGAGGGATCTTTCCATCTTCTGATAACTTCTTCAATTTCTTTCTTTAAAGACTTGAAGTTATTGTCATATAGATCTTTCATTTAATTGGTTAGAGATACAATAAGATATTTTATTTTATTTGTGGCTATTGTGAATGGTGTTGTTTTCCTAATTTCTTTCCCTGCCCCTTTATCATTTGTATAAAGATGTGCTACTGATTTCTATGAGTTAATTTTATATCCAACAACTTCTTATGAGCCACTGTTGGGCTCAGTTCCAGTCCACCAGAGTATGCCTGGCTAAAGATAGCACTTCTAGTGTATCCTGTCTTTTAGCTTTGGAGTTAGCGCCACTCTGCTTTGATCTCTTCTTTAAGCCTTTGTTTGGTTTTGATTTTAGCAAAACTTAGTTATTTTCTCATGTGTAGATCTGTCTATATGTAGCAAATAAAATCATGAATAGATTATTCTTTAGTTTTAACAGTTGATTTTTTTCCTCTATTCGTCATAATTTCTTTCCTGTAACTCTGATTTATGATCTTTACAAAGTTTACAAAATACTCTGTTTTGTTCATTTGCAATCACAAAAATATTGATATTGTTTATAACAGTCAGTTGTACTGGAAGGTGAAGCTAACATCTTAAAATATACTGAAAAAATTTTAAACTTTATCTCAAATATGTATATATGTATACACACACATACACACACATATCTATTGAGGTGTGATGTCATATTTTCCCAGGTGTTCACTGCAAGATGTTGACTGCATAGACAGGGCTAGATTTGACTTCTTATCCTTCTTCAATCTCCTTAGAAGTTGGGACTAAAGATGTGTGCCACCAAGCCATATCATATTGCTTCAATTTGCTTTCCCATTGTTCTGAGTAAATAGAGACTTTGTTGTCCTATTTCATTCTTTAAATTTCGAAGAATTAGCAAGGATTTCTTATTATTTAAAACAAGGTAGTATAATAGTTTCTCATTTTTCTGAGAACAAAATAAAAATAAAAAATTAAAAAAATGCTTTACCTTCTGGCTTCTCTGCTGGCACCCTGTCTCCTCTGCTTCTCTCTCCCACACAAATCCTGTTGAAGGAAAGTAGAGTTTGTACTTCCTATGATGAAGTTTAATCTCTCGTTTTACTCAGATTCTTTCTAAATATATTCCAGTTTATCTGCCCATGCTAAACTTGGAATTTATGCTTTTACTTCCTTATCAGAGATGAAATGCATTAAGCAATGAGTTCAGAAAACAACATTCTGGTAGAAAATGCTAAAATGTTCATCAATTTCTAGTGAAAGAGAATAGAAGACATGCAGATGATGACCAGCCTTGCATCATATGTTCATATGACTTTTTAAAAACAGTATATTTTTAGGTTGTTAATGTCTTCCTTCATGGTGTCCCTAGAAGATGAGTTATGTTTGGCTATTAGCTGTTCAGAATTCATAATATTTTATTAGAATATCATCTGAAGTCATTTTTGCACAAGTAGTTAAAGTAAGTGCTTTTATATGACCAGAGAGCAACTTGTGCAGGAATATTACAGCTCTATTCCCACAGATTCTATTGGCAAACTTCTGTTTTGTGAGGAAATGCATGCTATATTAAGCTTTTTGTGAGTTTTTAAAACCTCTTATTTCCTACTTAGCACATTTACATGAAATCATAAAAAATGGAATTTTTTTCTGATTCATGAATTACCATTTAGATGTATGCAAAGCTAATTAACAGACTTCCTTCCTGCAGTGATTTGGAGTGTCAGGGTTGAGAATAGACCATTACTGAGATTCTTTTTGTTATTTTACATGGCTAAAGATGCTGGTCTCAGAACATATTTCTAGAGTCATTTTAGGATACTTCTCTTGAAAGAATATTGAAATTGGTTTTGAAGTAACTTATCCTGAGAAACAGTAAGTACAGGGTCATGGAAGGCCTTCCTATGTCCCTTGATAGAACAGAAAACAAACCAAAGCAAAAGACCTTCTTCACATTCTGCTTTTCTATAAATTTGTCTTTGTTATTGGTCCATCTTTGTGATTCTCAGGCTATGCAGACTGTGACTGTCATACTGTGGTTAGGCAGCAAGTGTCTGAAGTATAAGGGCAGAAGCTGGGGATATGCCAGACTTCAACACTTGTAGCCAGTTTCTCATAGCATTTGTTAAAATACATTTTGCACATACAAGATCCAGACATACTCCCACCCAAATTGTGCTTAATGTCATATAAGTCTGCTAAATCCATTATTAAGTTTTCTAACTAGATTCATGTGTCTGTTGTTCCTTCCATGAGCTTTATACATAGTGCTGTTCAAAACATTACGTTCCCTATGTGTATTTGGTTATGTACTTTGACCATATTCACTGTTCTTTACCCTCCCCAGGCTCATGCCATTTGCTAGTCCTCAATCCAATTTCCAAAATTCCTAACATAACTAAATCGTACAAACAAAGTTTTATATAGAATATGTATGATTTGGTGAAATTTATTTATATATAGCATTTACGTTATATATTAATATCCCAAATACCTGTGGTATTTGTTCTCTGCATGGAGAATATTATTTAATTCATATTTAATTTAGTTCATACCATCACAAGGTAGGTTATTTTATGTGCTAAAAAATTAATTAAAAAGTAATATAAATTAATGAAAAGGGGAAATAAATTCTTAAATGGTAAAATTCTGTCAAAATGTTAAATAATTTCTGTAGATTATATATTTTCTTCCTCCTTGTGAATTATTTATTTATAGAAATCTTTAAAAGTTTTGCCTGGTTATCTAAGATTTAATGTTTTTCTTTCTTTAACTTTTTTATAATAGTATTTTATTATTTAAAACATTTTTTAAATTTAATTATTGTATGATCATATCCTCTTCTCCTGTGTCCTTCTGGATTCTCATCTCCTCTCTATTTCCCATCCAATGTTAAGTTCTCAAAAAAACAAACAAAAACTTAATACATTTTGCTTTTACTATGTTTAGGTATGGGCCTTGAATTCCTGATCTTTCCAACACTTTTACCATGAAGGGATGTTGAATTTTGTCAAATGCTTTCTCAGCATCTAGTGATATGATCATGTGGTTTTTTTTTCCATTGAGTCTTTTTATATAGTGGGCTACATTGGTGGATTTCCGAATATTGAACCATCCCTGCGTTGCTGGGATAAAGCCTACTTGATAATGATGGATGATTGTTTTAATGTGTTCTTGGACTCAGTTTGTGGGAATTTTATTGAGTATTTTTTGCATCAATATTTATAAAGGAGATTGGTTTGAAGTTCTCTTTCTTTGTTGGGTCTTTGTGTGGTTTAGGAATGAGAGTGATTGTGGCTTCATAGAACTAATTGAGTAGTGTTCCTTCTGTTTCTATTTTGTGGAAAAGTTTGAAGAGAATTGGTATTAGGTCTTCCTTGAAAGTCTGATAGATTTCTGCACTAAAACCATCTGGTCCTGGGCTTCTTTTGGTGGGGAGACTTTTAATGACTGCTACTATTTCTTTAGGGGTTATGGGATAGTTTAGATGGCTTATCTGCTCCTGATTTAGCTTTGGTACCTGGTATCTGTCTAGAAAATTGTATATTTCATCCAGATTTTACAGTTTTGTTGAGTATAAGCTTTTGTAGTAGGATCTTATGATTTTTGAATTTCCTCAGCTTCTGTTGTTATGTCTCCCTTTTCAGTTCTGATTTTATTAATCTGGATATTGTCTCTGTGCCCTCTGGTTAGTGTGGCTAAGTGTTTATCTAGCTCCTGGTTTTATTGATACTTTGTACAGTTCTTTTTGTTTCTTCATGGTTGATTTCAGCCCTGAGTTTGATTATTTCCTGACGCCTACTCCTCTTGGGTGTATTTGCTTCTTTTTGTTCTAGAGCTTTCAGGTATGCTGTCAAGTTGCTAGTGTATGCTCTCTTCAGTTTCTTTTTATAGATACATAGAGCTAGGAGTTTTCCCTTTAGCACTGCTTTCATTGTTTCCCTAAATTTTGGAATGAAGAGCCTTCATTTTCATTAAATAATAAAAAATCTTTAATTTCTTTCCTTATGTCTTCCTTGATCAAGTCATCATTAAGTAGAGTGTTGTTCAGTTTCCACATGTATGTGAGCTTTCCATTGTTTATGTTATTATTTAAGATGGCGCCTGAATTGCTTATTCATCGTTACATAAGATAAGGCCATGCGACATATGGGCTCAGCATCAATCCAGAATGACTTCGTGGCAGATTCTGGTTGGAGAAGATACAGAGATTTAAGGGCTGGGAATGAGGGTTTGGGGGTTTTTTGGATGTTAAGGTTTCTTGAATAAACTGTGCTGAGAAGAAGTTCCCACATTAGTTGTCTTCTGTATGCTGGTCATATTGGGGGGTGACAACCAGCCTTAGTCTGTGGTTATCTGATAGGCTGCAAGGGATTATTTCAATATTTTTGTGCCTGTTCAGGTATACTTTGTAACCAATTATGTGGTCTATTTTGGAGAAGGTACCATGAGGTGCTAAGAAAATGTATATTCTTTTGTTTTAGGATGAAATATTCTATGCATATCTGTTAAATCCATTTGGTTCATAACTTCTGTTAATTTCACAGTGTCTCTGTTTAGTTTCTGTTTCCATTAACTGTCCATTGCTGAGAGTGGGGTGTTGAAATCAACCACTAGTATTGTGTGAGGTGCTTTGAGCTTTAGTAAATTTTTTTTTTTTTTTTTTTTTTTTTTTTTTTTTTTTTTTTTTTTTTTTAATGAATGCAGTGACATTGCATTTGGAGCAGAGATGTTCTATATTGAGAGTTCATCTTGGTAGATTTTTATTACTTTGACTAGTCTGAACTGTCTTTCTTTATCTTATTTGATAATTTTGGTTTAAGTTGATTTTATTTGAAGCTGCAAAACTTCCACCAGAGAACTCCTAAATCTGACAAACAAATTCAGCAAAATGGCTGGTTATAAAATCAACTCAAACAAATCAGTAGCCTTCCTCTACTCTAAAGATAAACAGGCTGAGAAAGAAATTAAGGAAATGACACCCTTCACAATAGTCACAAATAATATAAAATACCTTGGTGTAAATCTAACCAAGCAAGTGAAAGATCTGTATGATAAGAACTTCAAGTCTCTGAAGAAAGAAATTGAAGAAGATCTCAGAAGATGAAAAGATCTCCCATGCTCATGAATTGGCAGGATTAATATAGTAAAAATAGCCATCTTGCTGAAAGCAATCTACAGATTCAATGCAATCCCCATTAAAATCTCAACTCAATTCTTCACAGAGTTAGAAGGAGAAATTCTCAAAATCATTTGGAATAACAAAAAACCCAGGATAGTGAAAAGTATCCTCAACAATAAAAGAACTTCGGGAGGAAATCACCATCTCTGAACTCAAGCTGTACTACAGAGCAATAGTCATAAAACTGCATAGTATTGGTAGAGAGACAGGCAGAAAGATCAATGGAATAGAACCAGAGACCCAGAAATGAACCCACACACATATGGTCACTTGATCATTGACAAAGGAGCTAAAACTGTCCAGTGGAAAAAAGACAGCATTTTCAACAAATGGTATTGGTTCAATTGGAGGTCAGCATGTAGAAGAGTGCAAATCGATCCATACTTATCTCCTTGTGCAAAGCTTAAGTCCAAGTGGATAAAGGACCTTCACATGAAACCAGATTCACTGAAACTAATAGAAGAGAAAAAGTGAGAAAGAGCCTCGAATACATGGACAAAAGGGAAAAGTTCCTGAACAAAATACCAGTAGCTAATGTTCTAAGATCAAGAATTGACAAATGGGACCTCATAATATTGCAATGCTTCTGTAAGGTAAAGGACACTGCTAATAGAACAAAACAGTAATGAACAGATTGAGAAAAGATCTTTACCAACCCTATGTCTGATAAAGGGCTAATATGCAATATATACAAAGAACTCAAGAAATTACACTCCAGACAACCAAATAACCCTATTAAAAATGGGGTACAGACCTAAACAAAGAATTTTCAACTGAGGAAACTCGAATGGCCAAGGAGCACCTAAAGAAATGTCCAACATCCATAGTTATCAGGGAAATGCAAATCAAAACAACCCTGAGATTCCACCTCACACCAGTCAGAATGGCTAAGATCAAAAACTCAGTTGATAACAGATGCTGGCGAAGATGTGGAGAAAGAGGAACACTCCTCCATTGTTGGTGGGATTGCATGCTGGTACAACCACTCTGGAAATCAGTCTGGCGGTTTCTCAGAAAATTGGATATAGCATTACCTGAGGACACAGCTATACCACTCCTGGCATATACCCAGAAGATGCTCCAAAATAAAACAAGGACATATGCTCCACTATGTTCAAAGCAACCTTATTTATACTAGCCAGAAGCTGGAAAGAACCCAAATATCTTTCAATAGAGGAATGGATACAGAAAATGTGATACATTTACACAATGGAATATTACTCAACAATTAAAAACAATGAATTTGCGAAATTCTGAGGTAAATGGATAGAAAGAGAAAATATCATCCTGAGCGAGGTAACCCAGTCACAAAAGAACACAAATGGTATTCACCCACTGATAATTGGATATTAGCCCAGAGGCTTGCAATACTCAAGATTCAACTCACAGACCACATGAAGCTCATGAAGTAGGAAGACCAAAGTGTAGGTGCTTAGGTCCTTCGTAGAAGAAGTAACAAAATACTCAAGGGAGTAAATAAAGAGACAAAGTGTGTGACAGAAACTGAAGGAGGGGCCCTCTAGAGACTGTTCTACCTATGTATCCTCCCATGTGCAGTCACCAAAGGTAGACGCTGATGTGGATATCAGGAAGTGAATGCTGAAAGGAGCCTGATACAGCTGTCTCCTTAGAGGTCTGACAGAGTCTGACATATTCAGAGGCAGATGCTCACAGCTAACCATTGAATTGATCATGGGGTTCCCAATGGAAGAGTTAGAGAGAAGACTGAAGGAGCTGAAAGGGTTTGTTGCCCCATGAGGAGAGCAACAATACCAACCAACCAGAGCTCCCAGGGCCTAAACCACCAGCCTAGGAGCACTTAGGGAAGGACCCATGGCTTCAGCTGTATATGTAGGGGAGGATGGCCTTGTTGGGCATAAGTGGGAGAGGCGATCCTTGGTCCCATGAAGGCTAGACGCCCAGTGTTGGGAAATTCGAGGGTGGGGAGGTGTGAGTGGGTCGGTGAGTAGAAACACATCCTCATAGAAGCATGAGGAGGCGGGATAGGATGAGGGTTCCTAGGCAGGGATAACATCTGAAATGTAAATGAAATATCTAATAAAAAAATATTTAGCTAAAAAAGTAAAAACCTAATACAACAAGATACCCAAAATCTAGAAAACAAAATACTTCAACACTGAAAAAAAAGAATCCAACAACAACAAAAAAAAAACCCAATCAAACAAACAAAACTAAACCAACTTACTTCCAAACATGAGACCTCCCTTTGAAGTGATTTATATGCGTATTGTTTTTCCGTTGGAGAAAGTTGATTTTCCCTTTCCCAGCATATATGAATGAAAGTTCAGTTTTTAACTTTCACCCACATGGCTATGGTTTGATTCTTTGAAAATATAACAAAATAAAATATACGATAAGACAAAAAAACTATAGAAGTTGGACAAGATAATACAATAGTAGAAAAGGAGCCTAAGAGAAATCACAAGTGTCAAAGACCCATTCATCCATGCACTCAGTAATCTCATAAAAATTATAAACTAGAAATTAAAATATAAATGTAGAGAACCTAATGTAACTCTTTGAAGTCTCTATGCCCAAAGCAGTAGGTCTCTTTGAGTTCATATCAGCTATGTTCATGTTGACATAGAGGGCTTTGTATTCTTGGTGTTCTCTACGCCCCCTGCTTTTATGTTTTCTGCCTCCTTTTCCTTTTGGTTCACAGAGCTCTAAGATGTGGGATTTGATGAAGACCTCCATTTAGAATTGATAGTTCCAGGGTCTCTAATTCTCTGTGTAATGTCTGGCTATGGGTCTTTATATTTGTTCCCATCTGCTACAGAGGGAAGCTTTTCTGATGATGGTTGAAGAAGGCACAGATCTATGCAGACTCATTTTAACATTTACTTTTTTCTTTAATTTTAAACCAGTATGATTTGTCTTTTTCTTAGGTGCCTGGAATATTTATTCTCAGGTTAGTCAACCAAGCAGTTTCAACATATGGGTTGCTTCTCATAGAGTCTGACTTAAGATCAGATATTGTCTGATTACTCCCACAAGCTTTGTTCTTTCATATCCCTAGCATATCTAACAGGTAATGCTCCATTGCAGACAAAGGATTTGTGGATGGCTAGCTTGTTGTTTACATTACTCTTTTGATAGAATGCAGAGTTCCTTTCTGTAGTAAAGTTGCTGAAATACTGGGATGAAGGCTCTATGTAGTCACCACCTTGACATCTCTATGTTCAATTAGTTATAGGTGTTGACTTCAGTTCTTTGGACTTGCTATCAGTTTGTGGAGCGCAATCTATGCCCTTGGTCACAGCACAGACTATTTGGGAACTCCCAAGCAGCCCATTTTGATAACAGCTCAGTTGATGTAACCCAAATCTGGTACTGGAAGCTTTGTTTGGTGACAGACATGGCCAACCGAGACTCTGTCTCCTTGAATATTTGACAATTTTATTTGCATCCCATATATATATGTATATATGAAATATATATATTTCATATTATCTACTTATGAAGGTTTCATATTACCCTTCAAAAGAACCTTAATTTTAGCTGTATATCCATATTATAGTTCTGTTTCAATATCTCATATAACCTTATTTTAACTTTGGTAAGTTATAGATATCCAGAAAATTGTCCAATTCTTTTAGATTTTCTAATTTGGTGGAATACAAGATTTAAAGTATTGACTTCCTTAGTAACTGCATTTATGTTTCTACTTTGATTTTTGCTTTTGTTAGTTTGGATATTCTCTCTCATGGTTTTAGTTAATTTGGATAAAGGTTTGTCAATCTTATTGATTTTCTCAGAGCACCACCTCTTTTTTTTCTATTGATTGTTATTTTTGTTTTCAATTTTTGTTTGTTTCTTGCTGATTTCAGTTTGGAGATTATTTCCTACCATCTACTCCTCTTTGGAATTTTGTTGTTGATGTCTTATTTTAGAGATCTCATGTATGCTATTAAGTTGCTAGTATGAAATCTCTGAAAATGTTCTTTGTAAGCACTTAGTGCTATGATATTTTTCCTTACGTCAGTCTTCATTATATCCCACAAGTTTAGATCTGCTGTTAATTCATTTTCATTCTAGTCTAGAAAATTTTTGAGTTTAAAAAAAAAAAATTCTGCCTTGACCCATTTTCATTCAGTAGAGTGTTGTTTAGTTTCCATGATTTTGTAAACTTTCTGTTGTTTCTTTAGTTGTTGATATTCATCTTTAATCCTTGGTGGTCTTGAATGATTTTCTTCATTTCCTTCTACTGTTTATGTTTTCATAGACTTCTTTAAAGGATTTACTCTTTCTCTCTTTAAGGACATCTATCATATTCATAAGGGCTGTTTTTACATGTGCTTCACATATGTTAGCATACACAGGGCCTGAAATGGTATAGGCTTTAGTGGAGACAAATTATTGTGTCAGTTATTACTTGTGTTTTTATGTTGCTATCTCAGCATCTTAGATTGGAAAGATTGTAATTCTAGGTGCTTATATTTATATCTTATACTTGTTGGCTATACTATCCCTTGGTTTCTGTTTCTTTCTGGTTCTTCAGAGTGTGTGGTAATTGTCTACTTCCTGTAGAAAAATTTCCTAGAGTCTTGATCTGTATGCTTATTTGCATTTTTCAGTTAAAATGTGGGTTTTGGAATTGATGTCTGAGATATGAGAATGGGGATGGACTCAGGGAGGTGAAGAAGCTTTTTATAAGAGGGAGGGAAGGAGGGTATTTCAACAGGATCTGCTTAGTACCCTGGGGATGGAACAAAGTGTGACCAAAGCACACAGCAGAAGATTTTCTGCAGAGCTGAGAATGATAATATGCAATTGGCCTTGGATAAATCTAAGAAGAAGAGACAAAGATCTCCAGTTAGTCTACATTCCATGCTAGCCAGAGTGGCCTGTGGGTTTCTAGGAAGTGCCTGCTGGAGGTAGAGCTTAGGATAAAGAAATGGGTCTGTGAAGGAAGGGTAGAATGTACAGAATCCACTGAAGATTAGAAGAAAGGAAGAGGGAGTCTTAGCAGGCCTTCTATTACATAGCTGGGTATAAGATTGGAGGGAGTGTGATTTGGAGGAGAAGAAGAGATGACTAAAATTTTCCTACCTGTTTCCATGGCCAAGGTGTGAGTATGTTGTCTTAAAGGCCTTATAGCACCTTTAGAGTTTGATTGTCTCAACCATTTTTCCATCTCTACCACATTTGTGGATAATCACATGAAAGTTGTATATATGTATAAAATTACTGCAAGTATTATTTATTCTAGCCTTTCTTTCTGAATGATTCAACCATTTATAATATGCACAGAGGATTCAAAGACTACAATTCAGGGTGTCAAATTCAGTACCATTGTAAGTATAAAAACTTACAGAAATTTTAACTGTGATCATGATTTGAACATATTAAAATTGATTTAACAAAGGGGAAAATCTGAAGTACGTTTTTGTAGAAGAAAATATACAAATTACATTCTGAAACTAATTTAGAAATATATTTGGTATTGAGCAAGTTGTTTTTAAGTGTTAGAAATCTGCACAACCACAATGGCAGAAATTCTGGAGAGCAAAACAGCAAAACAATGGCACTGTAATGTAGTATAAGGGCATACATTATGCTTAGGACTCATTCTTAAATTGACCAGTTCTCTAGAAGTAAAATTTTAAAGGGAAACACTACTATCTTTCTAAGTTCCTCATAAAACTCAGAAGGATTACATTTTTACCTTTTCAATTTGGGCTCTTTTCATTTTGTGTTTTAAAAATTTAGAAATGGTTTTGAGAACTTCATATATGAATACTCCATCTTCTTACTCTTCTTCCAATTCCTCCTGTGTCCCCTAACTCTTTTTCAAATCCTTAGACAAAATATATATATATTTTATATATATATATATATATATATATATATATATTATTTTTTTTCACACATACATGCATGTGTATATACAAACATGCATATACATACACTTACTTCACACACATATATGTACATACATACATACACACACATATCACATACTGACTTTATTTAGTCTTGCGTATATATGTTTAGTGCTGACATCTTGAGATTTGGATAATTTATTCGGGACTCATCCCTTGAAAAGAGTGATTCTCCTTCTCTTATCAAATATAAATTAATGAATTTCCTGTTGCTCTTCTTCTGGGATGAAGTCTTGTAAAAATTCCCTCATCCACATTTCCATATCAATTGTATTTATACAGATAGTTTCTGTTGTATTGTGCTAGTTTGAGGAATATCTAGTGACAAATTAATCAACATTCTGGCAGATAGTCTCTGGAGAGTGTAGTAAGCATGAAATAACTCCACAAACATGATAATACTTTAAACAATGCACATAAAACTCCTAACATTGAAAACTTATTAATTGTGTTTTTAATGTGTGTAAATCACCTACATTCAAAAATTATTTTCATTTTGTTCTTACAATATTTGTCCTAATAATTTAATGATTTTTATGGTTTGAACATCAAGTGCCTCACAAGATCATTAGTTTCGATATTAGGTCTCCATCTGGCAATACTCTTTTTGGAGACTGAGGGACCTTGAGTAGTTGTGCTAGTAATTTAGCATAGCCTTATTCAAGGGTTCATCTTTCTATGCTCCCTCATCTACTGAAGTAGATACCTAAACCCTGAGTTCTTACTGCCATGAATTAAGTACTTATTACCATGTCTTCCCCTTAAACTCCAGTCTCTTAAACAATAAGCCAAAAGCAACTCTGTTAAATTTCTTCTGTCGTGTATTTGGCCACAGTGTCAAGAAAAACTAACAGTTACAGAAAATTCATGCTGAGAAGTGATGTCATTTAGTGATTAACATGAGTATATGGTTCATAGAATTTAGGAAATGAATTGCCAGAAGAAATTCTAAAAGTTTGAGTGGAATGCTAAAGAAGTCTTAAGTTGCTATAGACAGCTTAGTGGGCCTTGCTGGAGAGGTGTGGATGATCAGAATGCTAACAGAAATGTAATTATAAAAAAGAAATTGTTCAGAAAGCTTCTGAGAAGACTGAATAAATACTTAATACACATATACAAATTATTTTTAAACAATAGCTTAAACAGATTACAATGTTGTATTAACCTTTACATTAAAATAATAGTTTCCAGAAAACATATAAAAGTTTATTAAGTAAGCGTTATTATTTGTATTAAGTACATTGTACTTTTGCTTAATAGAGGAAAACTTATGGGAGGAAATGATCTTTTGGGCTCATGGCTCAGGGGGATATAATGTCATGACCAGGAAGGCATAGCAGTTGGGGTTTTATATGTGTCTGCAGAAGCTTTCACTATAGCTTGCTATGCCTCAGTGAATAGGGAAGACACAAAGACCTCAGGTCACAATTTGGCTATCTGCAACAGTCTAACACACTGCTCAGTGACCCACTTCCTCCAGTGCAGTTAGCTGGACATGGACTATAAACAAAAAAAAAATTGCCAAAAAAAATTAACAAACAAGCAAAACTAAACCAAACAACAACCATCGAAAAGAATCTAAGCAAAGTTCATTAGAGCCAACTTCATGCAGACATGAATTTGAAGAAATATTTTATATTGAGACTATGAAATTCTTCTCCCAATCCATATATCTGTAGCAATCTCATAATGTAATCACTCCAATTCCAAATATTCCTGCATTCATAACAATCAAAGCACTTTTTAAAAGTTCAGAACCTTCTCTGATATGCATGTGACTTTCTCAACTGTGTGACCCCTGTCAAAATGAGTTTCATAGCTTCATGGCATAATGTTACAGAATAAACACCTCCCTCCATCAGGGAGGAATGAAAGGACAATGAAAAAGTGAACAGAAACTAGCCTGAATCCCACCACAGCAAGCACCCTCTGGAACATTTAGGACTTTGTGGTGGTTTCATCTGCATTCCAGCAGTCTGGGTAGCCCCAAAGGCTTATAGACCAATCTTCTACTTCTTTGGCAGGCATCCTGTGATCGTGGTTCCCAAAATCCTGTGATGGCTAATAGGAGTTAAATTTTACCTTTACAAATTAATGAACAGTCCACACATGAGACACACGTGTTCATACTGGATATTGGGCTCTAGTGAATTTTGCTTCGATTCCTTTTTATGTTTATTGTTTGGTTTAGTTTTGTTTGCTCATTTATTTTTGTTTTGCTTTTTGTTTTGTTTTTGAAGATTGCTATTGACCTCATGATTACCCACTTCTGTACTCTACATGCCTGCAAAGGAGGTGAATAATGCTAGCCTTCCAAAATTGTTAAAGGGCAGAAAACAGAACTAAAGAATGAGTTCTCCAAAGTGTAAATCAAAGCAACAGCAAACTTTAGAAGCCAGTGCATAAGAGCCATTATTGAACTATCCTGTTAGGAATACATAATACTGAATACTCTGGTTCTGAATATTCTGGAAATTGGAGATTGGACATAAATATAATGTAAGAATCAGAAAAGCTTAAGCAGGATTCAATCTGTGGTTTCTGTGACTATCACTATAGCTTGTCATCAAGAAAGATAGGCAGTGATTACAGAAACACTTCTTATAACAAGTATCATGTGTTCCACAGATATTCTTGCCAGCTGAAAAGCAGTAATATGGATAGGAACTCACATCACCTAGCCAATTTCTAAATCCACATAAATCAGCATTCCCAAAACTAGTCCTCAAGTTGGTGTGAAAAGAGTGTTTTAAGCTGAGGTTTTAAGAGCAACCCAAAGTAGCACCAGTAAATGTTATAAACATTACATCATTTTTCTTAATAGAAATTCTTTTCAGCATAGCTTATTTACATGTAAGTACAGCAAAACCAGGATAGAAAGTTATCACTATAATTTTTGCATCTTAACTGTCCTTTTTGTTTAATAAAATATTCTCCAGGGAACAAGTATGTATGTATGTATATGTGTGTGTGTTCTGAGTATATGTATGTGTGTGGTGTATGCATGTGTGTATATCCTATGTGAATGGGAATGTTTGTGTGCTAGGGTTATATATGTGTAAGTGTGTGGGGATGTATGTTCATGTGTGTATTCAAAGCTTTCCTTTTTCTTATTATTTTTGTTATTCTTATTTACATCCTATCATAACATGATTTCATTATTTCACATTTGTATTAATGTCATCAGAGGTGTTTTGTTTGTTTGATTAATTGATTGATTTTTTTTTATGCCAGTAGGAAATTAAACTAGGTTTCTCTCTCATATGCCAAATATGCACTATTATATTCTCATCCCTATTTTTGAGTTGTTTTAATTTTTAAGATTATTTCTTTTATTTTTGAAGTTACCATACAGTCTCATTATCCCCACCCTCACTTTTTCTTCATTTTGAAACAGGATCTTGCTATTTCTGAGACTGACCTTGAACTCAATCTTTGGAGTAAATATTTCTAGAACTGGTAGGATCCTGTCTAAATCTAGTTACTGCCTTCTCTGTTAGTTGAAAACTCTGAGTCATTGATTCTCTTAAGGAAAAGACTGACATAGCTTCTCCAAAGCACACAGTAGACCCAGTTTGCTGTTTGTGTCTCTGAAAGCATTGGGACCTCTTCAAATATTCTATCCTCCTTAAGAGAAACCGAAAAAGCCTCATGTCTGGTAGGAAGGAGGGGAGGATCTGGAATTCCACTGAGTTACAGATATTCAAGCCTAAATGGAAATTTTATATATAATCATTTTCTATTTCATCACAAATCAAAATTAAATTGTCTCTCCAGTTATGAACAGAATCCATTTTCAGTTATTTTTAACAGACACACAAATGATGAAATAAAGCTTCTCTTTAGTTTTCTTTTCCTAGATTGGATGTAAATTTTACTCTGTCTTATAGCTTTACATTTTTTATTTTTAAGAAATATGACTGAATAAAATTGGAACTGTCAAGAGTATCTTTACCAAGCTTTGAGACTTAAAGGAATGCACCATGATTATGCTTCCTCATGCAGTGTGCCAAGGGGAATTACATTAAGGGCTTACATACTGGGCAAAAACATTTGTTGGTAAAATCTAGATGATCAAAGCAACATGTTTAATGTCTGGATTATGCAAATAGTCATCTATATTCCATCCCATTCTGTGTGTTTACCCAGGGCTTTTATTTTAGGCTCTTAAGTGCTGTCCTCCATATTCACAGAAATCACATGAAACGGCAAGATTGTGGTCCCAGTAACTAAACCTCCAGCTTTGCCCATGGAATTTCACAGATAATTCATCTCTGTGTTCATTATCATATATGTATTATTTGATGTATCTTGTCATACATTAAATAAAGATAAAATGTTTAGTAAAATGATCCCTACCTTATATCTTGGCTTATAGGGAAGTCAATTAGTGTATCCATATGTAAGTCACTTTGAAAAACCAGAATTTTTTATCTTATCTCATTTTTATTACCGTTAATAAAATTGAATGCTTATGTGCCATATCATTATAAAGAAGAGACATTTATTTTGACTTGTGGACCTGAAGATTAAAGTTGGAAGGTTCTTCTAGTGATAGTCTTCTGCCTGGAAGAATGGCTGTCTAGAGGTGGTTCAGGACATCATTTGTTAAGAGATAAGGCATGTGAATGACTTGCAGGGCCTCTAGTTTCTTTCTCTCTTCTGTGTTTATTGTTTGACAATTCTATATATTTACATGATAAATATTTTAATGCAATATAGTTCCAAGTATCAACATATATTTATCTTGTAAAGTATATGCCATTATCAAATAATTTTAAATAAACATTTTTCAGAGTATATCATTAGCAATTATTTATAGTTGAAAATGGATTTCAATATTGATGATTTTACTAGAACTTTCTGTTTCTACTGACATCTGCTACTGAAATACCTCCTTGGGCTACACTCGGCTAACTTTAAACTGCCATAGGTAGATTGTTATGAATTTCTCATTCCCTAACAACTGCTACTGTGGTGCTGATTATTTGTATGCCATTCCCAATTCTGAGACTTCTTGAGGATTTTGATATTGGCTCCCTGTGAGTTTCAAAAATAAGATCTACCTATATCAGACAAATTACACAAACCATTTGGGTTTCATTGACTCTGTTGAAACAAAAGACATTAATTATTCAAATGTTTAAGATTATATTCTGATTATTTTGTTCTTTGTGTATTAATCTTTTGCTTTTATGTATGTTCATATATTACCTGTGCACACAATGCTTATGGAGATCAGAAGATAGAGTCAGATCACATATATTTGGAATTACAGATGGTGATATACTATCATTTAGGTTCAGTGAACCAACTCTTCAGTTCTATGCAAGAACTATAACATCTCTTAATAAAGGAGCCATCTCTCAGGCTCAAGACATGTATTAATTTAAAGGATATGTTTTTCTAAAGAAATCCTTTCATTTCCTTAACATTTTATAATTAATTTTGACAGTAGAATGAAGTTAATATCTAACATGTTTGTCAATTAGAGAACTGCCAGAGAACCATTATGTAAATATTTATTTGATCATTGAGTTTTGTGGTTAAATTTTCCTTCGATAGATTAAGTGAAACTGATAACATGGACCTAACAGCATCCTTTTTATACAGCCTCATTCCACAAAGTATAGATCAGTTTCATCTCTTCTTCAGTTACTTTTGCATGTGTTCAGCATGTTAGTGGCAATAGTCAGCAGAAGTACATTTTAGTTTCTGAGAGTAATATATAGATTCAGATGGTAACTTGAGTGAGTTAGGAGGTATGACAAATGGGAACAATGATAATGATTTAGTAAGCTCACATAATATGAGTGTCATAATTACATGTATAAATTCAAGTGGAAAAATACTAGAGCCTTAATCAACATTGTCTTTTAAGGGGAGGCTATAAGTCAAAGCTCAACCAAAATACAGTAATGTATGCAGAAAAAGGAGTAAAGAGGAATGAATACTGGCAAAGGGAAAGTCATTCTCGTGTGAGGAAATTCTTACTCAGTCAAACAGGAAGTGAGCTAACCACCTCTTAGTGTGAGAGTCAGATGAACAATTGATTTGCACACATATGAAAGGAATGACACTATGAGAAGTACTTGGCATGTAGACTACAGAAGTTCAGATATGGTGCTTTAATGCACCCAATGTGGCAACGCTTCATCTTAGGACATGTGACTCTTTTTTATCCCTTTATACATGCATGCTCATGAGCTGTCATTACTCTTTTATATGGCTATGTGCCACTATCATTGCTCACTGTCATTATCCCCCTGAGTACACACTTGCAAGCTCTGATCTGCTTAATTTTTCTTTCACCAAATTGTGTATTCAAATTATCTAGGTAAAATCATAGTGACATATCAAATCTGAACTCCCTAGGAAGCATGGAAAATATTTTGGGTGAAGTTCTGGGGAGGGTGGGTGTGGGTACACCATCATAGAGGCAGGAGGAGGGGGGAAGGAATAAGGAGTTCCTGGGAAGGAGGGAGGAAAGGGGGTAAGGGGAAAACACCTGAAATGTAAATAAATGTTCCAATAAAAAAAAACTGTAAAAAAAAAAAAAAAGAACTGCATCTAATTGCTACATGAATAGATGCACAAAGGAGATGGATGAAATAGTGGAGTGTACTCACGGGCACTGCTTTTCCATGAACCAAAATCATATCAAGGTCTTGAATATAAGATACACAGT